>OX596221.1:3415114-3567493 GCA_951394215.1 Glyphodes perspectalis
AAAACTTTTGTTAATAATTCTTCGAAAGTGACCAATTTTTTCGCACAAAAATTTGCGAGTGTCGATCTGCCTCTTGAAACAATAGACGCCGATCTTAAATATATTTTATATGATCTGTTATTATTTTTTTTGTATGGCAACATTTTATATTGCCCGAATCATCGAAATGCCTATACGCAATTACGCAAGCAAATCCATTAAAAAATACGTTAATACCACGAATGATGTGATAATGTCGCGGCGTGTCTCAATCAACAGTCACACTCTTTAATTATTACATTATAATTAAAATTTACAAGTGACCATCTTAAAGGTGTTATTTAAATTTCAATCTTAAGCTCAATTCGACACTTTCAACGATGGATTCTCAACACAGAACTAGACTTTGCATCGTTTGTTGCCTCCAGAATAACGAGGTTAAAAGGACCTAAAACTAAACATACGTCACGGTGGCACCGTCTCCGGTCAGTAGATGATTATTTAATCGCCAGATGTAAATTTGAAGTCTGATTAAGAATGAGTGATAATAGAAGGATATTCATTTTACTACGATGAGTGTAGAGGTAGATTTTTTATAAACGTATTTTTTAAAGGGAGCACCATTTACTCACTCATCATTCTGAACTAGATTGACATTTGAATGAAAGCAATATCGTAGAAACGTCAATTTGACAGTTTTATATGAAATCGGATATTAAATTTCCATGGGATGTTGGTTTGAATCGTAGCATTTTTGAATCATATCATTTTTTTTTTTCGGGGTATATAAAAGATGTTAAGTATGATGAGATGGGGTTAGCATACGAATGTTGTATGATTCGATAGACATCGTAACGTTGAGTAGTTTCGAGTTGGAATCATAAGCATACTTGTGCTGACCCCTTTGAGTAAATGTCAAAAGGGATGTAACTGACTATACACGCGAGATTATGTGTGCTACGCTGCGTTTCTGTTGGGATCCTGTCTAGCTATGACGCCATAGAATCTTCTCACGCCAGCACAGACAAATTTCTTTAGCAATAATGTTAGTTGCCTTTAAAAAGTTATTTTGGACTCTAAAGTCTCCACACACTAGACATAAGTCGAAAACCGCTTAAAGACACCACATATCGACAAGAATTTTAACTAAGCACATTCTGTGATGAGATCAAATGAATGATGAATCATGTTGTAGTCTGTGGAAGCTTATACAGATTTATTTTATTGATCTAAGATGCTATGTACCATATAACGTCGGTCTATATCAGCGTCCGATTTATTTATATACAACATATAAATAGATGTTACTTTACTAGCTACGTATATCGTTATTACTAATATTGTATAGTCGCCCGAATAAAATCGGTTCAAAATATATACCCATTAGTGAAACGAAAACGCCAATGTCAAGTTTGAATTAATGTAAGAAATTAATAGATATATTTACAAACAAGCTGTGTTGTATTTTCGTAAATTAATAATAGTTCCAATCTGCAGGTATGTAAGTCACTGTACTAGTTAATTAGTAGTTTAAACTCGTTTGCGACGCTGTTTTATATTTACAATGGCGAATGATGTCTATCGAATTCGACGACCTGTAAAAAAACTTTAAAACAACGCTGTAATTGATCCGCGGCTGTTGAAACGCGGCTGAGACGTCAAGCTGAAAGTACTCGTGTACTAACTAATGCATATTGCGTTTAGTTCTGGTAGTGATTTTTAGGTATCATTCCACGCGAGATCTCAAAATAGAGAATCGTCTTTTCGTAATAAATCGATACAACTATCAGTTATATACCTAAAAACTTACATGATCAATGAGGGTTTTCAAAAATACAAAAACCGCCAGATGGCATGAGGGAGTCTCTTGGTCTTATCACTGTCACTATTAGCTCTTTGTAGACAGCATGTCAGTTTGGTCTGACAACTAACCAATGAGGAGGGTGGCAAGACCGCAAGTCACAGTTACGCCATCTTTTGGATGTTTTAATTCAAAAAACCCTCATTAAGTAGTCATTACAATCGAATAAGCCACAACTTAGACTACTGAGCTGACTAGTCACCTGCTAGCTGAGTAAAATAAAATTATATTTTTGTATAGATTTGTCTCGCTATCAATTACTTCGTGTTTCTCTGTGATCACCTCCCAAAGTCGTCTATTGATAACTAATAACTATGGTCGTCGAGTTAAAATGAATGACGTCATATCGCCTCACCTCGCAGGGAATACCTTAATGACACATTTCACTAAACATTTAATATGAGAATTTTATCATGTGTCAAAATTGAAAAAAAGTCAGTGTTTCTGCAGTGTCAGTGTGTCAGTGCAGCTTGACACTTCGATTACAGTGTTAGCTATAGTTCTTTATTAAAACGTGCCTCAATGCAATTATTTGTGTACAAATGCATTTTATCAATTATATACATCTATAGAGTTTAGCCATAGAACTGTTTTTATAACGCACCGTTGTTATCCAGTTTGATGGGTGAACGTGAATGAGAATTTTAACGTTATATGAAAGCATATGACATATATATTTTTTAAATAATTAAACTAAGTAAATTCTCAATACGACACACCAAATGCCTAGTTCCAAACTGAGCATATATGCTTGTGCTATGGATACTAGGTGAACGGACATGCTTAAATCCGCGATCCTTGATTTCATGGCCAGGGTCTCTGGCCAAGAAATCAAGTTCTCTGGCAAAGTAGCCCTCACTCAATAGCTTGTCATAATACAGCCAGAAACAGATAAGTATGATACGGAAGCACTAAATTTAGTGTTGGCAATAAATTATCTAGTTTACCAAGCTGGCTTCTATATGTTATGTGAATACTGATCTGAATAAATAACACTGACTTTCAGACCTATAAGCGAGCACGGTGATGTTGGCTAGTTACTGAATTAGACATGCGTATGGGTACTTTGACCATAATCAGCCATAAAATAAAACTGGGCCAGATGGAAAACTGTAAAAGTAGTGACAAGTGGCTAGCTTGTCGCCAACACAATCTTACACCCAAAACCCGATGTACCATTAGTCGCCTTTTACCATATGCTAGGCAAGGAACACACCTAGTCAACTTCTTAAAAATGCGACTGCGCACGGCGCACTGCGCAGCACTGGAAGGATTCACGACGGCGCGTTTCATTTTGCTGCGCGATGGCGCAATTTTGAGTTAAATCATGAGTGAGTTGCGCCTGATTTGCTGTTGACTTAAAGATTGTTGAGTCACCTAGACTATTGACGTGTGTACGCATATTTTACGAGCTTACTCTGTGATATCTATTTTCAGTTAAACGATGCTGTCACAAAAGGGATATTGTTTTCGAACTAATCTCAATTCACGTTCACCCGGTTTGCCTTAGCCGCTCACGTACTTCCAATACATACTATCGATATATAAACTTATAGCCTTATTACATAACAAATATATCAGTCAGTAGAATGGGCCGACTGTTCAACTAGTATTTTGGGAAGCCGAATATGATCGTGACCGAGTTTCTGACTATAAAATCTGAGTATATTGAAGTTGTCAGTACAAATTCATTGTTTTGGGGCCATTGAAATGTAATATTTATTTAAGTGAATATTTATTAATAATATTTACTTAAATGCCCTACTATATAAATCGATCGACTTTGTAAATTAACAAAAATAAGTTTCAAGTCATGCATCATAACCTATTAAGTCAGCGTCACATCCAGACGCAATCAGAAAGCTTGTCAAACTTGACCATTGACGTGATATTAATCATTTATAATCTAATAATAGGTAACTTTATCATACACCATATTAATGTATTTGTGACGTATGGAATTGATATGCATGGAACTTTTTATGAGGTCACCAATTTAAAGGCATCATTAAAAGCCTATATACATACACATCACATCACGTCTCAGTTCTGCAGTGGTTATTTTCGAAGACCCTCGTCAGGTTATGAGATCACCATAGTAATAAGGGTTTTTTGAATTAAAACATCCAATAGATGGCGTAACTGTAACTTGCAGTCTTGTCACCCTCCTCATTGGTTTGTTGTCAGACCAAATTGACATACGTGTCACATTATGAAGGGTGCTGTCAACAAAGAGTCAATAGTGACAGTGATAAGACCACGAGACTCCGTCGCGCCACCTGGCGGTTTTTGTTTTTTGAAAACCCTCATTCGTAAGTAATTTTCTCTTTTTAATAAACATTTACAAGCTTTTTGATTTGGTTTAAAAAAATCGAGGCCTGGGCTTACTAAAACATTATTTGATTTAGTCGAAAAAGAGCAGTCGACCCATCTTTAGGAAATAATACGATCGATAATGACAATGTAATATAAATTTATCTATTTTTGAAGTAATTTAGCGGATTCA
This sequence comes from Glyphodes perspectalis, assembly GCA_951394215.1. Classification (NCBI taxonomy): domain Eukaryota; kingdom Metazoa; phylum Arthropoda; class Insecta; order Lepidoptera; family Crambidae; genus Glyphodes; species Glyphodes perspectalis. The sequence continues at coordinate 3,419,461 of OX596221.1, forward strand.
ATTATGGAAATTAATAGAGTATTAATATTGCATCATTTATTTACCATAACAATAATATATTATATACAAACGGATTGTAACTGAAATACTTACGAAGCAATAATATACGGTAGTCAAGCTAGTAGCGATAGTAGCTATTTGTTAACTTACGACAACGACAGGTGGTGGTTACCCTGGGCATTAGGCGGCCGACAAATGTCGCCCGGGACATGCGTAATCATTGGGTTACAAATGTTTGTTAAAGATCTTTATTCATGAACATTTCCACGTTTGTTCCATTTCATTGCCTATATGGTGCTCAAAAATATATAGAGATATTGATTGACAGATTGCTATTGCCATACAAGAAGGCTTTATTGTATTCTAAAGGCTCTAAATATAATAAATACAATTATTTAGCAATGTCAAACACCGTATTGCATTTTTAAGATTTAACTAATGTGCTGTGTTGACAATTTACAGGATTAGCATTCTTCGTAGCAAATGGCTATGCGACAGTGTAGTCCTAGCTAGCTATTTGTAAAAAAACAACTAATTCACACTGGCTGGCTTTGCGACTTGGTAGAATAAACGCTCAATTTCTGGACTTAGTCAAATGTGCAGCCGATTAACTACTGGAGACAAGAATGTTTATAGCAATGAAATGTTATAGGTCAACATATTCGGCCGTTAAATGCGCTCTCAGACTAGGAACCTAACAGCTCGTACCACCACCACCTCAGATTATACCACTTGTGTGTCTTAGGTAAATAAAAACTCAACGAGCTCAGGGGATATTGCTAGATAGAAAGTTGTCACTTAAACCATAATAATAGTTTGTTGATAAGACGCACTAAACTTCATCAGTTAAATACGGGTGCTCTGTGAAATAAAATAATAAAATGTGATACTCATGAAATTTAAAATTAATCAATAGCTTATTACAACAGTGTATTCAAGTAGTTCTGTACTTTAGATGCAATAGTATGTACGCTATATTGATATAAGCACAGATGTTATGATTATTGTATATTGTGTCTGATACTGGGGTAGGTTCTTATGGCGTTAGCTTGAAGGTGCATTTTCGCAAAGTTGATAGTTTCGGCGATGGGCGCGGTGGAGCAACAAATAGACTGCTTGCGGGTCAAAATCCTACTACGTAGAGGTTTTACCTCGTATGTGGTCTATTTCGACTTGAAGTACTAAGGATAATTTTGTTTCACTGAATTTGGAGTCGAGTGGGTGCGTCCGTAATGCAACTGTTTGTCCATAATGTAATACTCGCATGGTGAATGCGTTCTGCTGTAGTGACTCAACTCCTATATTTAATTAGCGAGTAACAAAATGAGAGACTTACTTAATTACTTGCTGAAGAGAGACGTGGCGCCACGCGAGCTGCGCACGCGCATTATTAGTGTCGTTCCCGCTCATTAAAGATTGCACTAAACAATGCGCGTTTCGTAAATTTTGGGATTCCACAAAAATCCACAGAATGAAGAATCCTTTTAGGCACAGAAACAATAAAAGTAGCTTTATGCCTATGGACATAAGAACTAATGTTCAGCTACCGATCGCACAATACGCTCCCTGTCGCACATCGCCGCCATCCTTTGCCTCCCACTGGGGTTGTCGTATGGTCTTGGTATTAGTCTTAGTCGTGTCTAAGGGAACACAACTTCCACACAAGGCGAGGCACCGATAGCGATAAACACGTGCGTAGCGAGATACTGGAACGGGACTTGAACCCACTTACTACAAAATGACAGACGGATCAAAAATACTAAATAATATAAGGCTCATTTCTTTAGTATTCAACTAAGTAGATTCTAAAGCGGAAGTCTTCGCAACTAGCAAAAGTTATTTTGCAAGATTATTGATTTTACCAAAGTTACGGGAAAATTATTACATACCTAATAACTTAATCTGTTACTTATATTACTTACTGGTTTCATGATATATAGGAAAATATAAATAGCGAATTATATTTACTCATGTTCCGTGGGAAGGTGTGTCCAGCGATTTTAGATTCGTTATAGTTGTGTACTGGGTGTTCTACAATTTGCATTATTTATTGCTATAAGGTCCGATGGCACTGTAGCTAATAATTTTATCCAATCGTTATAGCCGATAAACTGTATCACACGGCAATATAAAATCGCTGAACATATCAAATAGTTTCATATAATGGTTAATGTAAACCGGATTCATTTGCTTAGCTTAACTTGTTATACAGATTAAATGTGTGCATCATTTTTTCTGTAGGAATTTCCTTTTTCTCCTTACCAATTCTTCAAGGTCTAAATGTGACTTGATTATGTTGTCTATTACTATATCTTAACTCTGTGTTGCTGGGACGCTTAAATTTAGGATAATGAATTCAAAGATATCGTTTAAGTCTGCATTCTGCGTTCCTTCTTGTTTGTTAACAAACTCGCAACATTTAAAATTATTTTACTCACAAAATGATCATAATAGATTATCCAATGAAATATATATCAGTTTACTGTGTAATATTACTTTTAATATTGATTATGTTAAATAAGCATTGTAAATATTTTTTTAAAACGTAGCTTAGTGATCAGTGCCTGTAACAAGTTTGGTTTGAGGTCAAAAATAGTTGATTATAATAATACTATTGTGTGTATCGTTATTTTTAATAATATATATATATGAACCTTTGAAATATAGGGACTGATATATTCTTTATAAATAGTTGATAGAAATTATGTGGCAATGATTGAAGGTATATTTTCTTTATTGTATATGTGTGCAAAGTACAACATTGACCGAGGAGGCGGACGGCGACAGAACAACTGAGCCTGTTATGCTTAGATCTTAAGTACTCCATCAGCAGGTGCCCACGTTAGACGCTGCTTATGTTATACTTACCTTTTTTAATGTCGATGTCAAACTCCCTACAACCTTATTTAAAAACAAGTTAGTACTTGGTTTAAATTATATCTAGAAAACTAATAATTTAAAATAACTAAATCCAAGTAAAATAATGGTTTAAACCATGTATTGAATTAAAAAAGTAAGGCTAATTTTGAGGACGTGTTATCAAAAGGACAAGTTAAGTTTTTCTAAAACGATCTTTTTATAGCTCATTGCTTTGATTGGGCGGTATTTTAGTCCACAATTCTAATTAAATTATCAGATTGTTGGGGAATAGTATATTGAGGAAACATATAATCGATGGTTTTGTCCAGTACTACCATAACACGGCCTTGAAGCATGTATGGGTTTGTCATTTACGCAGTAAATTAATACTACATATTGTTTACTACTGTTATTGTTTCGCATTCTTTCATTACTTCCTGTGTTACGCATTTTTTATTATTCGTACTTCGGCTTCAATCATCTGTCTGTAAGTTGTGATTTTGTACTTCATATTAGTCTGCCTCCTATACCCCGACTCGCTCTATAACTAAACTGGTAATGTTATCATTAGGCACCACAGATACTTTTGTATCTCAATTATAAATTTATTTTCTTATAAGCGCCATGACTTGTAAAAGCAAAGCTTTTTAAATATAATTTAGACGTGGAGTCTATATTGTTTATAATCTCTTGAAGCATATTTCTTGTATTTTATTGTAGCGGTTAGTTCGGTGGGATGCCCTAGCGCTGGCTGTTCATTTTTTGTGTAAAAATTGTGGATAGAAAGATATTGCGTCTCGACACGGCGCGCGCTCGTCGGCGGACGACCTTTATATATTAGGTTAATATAGAGTAAAGACAACTTTGCTAGTAAGCATAGGCGACTTATAAAATAAACGGTTGCCCAAATTCATTTTGTTTTATTGTCTCCTGCTCTTTATAATATTAAAACCTTTTATATACATATAGATATATACTAAGAAGTCAAGTTCAATAAACGAATCTTTAATCCGAGTTATGAACGTGCGAGTGACATCGCTTGCATTGCAAGAGGCCGCTTGTTCCCTTTGTGACCTTGTTTGTCCAATTCGTGACAGAAAAAATTGTAAACCTTAAGGTAGGTAGGTAAAATACACCTAAAATATAACCACAATTGTTCAAATAAAACAATCGTAATGTTATTTACGTTTTATTTATTACAACAAATTAAATAAATAAATACAATTTGTACAACTTACTCGGATTCACTATAAGTTTACGACGAACATTCACTAAGCGTACGGAATAGACATTTCACACGTAGGTCTCGGATGTTGCATGTTATTAGCAATTTGAAGAAAAAAACTAATATACCTAGTAAGCACTACTAAAATATTATCATTTATTTAGGTAAGGCATTATTATTGCATGGTAAAATAAAAAAAAATGCTATGTACGTAATGAGTGATTATCTATAACAAAAGGGGAATCTAACGCGATGTTACTAACCACTTCACGAATGATCTCGTTCATTACAAAATTGACCTATCTATCTATAAGTTACAAAATTGGCAGTTTAACTATTACTAATCATAAGTTACCGAAAGACTATTCGTTCGTGATAATTGGGTAAGGATTTATCAGAATATGAAATATTATGAATTTTATATTGTGCGTTACACTGAAAAAGTTGTATAAAAAATGGACAAGATTTTAACTATTTTCACTCTTATTTTCTAATTACAATATTATTAGATACTTTGGTGTCGTACTGAATTTGCCATTTTAATATTAAAAAAAGTTTCTAATTATTGTTGAAACATTGCATTTCTACATAAAACCGTATATTATTCAGATAGAAGTTAATCTAAACCAGAATACAATGTATATGAAATGTTCGATAGTTTTCACCGACAATCTTAGACTAACACTTAAAGCGTAAAAGAAGGCGTTCACGAACACGAAGTGACAGGAATGTCGCGATATTGTGCTATAGAAAATATTAAGTCTGATTAGAAATATACTAGGTAACATCTGCATGTGTAACCGCACTCCAACTCTCTGAATCGTCTGACTTAAGGCTGTAAATAGACAGACAAATTATAAAACAAAAACTTAGAAACGTCACAGAAATTATATTCATGACATGGACAATGTCAATTCACAATCTGTCATGTTGTCACAACGGTCTTATAATTGACTATTGAAAAATCAGCCTTGATCAGTATTATCTAGTAAACAAAGTAGAACTCAAAACATCGCAATGTTTGAATACAACTTTGTTAGAAATTTGTAAGAAATCGTATATTTCTAACCATGCCTCATTTAAATTTATGATAAATATATGAAGCAAAAGTAATATGTTACTAACAAATCAATTATTCAGTTTATACATATGAGATGAATCATTCGGTATTTCAAATTCGGCATGTCTATTCAATTTATTTATGTGCACATAATAAAAATATCATTGATTCTCGTAAGCATTTCTTCATTATTAGAGATTCACAGAACATTGGAATATGACGCTTATAAATAAGTTAGTAATAATCACTTCGAAGTACCTACTAGCAAGTGAAAAAAAAAACAAAATACAATACATTTGGTAAATGAGAACAAATCAAGTTTATATTAGTGAATTTAGTATTGAAATCACTTGGCACTTCATTTATTATCGTTATTTAAGGAGTGTCTAACTCCCTGTACGTTATTGATAAATATATAAATAACTTTACGTTTAATATTATTGATTTTTCACTATTCACAGCTTTGACTAGTTAAAGTAAATAAATATACATTCTTAGCATTGGACTTAGCTATTCTCGTTCACTAGATTTTTGATAGTGTTATATTACAAATAATATTTTATCAATTTTGTGTCCACAGTTTTGTCGAGATAAAAATATTAGAAAAGAGCAATAGGAACGTAAGTACCGAATTCAAGGACTTTCCAAATTCTTTCTGGACTTCAGAACTATCCCTACTTCGAATCATTTGTAGACTTTTAATGACATTACATTAAAAAAAAAGTTTCTCATTAGATCAATTTTGTCAAATAAATGCACAAAGGAAATTTCACTAGGAATCTCTGACATAAATTATTACTTGACACATGTCCTTCCATCCAAGTGATACTTATGTGTTCTTTATTACCATTTCGCATTTCGCCTAGCCGTATTTAATGAAATTAGTTCATAGTTATCCAACTGTGGACACAACGCCGAATACTCTAAGCTAGCCTCTACATTGGTGTCTCTCAAGGCTTCATACTAAGACCACTTTTAAATAAGATGATTTGCACCTCGCATCATCTCTCAGATTTAATTTATTTATCTATATAAGTTAATCAGAACCACATATATCTTGCTTGGTACACACATTACAGCCACTTCAACGACTAGGCATCAAATTTCAGCATACATTACAACTAGTTCTTAGTACAAGTAAAATGTAAGAATGTAATGATATAACAATACTTGTCTAAATAACTGGACAGCGCAATAATGAAACCTAAATATAAACACTACAGAGATGAGACTGAAGCGAAACACGGAAAATTCAAAAAGTGCCGCGCTTATGATTATTATATAAATTTTCCATAGGCATGTAGATCAATTCAGACCATTCTAGTATTCAGCGCCACGTTACGTAATTTTTCTAATAATTACGTTACATTTTATAAAGCTACCTAGACATCATCAATTAATATTTCAAAGATATGTTTCTTAATAAGGTAGTACTTAATAAATAGTTCTTCGTAGGTTTCTATAATTTTGAATATCTTAGTACAGATTTGTAGCATTAAAAAAAAAAAATAAACATACAAATTAGCTACGACCCTTGTCCCGTTACTCTGTCTAAGTCTTACGCAGGTAAGCTGACAGCCCCTTTAATATAAATGTGTAGTTTTGCAAATGAAGGGTAAACTCGCTTGATACCATTTTGGTTCCGCGTCAGATCCGAATTGTGTTAGAAGGCGCTGAGTTGACTTTAGCCAGTGGCGTAGCTAGTCTTATAGGGGCCCCGTATCAAATATATTTACGGGCATGTCTTATCACCGACATATTGTTGTAGACGAATTAAGGGGGGCCTCAAATTTGAGGCCCCCATAGATAAGAGCCAGGTATAATAAATATTTTGAGGCCCCTATAGACCACGGTCGCGTCTAATAGCTACTGCGCTAGCTGTGGCCCTGTACTTGAGGTGAGGCCCCGGGGCATTATAAGGGGGGCGGTTCGCGGATACCCTCGCTGTGGCGCGTCTTGCCCGCCATGTCCAGGATGGCCTTCGCCTCCGGGTTCGTGTCCAGGATGCTGACGTCACGCTCGTCCTGGAATAGGATATTAAGAACATAAGTTAGATTTATTTGTTCCCGGGTACATTACTTTTTCTGGATGAAAAGTAAACTTTTCGTTTCCCTGAAATTGTGTTAGTGAATTTCCAGGAAAAAGTGTTTATTTAATTTAAAAAAAAGCATTGAATACTTGTGGATTAAACATTAATATAAATAAATGAATATTTCAATATCTTAAATACTTTTCGGTTCCGAAATTCTGCTAAAAAGGAGGAGAGAAGGTTTCGATCCTCCTGTCTACATTCGATAATAGGACACTTCACTCACACCACTAATCATACAGTTACTTTTTTACTGTGGAAACGCATCGCTTACATAGACTTTGTATAACATTAGGATGATATGACGTCAAATTGATATTGATATCAAAACAATAATAAAATGAAATCAATAAACTATAAATGTTAACCAAATTATTTAAATTATTAATTTCTTGCAATCATTTGGGAATAGTTTCTACAACTATACACAATTTCTGCCTAGCCGTTCGGGGATTATGGGCGTGATGCTATGTATGAATGGTTTCTACAACCGATATGTTAAATAGCAAGTAGTAACTAATCTGCGCGGCTAGACGGCCATGTCCAGGCCGCTGACGGGCCGGCCCATCATGTGCAGCATCCTGCGCTCCGAGCGGCGCGACTCCAGCACGCTCGTGGGGGGGAACTGCGGGAGGGGGGTACGGGTGAGGGATTGCTGGAAGGTGGTAAGGAGGGATTTCGGATAGCTAACACATAGCTGGATAGCTATGATTACCTTGAAAATACTGAATATTTCAATGGTATTGATAGAAGCAAAGACAAAAACACCTTGGTACTTAGCCAAATGCGCGCCAGAGCTTCCATAACGAACCTCGCTATCGCTCGTATCGCGCCATACTGGTGAACAAATCGGGAACTAACTTCGAGTTCCGCCCTATAGATGCGTTTTTAGTAAACAAGTTTGTGGCGCGATACGAGTGGTAGCGAAGTTCGTTATGGAACCGCTGGCGCGCATTAGGCTAAGCACCCTTAAATTCAGTATCAATATCTGTAATAATATTATAAATCTGTTTGTTTGTTTCGTTCAAAGATTTCTGAGTAATTATTATCGAGTTGTTAACACGAGGGCGTCAGCTATTCTAGCCGATCTAGGCCCTTCAGTATCCAACTACTAGTCAACTGTAGATACTTTCTTCACCAATAAATATTTAGTGACCCTAGGGCCGAGCCTAGTTGGTTTTAGTTTAATCAGCTCCCAGATGTTGACCATCTTGTTAGTAAATTTATAAGTAATGGTCATGTGTCTACTATATAGACCTCGTATCTTAAGGAGCGGTTGTTGGTGACGCCACCGGTAACCTGAATGCGGTAAACGGCGGTGTTGCGGTTGTGCTATATTTCTCAACATTGATTGCAATAATTTTGCATTTCTACTATAATAAGGTATAGCAGTGGTAGCTCAAAGGTAAGGACACGCGCCTCTTAACCGAGGAGTGCGGGTCCAAACCCGGGCACGTACCTCTGGATTTTTCGAATCTATGTACGTATTTATACCACTAGCTCGACGGTAAGGATAAACATCGTGATGAAACCTGCAAATTCAAACCACTTTGGATTTGTAACCATGATCCAAAAGTGTCTGGTTCCCCCTTTGTAAGAGTTACGAAGATCATATCGACACTCGCTTCAATGTAATTATAAAACGCACTAAATCCTGGATCATGGTTTAAGCGGACCCCGTCTAAGCACGGGACATAACGCTAGGAAGATGATGATGACTATAATAAGGTATAATATTGTTGACTGCGCTTTATACTATGTTTGGATATTTATCTTTATATAGTGTGTGAGGGGGGATGGATGCGGGGTTGTATGTAGCGGCCCACCTCGTCCTTGTGTACGACAGGCTTGTCTCCGACGCCCCACACCTCAAGGCTGCGGATGCGAAAGGTCGGCTCCTTGCTGAGGCGCCGGTAGCCGCGGAACGTGCTGCACGACTCCGCCGACGCGCCCTCGCCGAACGGGTCCGCGCTCACCCAGATGCCGCCGAACTCGAACTGACCGCCCATTATCTGACAGGCAAGGTGTTATATTTGTATCTAAATAAAGTATTTATTTACTTAATGTAATTATGTATTTGTCTCAAGAGACACATAGTTATAAACTTAAATGTTATGTCTTTGGTTCATTTTATTGTCTGTGGTTCTAAATATAATTCTTTATGTTTCGAGCAAGCACAACGGTCGTTTTAATACAAGGTCACCACACGCGGCACACGCATTAATAATAATACTACATATATAATATCACGCCCATAATCCCCGAAGGGGTAGACAGATTCAAAGGGGCAGCAAGCCCTTTTAAACACATTCAGCCAAAAATAAAACCGGGCAGGGTTAGCCGGAAAATTGAGAAAAAGTAGTGACAAGTAGCTTTTCGCCTACACAATCACATACCCAAAACATGACATGCTAGGCAAGAACCAAAGTTGGCACATTCTTTTTAAGTCCCAGACCAATATTGGACAATGGGCTGGGTTAGATGTTTGGTTCCTGAGTAGGGAGATGACCGCGATAGGTTGAGTGAATATCAAGAGAGTGTATTTAACTAAATGTACGGCTTATATACTAATGTAATGTGCGTCAGCTGTGACCTGCTGAGCGAAGTCTTTGCTGACGCTACACATGGAAAATAATACTGACTGGACTAAAGCGGACTGTCTGCTTGTGATCATGTTCTTTGCGTCAAGCTGTAAGTACTCATGTACTACATAATGCATATCGCGTTTAGTCCCGTCAGTATTGTTTCTAGTGATAATGCAACGCGAAATGACGCAATAAAAATATTGCCAAATTGATTGCTTATTTGAACTAGAAATCTGATAGACCTCGTTAAACAGTCCTGCAGTGCACATTGCGAACAACCATTTGTTATTGAGTAATGGGATTGATGTCATTGCAAGCAAAAATAGAGACATGTACGAGTAAAAATCGTCTTGCAGAGCATATCGCGCACAGCGCCATCTAATTATCGAGTACCGAAACTATTGCCATCTTAACCTATGATGGAAGCCGAACATGCGTTGACACAGTTCTACGGTGTTTACCACGTACAGCGCCATCTATTATCGACTCCCAAAATTATTGCCACACGCATCAGTACATTAGGCAGCGTTTTGGTATGATGGTTATGGTACTGAAAGTGACTTGTACCCAGTGGTGGACGCCAGCTTTGCTATTGTAGTACATTATACATTATTATCGAACAGCGCCATCTGTTATCGAGTTCTGGAACTATTACTATCTCCACCCAAGATAGAAGCAGAACTGTCTCAAGCCATTTGGGTGCGCTGAGATAGTTCTGCGGTGCTTACCACGTACAGCGCCATTTGTTGTCGCGATACGGAACTATTGTTTGAGACTGTTCTGCGCCATCTGTTTTGAAATTAAGGAACTATATCTACACTTACCAGCCCATTAGGCAGAGTCTTGGTGTGATGGTTCAGATACTGGAAGTGGTCGTTGTACCCGGTGGCGGGGTAGACGCGCATGCGCGGCGCGAGCGCGAACAGGAAGGCGTCGTCGGCGCCGGTGAAGGTGGGCCCCATGGCCCACGGCGCCGACGCGTACCCGCCGAAGATGTGCCCGCTGTTGTCCTCGATGATCAGGATCGACGCGCCCTGCTCCTGGATGCGACCTGGTCATGGTGTTCTTAAACTGTAAGCCTAATGTGTAACGTCCAGCCGAACAAGGACTTTAAGCCCTAACGTTTGAGGCCTTGTTTGATTAAACGTCAAATTTATGCATTTTGTAGTAGTCATGTACTGACTAATGTGGAGCGGTGGTAGCTCAATGGTAAGGACACGCGCCTCTTAACCGAGATGTGCGGGTTCAAACCCGGGCACGTACCTCTGGATTTTTCAAATCTATGTACGTATTTATACCACTAGCTCGACGGTGAAGGAAAACATCGTGATGAAACCTGCAAATTTAAACAACTTTAGATTTGTAACCATGATCCAAAAATTGTCTGGTTCCCCTATCTTAGGGTTACGAAGGTCAGATTGGCAGTAGCTTCAATGTAATTACCAGACTCGCTAAATCCTGAATCATGGTCTAAGCGGACGACGTCTAAACACGGGACATAACGCTAGGTAGATGATGATGATGTACTGACTAATGTAAATAGAGTGTTACCCTCTACGTTATTTCTACTAATAAGGATATTGACAAGATAATCAGAACAGATATGAAAAGGATCACGAATGTTGAAGAAGCAAGTGAGGTGTGTGTGTAAGGACCATGAAGAAGGATACGTAGGGCACGTAGTCAAAGTTCACGTGACTTAACACAAACTCCCACGGTCCTATGGCAGTCACGTGGAGTGACGACCACAGTGCACCAAGCTGTTGTACCGAGTGGCTCACCTGCCATGGTGGAGAAGGACTCGCCGTGAATGTGCGAGGAGAAGAGGAAGCGCCACTTGTGCTGGTGCTTCTGCGGCAGGTAGCTGTTGATCCACACGATGTGCGACAGGTCGATGAACGCCGGGTAGTCCGGCATCGCGTCCAGACCTAAAAGAGTAACGTTACATATAATCTGCTCTAAAGATAGCTACTTCATAATACATCTTGAAAAACGATCATTTTCGACGCCTCTCTTCATAAGAGTTATGTTACAAATGATTGGCCGCAGGAGTGTTGTGGTGTGTGTCTATGTGTCTGTGTGGGGTGTGTGTGTCTGACTGTGGTCTGTGTGGGGTGTGTGTGTCTGTGTGGGGTGTGTGTGTCTGTGTGTGGTGTGTGTGGTGTGTGTGTCTGTGTGTGGTGTGTGTGGTGTGTGGTGTGTGTGTCTGTGTGGGGTGTGTGTGTCTGTGTGGGGTGTGTGTGTCTGACTGTGGTGTGTGTGGTGTGTGTGTCTGTGTGGTGTGTATGTGTGTGGTGCGTGTGTCTGTGTGGGGTGTGTGTGTGTCTGTGTGTGGTGTGTGTGGTGTGTGTGTCTGTGTGGTGTGTATGTGTGTGGTGCGTGTGTCTGTGTGGGGTGTGTGTGTCTGTGTGTGGTGTGTGTGTCTGTGTGTGGTGTGTGTGGTGTGTGTGTCTGTGTGGTGTGTATGTGTGTGGTGCGTGTGTCTGTGTGGGGTGTGTGTGTCTGTGTGTGGTGTGTGTGGTGTGTGTGTCTGTGTGGGGTGTGTGTGTCTGTGTGTGGTGCGTGTGTCTGTGTGTGGTGTGTGTGTCTGTGTGGGGTGTGTGTGTCTGTGTGTGGTGTGTGTGGTGTGTGTGTCTGTGTGGGGTGTGTGTGTCTGTGTGTGGTGTGTGTGGTGTGTGTGTCTGTGTGGGGTGTGTGTGTATGTGTGTGGTGCGTGTGTCTGTGTGGGGTGTGTGTGTCTGTGTGTGTCTGTGTGGGGTGTGTGTGTCTGTGTGTGGTGTGTGTGGTGTGTGTGTCTGTGTGGGGTGTGTGTGTATGTGTGTGGTGTGTGTGGTGTGTGTGTCTGTGTATGGTGTGTCTGTGTGTGTGTAACAGAGCCTTACCCTCGGGCAGCGGCAGCAGCGAGGGCGCGGCGGGCGGCAGCGGCGCGGGGCTCTCGTCGCCGGCGCGCTTGTTGATCCCGTACAGGTGCACGAACACCAGCTCGGCCAGCTGCTTCAGCAGGATGTTCGTCTGCAGCCTGGAGGAACATATACGACGTCGTTTATTTTATTAACACGAAGGCCTTAAGACAAGTGACCCCTTGGGGGAGGCTAGGCCGAAGTCCAAAATACCAGCTCATTCGTAATACCGATGCATCCTCTACTTCTATGAGACCTTACAAGGTCAAGTACTTAAATACCACGGCCACGTCCAGGGCCGGCGCAATACGCCTCGCCTCTACACTCACCACTTGGACAGTTGCTCCGGTGTGCAATGGTGATGGGGGAGTCCAGGTCACCCCACCCCTCCCTCCGAAGAATGGCCCGCACACTTCGCCTCTACGACGATACAAACTTAACACTTGGACAGCTGTTCCGATGCGCAATAGTGGGGGGGGGGGGGTCCAGGTCATCCCCCACAGATACGGGGACGGCCTCGCCCAGGCCCTGCGCGCGACCCCTCATCTCTACAACGCGACACACTCACCACTTGGACAGCTGCTCCGATGTGCAGTGATGGTGAGGGGAGTCCAGGTCGCCCCCCACTGATGCGGCGACAGCCTCGCCCAGGGCCTGCACATGGGATGCCTTGCCCCGGAAGCCCTTCTCTATCCACGTCCGGGCTCGTTTGGATGTCGACGCCTTCAGTATCTTGATGTAGGTAGACGCTATGCTTTCGCAGTACTGTGGGGGAAAAGAGGAATATTTAATGAGTTTAATTTAATGAGTAAGGGCTACTATAAGATTGAAGACTTCCTAAATGATCAACATATATGTTTATCTTCATAATGAAGTGTTCACCTGCAGTGTTGTTACCTAGTAAGTGTAGATTATTAAGTACGAAATTGTAAATTTTGGCATTTAAAAGAGTAGGTAACTATCGAGTTTCTTGCCGGTTTCTTCTCGATAGAGTCTACCTTCCGAACCGGTGGTGATACTTTTTTTTCTGTTTAAATTGACTATTTATAAGTGCTTTTTGAAGCCTATATGAATAAAGAGATTTTGAAATTTGAATTTGAATTAAAACATTCTCAGGAGGCTGCGCGATACGGTCAAATATTCGTTTGATAAACATGGTAATTTTTATTCAAAACATGTATGCTTATAAACTCTCGAGTATAGAAACACATTTGTTACCGACGCGTGATCATTCTTATTTGTATTTTGTATTCATATTAAGATTTCTTGTCTTTGGTTATTAAAGTATCAGGTACGCGCGTGAGAGACGCTTAGGGTCCTGAGGTACATGAGGGAATGGGGTGAAACTATTTGGCTGTTGCGCGTGATTTGATTATTTAGTCATCCTGCCCGTTGATCGCCCTCGGACTTCTTCGCCTCTCTTTACCGTTGCTACCGTATGCACGAAATTCGGGTTTCTTTTATCCGGCGATTGACACAACGTTGCCACAAAAAAAGTTGCCTTTCAAGGTCTTAATCACGATACAAGACGAACGTGTTATATATCATTATATATATAAATGTCCACCCAGCTTCGCACGGGTGGACATTTATTTTCTAACCTAACCTGACTTTTTTCAAAATATTCTATAGCCTATGTTAATCAGAGATAATGTAGCATTCTAATTGTGAAAGCATTTTTGAAATCGGTCCAGTAGTTTTTGAGTGTATTCGTTACATACATACATACAAATCTTTCCTCTTTATAATAATAGTGTAGACTCAAGTTTATATACTAACTTCCCGTAGTAGCTGGTAGGGCAGCTCGACAGTTTCATTGTAGTCCATCCCTAGGCTATTATAAGTCACCATCATCCTCTCGTCCACTGTGCCTGCGGAAGTAAATATGGTGTACTTTATAGTAGTAAGTAAGTAAAAAAAAAATTGCAACCAACAGGCACACAAAAATACAAAAAAGAAACAAAACGAGCAAACAAAAATCTAAACAATAAAATATAAAAAAACAAAAAAAAAAAATTATTTAATTTAATTTGCACAGACTGGAAAATATAATGTGTGCCACAGTGTTGCAAATTGGTAGTAGCTCGGTAGTACGAGCGCCGGAGAGGATATCTTGAGACGTGTCGCCGGGAATTTTGCGATACCGCAGATTTTATTATAAGAGTTAACTTTGACTAAAATAAAATTGGAAATGAGGTATTATCATCAAGTGTAATTACGTGTATTGCACCATCCCCATCGATATACATTATATGTCCTCTAGGGCGTCCGATATTAGTCATAATAAATAAATATCGGACTACATCTCATATCCGTAACACAGTGCTTAAGCTGCTTACCTCGGAGTCAGATCAATGTATGTGATGTAGTCTGATATTTATTTATTTTATTAATATTTATTGATCTGACTACGAAGTAAGTAGCTTAACCACTTGTGTTACGGATATTAGAAAGAGTGGCATTACAAATATATACTTAAATATTAGATATTAACACCCAGACACAGAACAAACACAAGTATTCATCATACGAATATTTGTCCTGGGTGGGGATCGGACCCACAACTCTTAGCGCACGGGCCAGGGTCACTACCGAATACCGAAGGTTGTCGATTTAAGACGAGGAAGGGTCATATAATAATAGCGTGAACAATTTATTTTATTTTATTATATATTTGTAAACCTTCTTGTAAAAGTAACAGAAGATCTAATTTATCTTCCCTGGGTTCTGCCAGTTTGTCAAGCCACTGGTTGTCCAGTTCCTTAATTAATGGGTCTGGCTGAGGCATCTACTCATGTCTAGTGTACACACACACATACACATATCATCACGCCCGTAATCCCTAAAGGGGTAGGTAAAGTCAGAGGGGCAGTTAGCCCCTTTAACGACATTCAGTCTAAAATAAAACTTGGCTGGGTTAAATGGAAAATTGTGAAAAAGTAGTGACAAGTGGCTCGCTCGTCGCCTACGCAATCATACACCCAACTCCCTAAATACCATTAGTCGCCTTTTAAGACATGCTAGGCAAGGAACATAGTTGGCACATCATTTTAAGTCCCAGACCAACATGAGATGTCTAGTATATCAGAATCATACCTCTTACATTATAGACGTACAGCTCAGCGAACCGGTTGAAGTCCACCGAGGGGGCCTTCTGGGGCCCGGAGCCGAACAGGAAGTTGGACAGGTACTGCGCCAGCCGGGGGTCGATTTGGGGGCCCCAGAATTTCTGGAAAAAAGAACCGAGGTTACAAGCTTGTAAAGTTTGTTGTGAAGTTAAACTAAAATATTTGAGCAGGCAATTAAAGTTATTATCTGCGAAAGTGACTTTGAAAAAATATTATTTTACGAAAGTGGTAAATATTTTCACGATGTCGATTTTCGGAAATTACGTACTACGTCAAAACGATTGTCATTGTGACATTTATTTTATAGTGAACTGTCAAATGTTGTCTGTCCGTTGTTGTTTCTAACTTAAGTTGGATTTTATTTTTTATTGAGCTAAAGATAAGCGATAAAATATTTAAGAGCATTTTCAAGTATTTTTCATGTCTCTTATGCTTTATAAAAAATGGCCTCTGTGTCAATGGCGATTAAGGGCAATTTATATTTAACATATATTACGTTAAATCCGTTTAGCAGTGTCGACTTTACTTACTAGATCTGCAATGAGAAAACATTGTGAGGTAAACTCGCACATTTGAATATCTAACTATGGAATATCAGCCAATTTAGTCGGTTACCTAATGGTCACGAATGTCAATCAGGTCAGTGAACCTGCACATTAAAATACCTATGTAACCATGATTCAATTAGTCTGGTTTCCTTATCTAAAGGTTACAACACGTGGTAATCGTTTCAATCAAAAGTCAAAATACTTATTATTTATTTATATAGGTTTCAAGGAAACACTTATAAATCGTCAAATACAGGTAAATATATGATTCTACCACCGGTTCGGAATGCCATATCTACCAATGGTCAATCATCATGGTTCGACTAGACTATTAAGTATGTTAACATAAATTAAATGATGAACAAAATTAAAATTATTGCATTTCAGCCCCAATTTTCAACAATCACGTTATACTCCCGCCACACTAAAGTTGGCGCTGTACAATTTTAATATCTATATCAAATGACGATGGAGTATTCACGGCGTTTTATTGAGGCACTAAAACGTGCGTACACGCATACATGAAAGATGCGATATCAAAGTGATCCTAAAACTGTAGGCAACTTGTTATCTTGGTTGTCTAGCGGTTGTGGTGCAGTCACACTATAGTGATAGGAGGGGGAATCAGCAGGGTGTGTCTAGTGCCTTATTTCCCTCTAGACACTTTAGGCACGTGCCCAGAGCCCCGCGATCGAGTAGTCTATGGTTTTCGATGGATAACAGATATTTATTTGACTGCCTCGTAGGTCTAGAGGAGCATGCGCCGCCTAAGGACCAAGAGGTCTCAGGTACAATCAAAAAATCCCGGGTCAGCCCAAAAATTGTGGCTGAGTATTTCAATACTGAAATTACTCAGCAACAGTCCGGAGTTGGCGGTTTAATCACGTGCCTCGGAAAGCACGTTAAGCCGTTGGTCCTGCGCCAGACCTCTCTCGGTTATATCGAATTGCCGTCTCACCGGATTATGAGAGTGAAGGAATAGAGAGTGCACCTGAGTTTGCGCACACACTTGTGCACTATATATCCTGCTCAGTTGGCTAATCCTCGTTGAGATGAGCTGCCGTGACCGATTTCGGTTAGGAGGACATCGTCATTATTTATTACCAAAAAATCTATTATTTCTTATTTTTCTAATGTGGAGGCTCTGGGCCTCCAATAAGTTAGAGACGGCCCAGTGCCCCGCCCTAAAAAGGAAGGGTATACCGACTAAGCCCCTGAGGTGTGCCGTCCACGCCTTTATAAGGCGCCCACGGGATCACACAACGCTAAACGACCGTGAACCTTGCAGGTGTGTTCATTAATCCTTTGTGGGCCTACATGGGGCTTAGTCATGAGGTGAATTGTAGGGACAACATTGTCTGGACGATTTAGTTCCTTTATGTCGAGTCTTGTTATGTCGAGCAGAAAACGTTGTCTCGCTTTTATTACCCCTTTGTCGAGCTAAGTTTTCTGTCGGTATTCTATTCCCTTTATGTAGAGTTTCTTTACCACGCTATTATTACCTTTATGTCGAGTTTAATAATTTCATATTTTAGTAGTACAGTCACGTGCAATGAAAAGCAAATAATTTAGAATAAATTTTTACACAAAAAGTGATTTAAAAATAACTAATAACTTTAACCATACAATGTTATGTACTATTATATTTTTTATTAACCATCAAAGTATGTCACAATGTATTTTTGACGCTCATTGCATATTTTGAGTGTACATTTACTCCCAGTAAATGCAGTGGCATTAACATGTTGGTCTGGGACTCAATAATAAAATTTACCAGTTTTTTGCTTAGCATGTCGTAATAGGCGACTAACGTATTGTTAAGATTGTTAACCTACTGTGTTTTAAGGTAGTAATTAGGTTTGTAATTATACTAGGTTAGGCGACCAACAACACTTGTAAGTAGTTGTTGATTCAACCTTCAACTTGACCCCAATTTAACTTTATTTCTTGCTAAATGTGGTTTAAGTAGTTTATTGCTCCATAAACTCGACCCTACCCCTTTGGGGATTGCAGGCGTGATGGTAAGTATGTATGTATGTACTAGCTTCTGCCTGCGGCGTTGCTCGCGTAGAACATCGATGAAACATAGCTTATGTGTTAATCTAATGTATAAGCTATATTGCAAAGTTTCATTAAATTCCATGCAGTACTTTTTGCGTGAAAGAGTAACAAACATCCACACATCCATCCATCTATACAAACTTTCGTCTTTATAATATTAGTAAGATGTATGTATTAATACTTGTAGGCGTTGCTTCACCAAATGTATGTGCGGTGTGTAACCACCACAATGTACCCGACCACTGCGGGAGACTACAACGTGACGTTTACGCTTTGCGTAATTTTTCGTAACGCGTGTGAAAGTGAATTTTACGAGAAGCGTAAAATTAACATGCGTTTCTTCTTCATTGTTGTCGGGTTCGGTTCGAGTATAATTCTATATTTAGAGAGGCTGGTTATCATGTTGGAGTCAAAGGCATCTGTCAAGGGTTTTTAAATTATTAAAACTGTCAGGGTGCTTAGCCAAATGCGCGCCAGCGATTCCATAACTAACTTCGCTACCGCTCGTATCGCGCCACAAACTTGTTCACTAAGAACTCATAGTGCGGAACTCGGAGTTAGTTCCCGATTTGTCCACCCGAATAAGTCTGTGGCGCGATACGAGCGTTAGCGAAGTTCGTTTTGGAATCGCTGGCGCGCATTTGGCTAAGCACCCAGATCGAATAAATAATAAGTACTCCACTTGAGAATGTGATCAACCTCATTAAACCACATATAACCCAGACTTTTTTGACCTAGGGAATCAGCGGGTGTGTCGGACTTGTCGAACCCTCGAGATGGTAGGACTCTGCTCCGCCCAAATGGTAGTGGGCGGGGTATACCGACTGAACCCCTGGGATGTACCGTCGAACGCCTTTATGTAAGTTGCCCACGGATCGCGCAACGCTAAACCATCATGAATACCTCATCGGCCCTGCCTTATGACCGAGAGACTAAGTTGTAGTTTGACTTATAAAAACGTTGAAACAAGTGTCTAGCTTGACATAAACACGAATCTAATACCCAGTATTGGCCGCCTTTTACGACATGCTAGGCAAGAAACACCATAAGTAACTTCACGCCACTTCCCTAGCGGGGTAGGCGAGAACCGATCAACATACGTATAAAATTATAACACATACATCATATATTTTAAATTTAGAGTTAGTTTTATTCGTCGATTGACTAGGCTATATCAAAGTCGCGTTTATTTTCGTAAAATCTGTCTTCATACGCTTTAAAAGATAGAGGATGATGCCTTCTAAATTGATAAGTGCTAACTGATATCCCGAGTCTCTTTGATCATGTAAATAGGTACTATCTAGTAGTTAGATACATTCATAACATTACGCCCATAATCCCCGAAGCGGTAGGCAGAGTCAGAGGGGCAGCAGCCCCTTTGACCACATTGAGCCAAAAATAAAACTGGATTAGATGGAACATTTTGAAAAAGTTGTGACAAGTGCCTAGCTCGTCGCCTACACAATATCACACCCAAAACTCCATACACCATTAGTCGCTTTTACAACATGCTAGGCAAGGAACACAGTTGGCACATTATTTTTGAAGGCCTAGACCAACAAGGGAGTATTTATATATTTAGGAATATCATCATTATCATCATCCTCTCGGGTGTTTGGCCCTCGCATGGTATATGTCGTATCAAATCAATCATAATTCTCAAAGAAGGCACCGACCGATATAAGTCGAAGTCCCATGTTGATCTGGGACTCAAAAATATAAATATCAGACTACATCACATACATTGATCTGACTCCGAGGTAAATAGCTTAAGCACTTGTGTTACGGATATCAGAATCAACAGTGGTATTACAAATATATACTTAAATATTCAATATTAACACCCAGACACAGAACAAACACAAGTATTCATCATACAAATATTTGTCCTGGGAGGGATCGGATCCACAACTCTTGGCGCATGGGGCAGGGTCACTACCGAATGCGCCATCGAGCTTGTCGAAATAATGTCTCAACTCTGTTCCTTGCTAGCATGTCGTAAAAGGCGATGAATGGTGTATAAGGTGTTGGGTTTGTGATCATGTAGGCGACGGAGAAAATGCTGCCGACCATGTAAGTACATATGTAATGTGCAAATAGCAACCTATTTTTACCATTTTTTTACACGCATCATAGAAAATACCTGCCTGCCTACACACATCATGTACTCCTACACCTCGCTAAAAACCCAATTTTTCATCAAGTCATACAGTTATGATGAGAAATATACATACTACATTATCGAAAAACCGTCTGGTCTCGTAGTCAAATAGCAGTATCAAATAAGCATTCGATTCTCGATCTTATCACTGACTAGTAAGGGCGAATGTCCGGTATGTGCGCACGCGCAACACTTACGTATGGCGGGCGGCGCGTGCGTCTCGTCAATGCGATCATACAAGTTCGGCCATTGTTTGAGAATCGGGCCATTGAATAGGCGGAGATAATTAAACAAATATGTTATCTACTGTTTTATAACTGGTAAATGATCTTTATAGAGCTACCTCTTTACAAGCTCTATGGCGCATTCGGTAGTGGGTTCGATCCCCACCCAGGACAAATATTCGTATGATAAATAGTTGTGTTTGTTCTGCGTCTGGGTGTTAATATCCAATATTTAAGTATATTTATAATACCACCGTTGTTTCTGATATCCGTAACACAAGTGCTTGAGCTACTTACTTCGGAGTCAGATCAATGTAGGTATGTGATGTAGTCTAATAATTATTCATTTATTATTATATTTTATTTACCTCTAGGAAGAAAATATTATTATTTTTTATTTACCTCTAGGAAGAAAAGACGTGTACTATCTGCCTAACACGCGCCTCAAGTAACAAGGCGTCCAGCTACAAAATTCAAGCTCATGCCTTTAGATTTTTAAATGTATATCCGGATTTACCTATTTACATCGCTATTACTAAGGGATATATCGTGAGGACCTTTACATTTAAGTAAATGTGTGCCTCCGATCCAATCATAATGGGCAAGATTCCTTACAATGTTTGCCTTAGTCACCTACATAGTGGTAGAAATTCGCACTTGACTTGAAATTACAACAAAAACAAAACAGCGATAACATCGATGTGATTAATTAATTATTAATTAGTATAATTCACCAATTCGTTCCTACAACGTTTCGCATGTGAGGGAAACTACTTCAAAACCTCTGTTGTACCTCTTTAGTATTTTATTAATTATGATCAGTACCTATTTTCGTAGCGCCCCCAGAAAGGCTTCCCGGAGCCCCAGGCAAGGCTCCGCGGACAACACTTTGAGTATAGCTGAGTTAGACAATTTAGTTAGACAAGGCCTTCACATTAATAATATTCATAAGCGAATTACTTTCTGATACTGAACAACACTCGCCAACTTCTTAGCCCGACATAACAGAATGGTCCATACATTTCGGCCGACAGTATTCTATAGAAAAAATAAACACGCGCCGTCCAAAATATGTAAAACATAGCTTGATTATCTGTTTGAAATGTGGCCATCATCCACGCACCGGCCTCAGCCGCTTCTGCTGAAGATATTTCAACCTTGTTGGCTGTTCAGTCACTCATACCTAACGTCTATATGTCGAAGAGTTTATAAAGTTTAAATTCCAATGGTGGAATTTATTTGGAAGTAGGCGCTAACTGGCCGGGTGTAGTTGCGAAGAGAAATATGTTTCTCGACGTTTTGATCATGGCAGGTGATGCAGACACAATCTGTTTCAGGTATTTAGGGCTGCCAATGTGGGTCTGGAAGTAAAAAGCAATGTGCCTACTGTGTTCCTTGTTTTGCACATCGTAAAAGGCGACTAATGGTGTATTGACAACTAAATCACCATGTAATAGCGGAATCCCCTAACACAAGAAATTGATAGATTTAATATCAAAATAATACTTGCGTTCTAAATACTAGCGCGCTAGCGCCATTTGATGTTGTGTGTGTTTCATGTAACTTACTACCATAAACAATTTTTCTATGTTTATGGTCTATGACATAATGTTATTAAGAAAATAAATCAGTGTAAAACCGTCCCACGCTTTTCATTAGAAATTACTTGCTCAAAAGAAGATTCCTACTGTGTACCATTGTAAAATATTTCTGTAAGTTGTTGAAATAAAGATGTTTTATTTTATTTATTGGTTTTTCGATTGTGTAGGCAACGGGTGAGCCACATGTCTCCCACTAACTGTACACAATTTTCCATCTCAATGTTTTTTTTTGGCTAACAGTGGTCTAATAGTTACATTTGGAAAATACTGTTTAATTACGATGTATCCCTATTATATTCAGTACTGATTGTTAGTAAGAACAAGTGATCGAACACTGGTTCATAGCAGTAAAGTATTTAACCATACTGTTATCCTCCGCTCAGTGAGCAAGAGATCCGAATTCTATACCTAGTATTGTGTGTGACTGCCCACCTTTTCAGCAAACTGGACTCTAATCAAGACAATCTTTTGTGATCAAGACGGTTGCAAACGTCACGTTTAAGGTACTCATGTGCCACATAGATGCTATGCGACAATTTATTTAGTCACGTTAATGATATTGACTCTGCCTACCTCTTCAGAAACTACGGGCTTGGTGTATAAAAAAAATATGTTTAAAGTTTAATCCATCAGAAATACACAGATAAAAGGCAACCCTATCAAGGTTTCGATTAAAAATGGAGATGCCGTGCGAACTGACATTTGTCAGTCTTCCTAGTTGCTCCACTTCAAGGGTCATCGTGGAGTTGGTCCGTCATAACGCCATTTATTATGGGAGGCTATGCTAGGATTGTGGTGGGGCGGTATACTAAGACATAGTTGTTTTCCACAAAACAACTATGTCTTAGTATACCGCCCCACCACTTTTTTTTATACCGCCCCACCGCCATTTTATGTCCACACATAAAAGCTCTTTTAAATCAACAAGCGTACTTGATATAAATCAATCAATCAATTGAACTATTAAGAAATGGTGATTTATATTGTATTAAGTAATTGAATTGTCATTATGTAGGTGTAGCTATCCACTTGTTCAAATCAATTTTATTTCTGGCTAAGTGGTTAAAAGGTCTTACTGCATTTTAAACTCCGCCTAGTCTTCAGGAATTACAGACGCAATAGTATGTATGTATGTCTGACAGGCTCGTTGGTCGAGTGGTCAGAGATCCTGGCCACAAAACCGAGGGTCGCGGGTTTGAATGCCGATAGGGGCAACCGTTTCGTGCGATGAACATGGAAATTAGTACTCGAGTCATAAACATCCATGACTCGAGTAATAAACGTTTTCATAAGTATATGCTTAGTTTGGAACTAGGGAATTGGTGAATAAGTCTGGTGAATTTGTTTATATATTTTTTTAATAAGGATCAATGTTGTCACTTTTAGCGTACCAAACTTGTATTATCTTTTTGTTCATTAAATACTCATTTAATTCGCGTCAGGCGACCACTGAAAACCAGAGTCGTGGTGTCAGATATTGGCCACATGACATAATGCTGAATGGAAGCCTTTTTAGAACATTCTAGATTTATTATTTTATGTCTGGGTCTGTAACATCTTTTTGTGTGCTAAATATTTTTCCTTCTTTCTTTCACTTCACAGAACAATTGGCATATTGGAAGGACGACTCACTAATTAAGGCAATACTATTAGTAGGTGCTATACCTAAATGTATATTTACAAATACATTTACGGCTACATATAACTAATCGCCTGGAGTGCTGTGCAAGTACTTCATTAACATAACCTTAATTAGACTGCTACTGAAACGTTATATAGATGACATTAGGGGATTGGGACATATATATTAGGCCTAGGTTTTAATCTAGATAAACATGTAGGTTCGTACACCATTAAGAATAGACGAGGGTTTGTTTGTTTAATTAGGTTAATATACATTAGTGTTTCAGTAATTTATATTACAATCAATGGAAATGGACGCGCGACTCTTAGGCGAATGAAGAAGTAAACTTGTCTATACCTACTATAATTGATTATAGTGTCTATACTATAATGTGATTCTGTAGGCGACAGGTTAGCCGCTTGTCACTGCTTTTTCACAATTTTCCATCTAACCCAGCCCGGCTTTATTTTTGGCTAAATGTGGTTGAAGAGGCATGCTGCCTCTTTGACTCTGCCTACCCCTTCGGGGATTATGGGCGTGATGTTATGTATGTATGTAACTTTATTACTAGAAATAATATAGGCCCTATATTATTTCCTGTATTACAGGGGGCTGTGATGCAAAGCCTTGGTTACAAGTGGACAGTCAAGGCCTGGCCGAAACATCAAGCTGTATTCTAGTGAAACTTGTCTGAAGCTTTGTAATCACTGTAGCCTATGCACATTAGGAACATACTTACATAATAATGTCCTCCTAACCAATATCTGTCACGGCGGCCAATCTCAACGAGAATTAACCAACTGCGCAGGAGATATTAAAGTGCACAAGTGTGTGCGCACACACAGGTGCACACTCTAACTAAACTTCACGCCACTTCCTTAGCGGTGTAGGCAGAGAACCGAACGCCATATGGCACATAGCCCTTTTATTTATTATCTGACGATCTTCCTACATATGTATGTATGTATTTTTAAACCATTTACCTCGATTCGCACTTGGCCATCTATAACAAGACCTTGCCCGCCCAAATGTATTTCACTGACCACCCGTCCGTCAAGTTTGGTCAACACAACCCCCTAATTGGTGACCATTCGGCCATTGTTTGTGTGTATTTGTGCCGGATGACGTCAGCCGGTTTATTTGCCGTCTGGCCCTTCGTGTAGCTTTTAGCTAAATTGCGAACAAACGAAGGTACTTATTGGGTTTGTGGGAGTACTATACTACTATACTATACATGTGTGCATTTGACTGCCTCGTTGCTCTAATGGTAGCATGCGCCGCCTAAGGACCAAATCCCGGGTTCAAATCCCGGGTCGGGCCAAAAATTTGTGGCTGGTTATTTCAATATTGCAATTACTCAGTAATAGTCCGGAGTCAGAAAGTTGACGGTTTAATCACCCCCGTGCCTCGGAAACCACGTTAATCCGTTGGTGCTGCGTCTGACCTCTCACCGGTCATGTCGAATTGCCGTCACTGGACTATGAGAGTGAAGGAATAGAGAGTGCACTTGTGTTTGCGCACACACTTGTGCACTATAATATCTCCTACGCAGATGGCTAATCCTCGTTGAGATTGGCCGCCGTGACGGTTATCGGATATCGGTTAGGAGGACATTATACATGTGTGCATGAAGGATTTTGCAAAGGTCTTGTTTTGGTAAATATATAACATAATATAGGTACTTCAAGTCGCAAAATGGAGGAAGATGATGACGAATTGGCAGTCATCCTTACTAATACGATAAATGCGCAAGTATTTCTCTCTTTTGTTCACATCTTAATTACTGAACCCATATTGATGAAATTTAGAACGCCTGGGACTCCAAAATAATGTACCAACTGTGTCTCTTGCCTAGCGTGTCATAAGGGGCCATCCATAAAGTACGTCACACGAATTTCATGATTTTTTGATGCCCCCCCGTCCTTGTCAGAGCTGGTCACATCTGTGGGACTCCCCCCTCCCTAGTGTGACATCACATCTTTTGCAATTTTACATCCAGAAATTGCAAATTATTATGATATATTAGATTTTGAAATGTGATGTCACGAAACTTAGGACCCCTCCCACCCCTTGTCACACCATGTCACACATCGTAGACCCCCTCCGTCCCCCTTTACGTGTGACGTACTTTATGGATGGCCCCTAAAGGGCGATGGTGTATGCAGTTCTGGATTTGTGATGACGTAGGCGACGAGCTAGCACCTTGTCACTGATCTTTAAGGAGCTTATCGCTCTTTGAACTTAGCTCGTTGGTCGAGTGCTCAGAGACCTTGGCCACGAAACCGAGGGTCGCGGGTTCGAATCCCGCTAGGGGCAAATGTTTCGTGTGATAAACATGGGCATTTTTACTCGAGTCATGGATGTTTATAAACGTATTTAAGTATGTCTATCCGTTCACCAAGTACCAGTATCCATAGTACAAGCATAAGCTTAGTTTGGAACAAGGGAATTGGTGTGTCAGACTGGAATAGGCAAGATGACATCACATACATTGATATGATCTGAGCCTACCCCTTCGGGGATTTCGGGAGTGATGGTATGATTAATTGATTGATTCCGGAAAAATGTATCTAATGGATTCAGAAGGCCACACGATTGAATCTCTGCAACAAATCGTGTCCTAAGCCTAGCATAAACTCGACTACAATTTGCAGCCCGACCGGTGTTTATAAACATCGATAATGGATTCACGCTGGCAAACACAGAATTATAACTCGCCTCAAAGCTAACGATTGAAAAATCGTTAGCTTTGAGGCTATAATACACCTATGATATACCTTTAATAATTTGTGGCATGACGTCAGGGGAATGGAAGATTTTTGCCAGGGACTTCATATCTATATAGTCCGGTCAATTTAAACATAAAAATAGGGATCAAATATTAAAAATATCCAACAGAGTTAAATTTTGGTAGACACCTTAGTTTCACCAGTATTGACCATATACAACTTTTTCTAAGAATCATCATTCCTAAGGTATCGCCTTTCTAAAAGGTGAAGGAGTTATGAAGGTGATGACTTTATTCGTGCGGATGGCGCCGCAGAGGCGCCATGGGTATCTTTTCTGTATGGCGTGTGGCGCCCGAGAGGAGCCAAAATGTTTAACTGTAAAACTATGATAAAATGAAATTTTTCAGAGATTTCCGATCAATGAAAGTGTCTTTATTTGTCACGCATTTTACGATTATAGTGTTCGTTTTAGGATATTGCATCAAAACGCACAGTGTTTTTAACCTGTGGGTCGCGACCCCCAAGGGGGTCGCTGAGCAATACTCGGGGGGTCGCCGCCAAAGGTAATACAGCTAAGTTCTACACACTATTAGTGAGAAACAATTTTCTGTCTATGACACAGGGGATCACTAATTTTTTTAAAACCTGTCGCGTCGCCTTTTAAACAAGGTTGAAAAACACTGCTCTAGATCTTTCAATCGGAATTATATAACTCTTTTTGTTTTAAGTGTTTAGCAAACAGTTATTTTTCCTGTATCATAGTGTTCATAGCACTTCCGGAATCGTAACTGTTAAATCAACATATCCAGTTTCATTCAGAGTATGACTATGTATAAAAACAAAATCTGTAATATAATGGTTTAAAAACTTCAGCTATACGCAATTAATGGGGAAATTAAAATACTTTTCTTATTCTTTATCTCAAAGATAAGCATTTCTCAATGAGGCTAAAGCAATACCGTTATGACGCATGGCTCCAATGACTTTATGTATTTTTACGATGAATGAGTATTGTGTGCCTAGGTCTATCTTCTAATATATAAAATTCTCGTGTCGCGGTGTTTGTTCCCAAACTCCTCCGAAACGGCTAAACCGATTCTGATAAAATTTTGTGTGCTTATCGAGTCTGAGAACATCAACATCTATTTTTCATACCCCTAAATGTTAAGGGTGGTCCACCCCAAAGTTATAACTTGAAAACGGCTTTACCGATTTCGCTAATTCTTTTTTAGTTGTGTTTGTTATTGTCATGTGAAGAAACCCTTTCTTTTAAAAGAAAAAAATAAAAAAGTTGCGCGGTTAATTAAAAAAAAATGGGTATTGAAAATCTGAGAACGGGGCGTTACGAAGTGCGCCGGGTCAGCTAGTTTACTATAAGAACCTATTAATAATATTGTATTTACCCTCTGGACCAAAGAATATTATATCCAGAAAAACATTATGTTACCTCGTGCGCCAAAAGCTGCGTACGTCCATAAGTATGCACATTCCCTCTCGATGCATTCATTCACCACCGAATAATGAACATCTCAAAACGAAATGCACTTAAGTTACGAACATTCTCAGTGGTTTAAACTCCAAAAATACTTCGAGCTTTGGTTATTGTTCCGAGAAGCACGGCCAATTTGTCGGCTTCTGACGTCACAACGCCTGTACAACAAAGTGCGCAGAAGGATACTCCTTCGACTCCTCACATGATTGACCGCTGTTTACCGAGCCATCATCCGTTGTAATTACACCAGACCGTTGCTTATTAATACTGCGTTAGTCACAGGTTAATGTTGCTTTCGATGCAAGAGGCTATTATAAGATCGGATTGTTCTTCAGTTGTCTGCGGAATGTTCTCTGCTTGTATGGGCATGGATGACAATCACGAATATTTTACATACAATAGGGATAATGACTACTTAAAAAGTACTCTAATTCTATTAAGTCCGTCAGTTAGATTATACAAAAATACTAGACATATATTTTTCGCTTTATCAAATTAACAAAAAATCACGAAGATAAAGAGCATCACAGTTTTGGAGTGGGGGCTTACGACGTCACCATTTAGTTACAATTGTACGAATGTGTGACGTCACGCGCAACTTGAATGTATTGTATCTTCGTCAATGTTTGTTTGACAAATAAATAGAAAAAATACGTTGTCAATATTTTTTTAATATCTAACTGACGGACTAAACAGATTTTTTTAGTCATCTTGCCTATCCCCAAGGGGATAGTAGAGTTGAGGAGCAATAAGCTGACCACATTTGGCCAAAAATAAGATTGGAGTTGGGTTGAGTTACGGAAAATTGTTAAAAAAGTGACGAGTCCGGCTAGCTCGTCGCTTACGTAAGCACAGACCAACACCCAGTAGGCCATTGAAAAACTTTACTGCGACAACCTCATAAAACTTCAAACCAGGGCAAGAATATGATAAATCTATTTGTAGGTGAGATGAGTCTGATGATGGTCAGGGACTCAAAGACTAAAATAAAATAGATTCTTCAGACTGACACACCAATTCTTTAGTTCTAAACTAAGCTTATGCTTGTGCTATGGATACTAGGTGAACGGATAGACATACTTAAATACGTTTATAAACATCCATGACTCGAGTACAAATGTCCAGGTTCATCAAACGAAACATTTGCCCCTAGCGGGATTCTAACGCGACCCTTGGTTTCGTGGCCAGGGTTTCCGACCACTCGACCAACGGCTAGTCTAAGAACGGTTTTTGGAAATTTACCTCCTGGGGGGTGGATTTAAAAAGTTTTCAGTTTGAATACCGTTATTTTATGTAGACAGACCTAAAACAGACAACGGGCAGTCCCTTGTGATACTAGAACTAAGTCAACGCAGACAAAGCCACCGGCGGTCGCTAGTATACCCATAAAACATATGACTCACACGAAATAATCATCTGTAGTATTGAAACTAAGCGTCTGTGAAAATCGGTTACAAACTAATAGTTGCCGCTGCCCGACATAACGCAGTGCAAGACTCGATAAAAACAGCCATAAATCCGTGTTTAATAGTTCATTCGCGTTACAAACACAAATAGATCCTTCGCTGCAGCGCTTAACCGCTGGAATTTCTAGACAGATTGACTCAGTTGTTAGGTCAATCAGCACAACACAGATTGTATTTTCTTTGACCACAGTAACAATAGAGCAGTCCCATGGGACTTGAAAAGAATGCGCCAACTGTGTTCCTTGCCTAGCATGTCGTAAAAGGCGACTAATGGTATATCGGCTTTTGTGTAAGTATGTGATTGTGTAGGCGGAGAGCTAGCCACTTGTCACTACTTTTTCGCAATTTCCATTTAACCCTGTCTAGTCTAGTAGTGTCCAGTTTTATTGTTGGCTGGTTGGCTACCCTTTCCGGGATTACGGGGGTGATGGTCATCATTGACTTACTTTTTGTAAACTCTCTTAATCAATGGTAGCTTTGCATCATTAATTCTATAGGGCATTATTTAACACATAATGACGTCACGGCGTGGCACATTCAATTGACAAACGATTTAAAGATTTCAGGACAATTAAATCTGAATTTTAGAAGTCCTTAACATACCGTTTTTATAAGGTGGTTATATTAAATGAAATGTGTATGGTGTGAGTTCTAATAGACTCTTTGTCTTTGGACACACGAAGATGGTGTTTCTAAATATCATCTGAGAGCATATGATGATGACTTTCTCCCAGGAGTTGACAGTTAAGTTGTTAGCCTTATGTCACATTTCCAGTCAGGGACCGGCTTACCGGCTTTAATCACGATCCTAATTTTATCAAGTCTGGTTATTGCGTTGAACCGAGTGACCTCGTCGTTCTAAATTCCAGACAAAGCCCAAATCGTATTGTTCGGGACCTAAAATATTGCACCGAAATCAAATTTGGGCTTGTGATACATTTTTATATCTAGCCCACTCAAAGTTATTGTTAGCAAGTGGTTAAAGAAGCTTGCTGCTTGTACTCAGCCTAACCCTTCGGGGATTGAGCATCATAGTATGTATGGATGACGTCAGGTGCCGGCTCGCAAGAGTCTACACGCTTCATTTGCAACATCCTAAACTGTTAGAAGTATGAAACATGTGTGCCAGCCATCGATTCCCATTTTATGGCACAACAAAGACGGGAGTTGGCAAAGGTGACAAAGACGGCACGTGTTATTTCAAAATGGGAAAGTTGTAGAAGGAATTTTTACCCACAAACACCCGGGAGTCTATACCTTGATTGTAAAGAAAACTCAAGTTTTTCTTAAGACTAGCGCTGCAGCTGTCAAATGCATAAGAAAATAACCCTTCAAACAAGTGGAATAAACATTACGGATATGAAACACTAGATGTATGAGCTCAGGTTTGAACCAGAAAGCAAGTGAGATGCTTACCACTGTGCGCAATCCCTGCGAGCCGTAACCAGCCCGTAACCGCAGCTCGATACTGTTTTGATTTACGGCTCCTAAATCAAAGGCAAGCGTAAACTGCGCCAAAATAGACGCGCAGGCGCGGAAAATGATTAGTGTAATGTTACACTCCTACACACTTAGCAAGTAGCAATGTCGGGCTGAGCTCGTCAGAGGCTAAATGAGACCTCTAATAGAGATACGAAACGGGGCATGGGCTTACCCAGCTTTTGACTCAGGGGGGTAAGCAGATTCTCATACCCTGCCGGCGGGCTACCCCTTCCGCCCTAGGTAAGTCCGCCACTGCCAAGTATACTACACACAGAGGTGGACTTTGTCCCATGTTGGTCTGGGACTCAAAATTAATGTGCCAACTATGTTCTTTACCTAGCATATCGTAAAAGACAACTAATGTTTTTTTTTTATTTGGCGTAATCCGCCCGAATTCCTGTCTCGGGAGTAGGAAACTATGATATATCCGACTTGCACGGACTAAACTGTCATGGTAGCCCGTGATCAGCACTTTGAGGGACAGAACTTTTCTCCAGATTTATCTATACAAATATTATTATAAAGAGGAAAATTTTTATTGTTTGTTTGAATAAAATAGGCTCCGAAACTACTGGACCGATTTGAAAAATTCTTTCACCAATGGAATGCTAGTTTATCAGCGAATAACATAGGCCATATTCTATTCCCATATTCCCACGGGAACGGGAACTATGCGGGAGAAACCGCGGGGCGCTGCTAGTTTTGGTTTAAATGTGGTGCAAGACATTTATTGTTTACTGAACTCTGCCTATTCCTTCGGGATTTGCGGGCATGATGGTATGTTTGCACGTATGTAGTATACCTAAGTGTAAACGTTTCATAGTCAAACACAAAGATAAAATACTGCGAATCTTTCGTCAATATCGAAATTTGTTCAGATAACATCCATCATTGTTATCAAAACGATGATTCACATCACCATCAGCGTCTCCGATCACTCAATGGAGACTGGAGTGGTTTATCCAAATTCTTATGAATCATCTCCGCTCACTCAATGGAATTAAGTTTATCCAATATAGAAGCTAGTATCAATATACATAACATCACGTCCGTAATCCCCGAAGGGGTAGGCAGATTCAAAGGGGCAGCAGTCCCCTTTAACCACATTCAGCCAAAATAAAACTGAGCTGGGTTAGATAAAACATTGTGAAAAAATAGTGACAAGTGGCTAGCTGGCGCCTACATGATAACACACCCAATACACCATTAGTCGCCTTTTACGACGTGTTAGGCAAGTGCCACAGTTGGCACATTCTTTTTAATTCAAGACCATCATGGAATGAGTGTGGTGATGATAGTGGAGTGATAAATAGCACTCTATTATGGGGTCCAATCGGGAAAATCCTGGTACTCCGGGGTCCCGGATCGTTTTCCAATCCCTCGTAGTGCGTAATTCCGATTTGACAACCCCGTTGATGCTAACTTTCCGATTTCGCGTCGAACGGAAAAGGTGCAGGTTAGATCCGCTCAATGAACCGTGTACCTACTTGTGGTTTTATGATGAATTATTGTTTTATAATTAATTATAGATTGTTTTACCTTGAACATAAACAATTGTATTAAATTCAGTAGTTAACGTTATGTGTTTGTTCGACTGGCTCGATGGCGCATTCGGTAGTGACCCTGCCCCATGCGCCAAGATTTGTGGGTTCGATCCCCACCCAGGACAAATATTCGTATGATGAATACTTGTGTTTGTTCTGTGTCTGGGTGTTAATATCCAATATTTAAGTATATATTTGTAATACCACTATTGATTCTGATATCTGTAACACAAGTGCTTAAGCTACTTACTTCGGAGTCAGATCAATGTATGTGATGTAGTCGGATATCTATTATTATATTTATTATGTGTCGTGTTTAGTCGGGGTTCGCGTAGACCATGGTCCAGGATTTAGCGAGTCTGGTAATTTCATTGAAGCGACTGCCAATCTGAACTTCGTAACCTCAAGATAGGGGAACCAGACATTTTGAACTATGGGAACACATTCAGTTATTGGGGTCTTCAAATTTCATATATGCGGTACACCTTATCAATATGCAAAAAAAAAAAAAAAGATAGAATTCTGCGCCATTAAAAATGTACAGTCCAACGATCAGACGGCGTTAACTGCAATAACATTGCAATGGAGCTATCTTGTATGACGTATCGTAGAGAGATAAAAAGGGGTAATTGAAATTTGCACATGTTGTAATTTTGATTAAGACGTTGTCTACCTAAATATAACTAGACTCGTGCAAAATATTGTATGTTAATTAAATAAATGACGCATTCTGAACCACACTAAGGAACACATATGTACCAAGTATGTCTATAGCAAGATTTCAAACTCAAACTCAAAATATATTTATTTACGTAGGCCTCAAAAAAGCACTTGTTAATCGTCAAGTAATAGTTACAAATTAGAACAACTTGAATCTACCACCGGTTCGGAATGTCGCATCTACCGAGAAGCAACCGGCAAGAAACTCGGTAGTTACTCATTTCAATGCCAGATTCTTCCCAACCTAAGAAGCGATAGTAGCTTTTGTCATAGAAATAGACTACATCGAGGACGGAGGAGTCCTCCGATTCAGAGTGCCCTGGGAGTGCCACACGCCACCTCGTCCCTAGACAATTTGACGGTACCTAATTAATTTCCAGCTTAAAAAAGGTTTCTCTACCAGCCTACAGGCGGTATGAAGCAATTAATTTAAGTGACCACAAACATATTATTATTTAATAAATTTTAGTATAATCCTACTAATATTATAAATGCGAAAGATTGTATGTATGGATGGATTTTTGTTACTCTTTCACAAAAAAACTACTGAATGGATTTTAATGAAACTTTAGAATAATATAGCTCATACACCCGAATAACATATAGGCTATGTTTCATCGATGTACCACGCGAGCGAAGTTGTGGGTAAAAGCTAGTATTATATAATATATTATATTATAGTATAATATAATACGTAGACGTATTATATTATACTATAATTCGTTCATAGTTCAAGTTTTGACAAGTTCAGGTAAAGTCATAACTCAAAGTTGGTATTCTACGTTGCCCCATATCAAATGTGGTAGAGGGTCATTTTTCAACCATAACATATTGTTGTGGCCAACTTTAACGAAATTTGCTGAAAACTTCGAGTTGGGACCTCTATTGATCAGGCCTCATCATTAATACGGCTGATATACAGGGCCTTGATTATCAAGGAGTATGGTATCACCCTGACGCAAGATACATTTACGATCTGGGGAGACATGCGACAAAAGGTTGGGAATCCCTTACCTCAACTACACAAAACATTTCGAAGGAAAACGCTGTCACAATAACATACAAAAAAAAAACAGTCGAATAGAGAACCTCCACCTTTTTTGAATTCGGTTAAAAGGGTGACGTATTTAAAAAAAATAGTTGGGACAATACAATATGCCACCACCTCAGACTACAGGCGAGTACTGGCACAGACGCGGTGACGGATATTAGCACTCAGTATAAATTAAATTCACAAATGAAAATAGAAATATACAATCAACAACGTATCTAGCTTTCCTGATTGAATTTAAAATCTAATGGATCAAATTAAAAAATATATGATAGATAGACCCATCAGAGCTAAAATTGTGCTGGGTCTGGCTGGATTGCTTGATCCAGCATTCCAATCTCTAATGGGGATTGAAATCCAGCTGCATTGAACCAGCACATGATGCTGCATCCAGCACAGCTAAGTCTAATCTGTGCTAGTCCTAGCTGGCTTACTGGATCCAGTATTGCAATCCCTAGTGCTCAACCTTTATTTTCATTGCGGCATGGATATATATGTTACTGAACGATAAATAGCAACGAGCGCAAGGTTGCGTGTCTCTAAATCATCTTATTCCTGCGTTATGTCCCGTGCTTAGACGGGGTCCGCTTAGACCATGATCCAGGATTTAGCGAGTCTGGTAATTACATTGAAGCGACTGCCGATCTGACCTTCGTAACCCTAGATAGGGGAACTAGACAATTTTTGGATCATGGTTACAAATCCAAAGTTGTTTAAAATTTGCAGGTTTCATCACGATGTTTTCCCTCACCGCCGAGCCAGTGGTATAAATACGTACATAGATTTGAAAAATCCAGAGGTACGTGCTTTGCTTTGAATCCGCGTCCCTTGGTAATGAGGCGCGTGTCCTTACCATTGAGCTACCACCTACGACCGCGCTCGTATCTCTGACTATAAAGTTATTAATTTCTTGGTTGGTTCAGTTCCCTGTTTAATTTGTAATAAACAATGCTTTGTTTCTATAGGTACGATACGGTGTTGATTGTACAATATAATTAGGGCTGCCATGTTCCAGAAATTTCCTTATTTCACAAACTAGGAATAGATCGCAATGATATGATGATTTGATTTGAAATGTATTCAAGATTCATCTTGAATGAATTTTTATCATTAACAAGTTAGGTTATTCTATTTCTTATAACATGTATATTAGGGACAAACTAACTAACTAACTAAACTTCACGCCACTTCCCTAGCGGGTTAGGCAAAGAGAACCGAATAAAAGTGACAAATGCAACATTAACGGTCGGTAGCAACGAACGAAACAATTAAGCTGAATTTATGTACCAAACATATTCAGCTTACTACTTCTAAAACACAAAACAATTACATGTTCCGGTACCTTGTTTAAACAATTGATCTAAAATGATAAAGAATTCCTTTGAAGAAGATGGCAGCCCTATTTATTTAAAAAAACTGTTCACACATTCAGCCTAATTACAAAAACTAATTATTAATGCCAAAATGTTCAACTGTATATCACCAATTGTCTGTCTGAATAAACTATATATTCACATGTCAAATTCGTCAACTTTCGTTGATACTTGGTTTTAACAAAGTATTTAATTGTAATGAGGCTGAACAACTTTAAGTTTGTTCAGAAATGTCACAAATTTAAAGCTTGTGTATCAAACTGTTCAAATAAAAATTACATACAAGTTACTAGAGGGCATAGGTTACAAATAAAGGCACATTTGCAGATTTCAACTTCATATCTATAAACTGGAAATCACATTAAACTGCAAGACACCTAGAATGTAGGGTCTAATAGCAACCTCAATTATGGAATCTGTTGTGTTAACATTTCCACCCTCAAACATTTTACACAAAATCATTGAAGCTGCATATAATACTAGCCATCCCCTCTTGGTATTGTCCTTTGCCAGGGTGTATTTAACTAGATCAGGGGTTTCTAAACTTTAAAGATAACGGAACACCAACCCAATATCTTTTATTTTATGGAACCCTATATCAAATGATTTCAAATGAACACTGAAATTTATATAAGAATATTTTTTTTAAGTATTTGGCAGAACCCTAATATAATCAATATTAGGGCTTCTATGGAACCCCTAGGTTCCATGGAACCCACTTTGGGAATCCCTGCACTAGATGATAAAGGGAGAAAGATATACTTTAGAATTACAAACAAGGTCAAAATCACATACTTATAACATAGAAGAAAAGCAATAATGATGAGGATCAATCACTCTTTTATAGGGTTCAAAATACTTTAAAACATTAAGTTACAGCCTAATCTATACTTATGATAAATCTGTAGAGAGGTCAATTCTATACATGAAATATATTTTCAAAATAACTATCAGGGGGTGATTAGTGATCGATACTGATGCCAAAAATGCAATCAGTAAAATTTTTGTCTGTCTGTCTGTCTGTCTGTATGTTCTTTATAGAAACAAAAACTACTCGACGGATTTTAACGAATCATCATCATCAGCCTGTTGCAGTCCACTGCTGGACATAGGCCTCTCCAAATGTTCGCCACTCTGATCTATTTTCGGCTACTCTCATCCAGCTCCTGCCAGCCGTCTTGCGCAAATCGTCACTCCACCTGGCCTGAGGGCGTCCTACACTACGTTTTCCGAGGCGCGGTCTCCACTCCAGAACTCGTTTACCCCAACGGTTGTCGGCTCTGCGGCTGATATGGCCGGCCCACTGCCACTTCAGCTTGCTAATCCTGTGAGCTATGTCGATAACTTTGGTTCTCTGCCGGATCACCTCATTGCGGATTCGATCCCTGAGAGAAACGCCGAGCATAGCTCTTTCCATAGCCCGCTGAGTGACTTTAAATCTGTGAACCAGTCGTGCCGTCAGTGTCCAGGTCTC
Source organism: Glyphodes perspectalis (assembly GCA_951394215.1). Lineage (NCBI taxonomy): Eukaryota > Metazoa > Arthropoda > Insecta > Lepidoptera > Crambidae > Glyphodes > Glyphodes perspectalis. Next base: position 3,456,857 of record OX596221.1, read on the forward strand.
GGTTCCGTATGTCATAACAGGTAGGACGCACTGATTGAAGATTTTCGTCTTTAGGCACTGTGGGATGGACGATGAGAAGACTCGACGTAGTTTTCCAAACGCTGCCCAACCCAACTGAACCCTTCTATTCACCTCGTCCTCTAAGTTGTTTCGACCCAACTGCAATGTGTGCCCGAGGTACACATATTTTTGAACAACTTCGAGGACGGTGCCGTGAACCGCAATCGGTTCCGGTAGAACATGTTCATTGAACATGACCTTGGTTTTATCCAAGTTCATCCGAAGGCCGATGCGTACAGAAGAGTCAGCTAGGTCATTCAACATCTGTTGTATGTCCTGCAGCGTCTCTGCCAATATGACGATGTCATCTGCAAATCGCAAGTGCGAGATGTGTTCACCATTTATGTTGATGCCACGTCCTGTCCAGTTCAGCGTCTTGAACATATCCTCCATTGCATTTATGAACAATTTCGGGGAGATGACGTCCCCTTGTCTCACTCCTCGATGCAATGGTATAGGCCTTGTTTGCTGATTTTGTACTTGGACGGACATATTGGCGGCTTCGTAGAGACATCTCATCACTTGGATGTATCGCCAATCGACTTGGCATCGCTGCAGAGAGTCCAAAACAGACCAGATTTCAACCGAGTCAAAGGCCTTCTCATAGTCCACGAATGCTAGACACAGGGGCTGATTGTACTCTTCGGTCTTCTGTATAATCTGCCGCACTGTGTGGATGTGGTCTATAGTGCCGTATCCGCTCCGAAATCCAGCCTGTTCCGGCGGTTGAAACTCGTCGAATCTTCGCGCAAGACGGTTCGTGATCACTCTTGAAAACAGCTTATAGACATGGCTTAGAAGGGAAATGGGTCGATAGTTCTTCAATAGGGTTTTGTCCCCTTTTTTGAAGAACAGGACGACCACACTCCTACTCCACGCTTCCGGAGTTCTTCCTTCAAACAGGACAGCGTTAAAGAGCTTTTGGAGTTCCCTCAGTACGGGCTTACCTCCAGCCTTTAATAGCTCTGTTGTAACGCCGTCCGCTCCAGGGGCTTTTCCATTTTTAAGCTGTCCAAGAGCAATCCTGATTTCGCCAACGCTGACTTCCGGCAGGTCTTCAGTGAAATGGCGTGTTAATGTGGCTCTAGAGTCTTCATTTTCGGGTACAGGTCGAGATGTATGCGATGCATATAGTCGGGTATAGAAGTTTTCTACCTCCAAAAGGACCGCCGGTTTAGAGGCAACAACTTCTCCACTTGCTGTGGTCAGTTTCGTCAGGTGACTTCTCCCGAGAGATTGAACGAACACCTTAGACCCCCGGTTTTGCTCAATAGCTCTTTCGATATCCAGAGTATTAGAGCGCCGAAGGTCGCGTCGCACAAGTTTATTGATCTCCCGGTTAAGAGCCCGTATGCCCAACGAAGTGGTAGGTGGGTCTTCACGTCGTTGCCTCATTAGCCTCAAGGTCTCTTCGGAAAGTTTTGACTTCTTACCTTTACACCGCATGTTGCAAAATCTCGTACCTTCCTCCCTGAGTACCCGAACCACATTCTCAAGGTTCTGGTTAACGTCAGTTGTGGTTTCCACGGCAGCAAAACGGTTCTCCAGGTTCGACTGGAACGTTTCAGATCCCGCCATGGTTTGGAGCAAAGTAGGCCGGAGTCTAGACTTCATCAGACGGACACGTTCGGCTTTGAAATCGATATTCAGAGTGCCTCGGACAAGTCTGTGATCGCTGCCGGTGTTAAACCTTTTGATCACAGAGACATCTCTGAATATGTGCCGCCCGTCCGCCAGAATGAAGTCGATCTCGTTTTTGGTCATAGTGTCGGGGCTACGCCACGTCCATTTCCTTTGGGGCTGCTTTTTGAAGAATGAGTTCATTAAGAACAGCCCCTCTCGTTCGAGGAAGTTTACGAGCATCTGCCCCCTATGATTCCTGGCTCCAAATCCATGGGGTCCTACTACCGATTCATTGTGATTCTGTACTCCCACTTTGGCGTTGAAGTCTCCCATGACAACAGTGTATTGGGTCTTTATAGTGAAGTGGAGGGCCCTCGATATGTCATCGAACATTGCCTCCACTTCATCATCTGAGTGTGTCGAGGTCGGTACGTACACTTGCACCACCTTGAGGCTGTACCTCTCGGTGAGCTTGATGATCAGGTACGCTACCCTGTTAGACACACTGGAAATTTCTACAACGTTGTCAAGGAGAGACTTATTGACCAGAAACCCGACGCCACCTTGGGATTGTTGGTCTCCCTCGCGAAAGTACATCAGGTGGCCCGACTCTAGGGTTATGGTGTCCTCCCCCTCTCTTCGGACTTCACTTAGCCCCAGAATGTGCCACCTAATCTTCCCAAGTTCCACCTCAAGTTGTGCCAGATGCGAGTCAAGCCGTAGAGTGCGTCCGTTGTACGTAGCAAGGGTCAGTTTGTGGTGGTGGCCTACCGTAGCCCGGAGATTCTTCGCACCCCCCGCCCCGCCGTTACCGTGGTCGCCACCATGACCAGGAATAGCGAGACTGCCGGGAACTGGGGGCCGTGGCCTTTGTGCTGTATCCATTTGGAGGATTTGCCCATAATCGCCACGCTGGGCAGGCGGGTTGGCGATCGCAGAGCGTTGCTTTTGCCCGGTGACGCTGCTGCCCGTCATCGGCATGTGGTATTTGGCTACGCCAAGGGTTTGAATGGTTATACCGCCATCAGTCGGTTGCCAGAGCCTCGTTCGTTAGTCAGCAGGATGCTCCACGCGCAGGAGAGGTTGGCTTGGGGCGAGATGATGATGGTTCGCCCCCTTACATCCCATCCATAAGATTTTAACGAAACTTGGTATAAAAATAAAACGGGAGAAGTTACTCCATTTTTTAAGCTTCCGTCGCGTGTGCAGCCTTAATGGTTGAAGTTACATAGAAATCATGTATGATGGAAATAGTCTTTATAATATTAACCATAAACGCGGGTGACACCGCTGGCACAGCTAGTCTACCATAAATATCTAAAGTAACTAAACTAGCATAAAAGAAACAATGTTTCTATTATATATGACTTAGTAATTTACAGTTAAAAAGCTTACTACTTCACTACTTTGTGATATAAATTCCATAAATATGCCTTTATATGTCTAGAACAAAAAACAAACTACTGGACTAAAAACAAAATAATTAAGTTACAAATCACTTACGTAAACTTGTATGCAATGTTGTAGAAATATATTTGGTTGGTGACAAGGGGACTATAAAAGTTAAGTAAAAAAATGACAATTGTATTGTACAATAAATTAAGAAACATTATTTAACAACACCTACCCGTTCGGGGTTTGCATGCCCGATGAGACGATATGTATTCACATTTGCGGACAAAATTAAATGCTAACAAATTCTCCTTGTCACTAACCAAAGCGTAAAACTAAAGAGTGAAAAACAAAAAAAATGAACGCACTTCTAGAGACACGGCATCTACTTTGCCACTCACTATGAGATCGTCCTCCCGAATCCGTTCAGAGTTCTTGCTGGCGGCCCTGAATGTGGCCGCTACATACTTTTGCTCTTCCTTTGTTAGCAATGTGCATTTTGCCGCTAACTTTTTACTTGTGTTACCCATCCTAAAAAAAAAAACCAAATGATTTAAAAGGTCTATTTTAGATGAGGCTTATTCATAAAAAATTTAAGATTAATTATAATAAATTACATATCTTTTAAGCATATAAATATTGCTTTTAATATGTATCTGGCTCAATCAATGTACCTGTGTGTAGTTAATAGCAGTAAAATTAAAATCAATTATTATAATTGCCATGTTTTAAGCCACAATTAAGTACTATTAAAATATAAAATAATAATTTTTAAGTCATTTATAGGTATTAATAAAATTTTGTTAATTTTTTTGCACATAATCCTCAAACTGGTATAAAAATTATTGACATAAAGTAATGAAGTTATCATGATGACTTTATCTTGATCTAGATTATTTTTAGATAATGATGAATTAAATTAAGCCTTCCAAATGCTAAATTCTATCTTATCTGTCAGAGAGATTGTTACTGACTTTACTTACATATTTCTTGCATTAGAAGGAAACTTTGATCTATACAGACAAGCCCATAATTAAATGGTATAAGAGTTTTAGAAGGACATGGGAAGGATAATGGGCTCTAATGAGACAAATATATAATCTTTTATTTTATATTATACTACCTACACACTTCTAGGAGAAAAAGAATCGCTGAACAATTATCAACTGTGTGTGTTTACAGTAAATATTTGGCTAATAAGTTAGCCCTGATAATAAGACTTTTGCTATTTCCTTATCAACCGTCTGTACGAGTGGCACAGGGCTTTTCCCCGAGTATTTACTCTCGTGACTGACTATCATGGTCAAGGTACGACCTTACACGTTATTTTTATTCAACAAGTCTTAAACAAGTAAGCGAATCGTTAGAGCATTTATCTATTCGTGTATTTAACATAATAGAACATACATAATAAAATAAAGTAAAATACATTACCTGTTCACAAAAAAAAAACAATACTATTTACAAAATCACTACATGAATAACAAATAACGGAGTAAAAGTTCTGTAACGCATATTAATCACAAATATTATCAGTTTGTTGAAGCTCAACCATTCAATAGATAAGCGTATACACTTAAACGACGACAAAAATGCTAAATTTAGCTGAAATTAATCAATATTTTGCAAGCGAAATTGAAAATTCTTGAGTTTAGGTTACCTGTCAATGTCAAACTTATTTTTTTTATTTACTTTTTAAAAGTTTTATTTTCGCACCGTTCGTTGGCGCTACGAAACACAACTTGCGTCAGGCGCCGCGTCACAGCGACTGCCTTATCGCGGTCAATTTTAGTCTGGAAATAAACCACCCTAAGACAACTATGTAAACATTTTCTTTTTTTGGACTAAGATCCTATATAATAAAGAACTAATTGCAGATTATTTAATTGACTACTACAGCGCCATCGCCATAAAAGGACATACAATGTCGCTCATTTCCTTCTATAATGTAATCGAAAGTAAATCACGAGACCACTAAACGACTTCGATCTCGAATGATTAGCAAACTGTTTCTAAATATGGACTGCCATCGTTTGTTGACTCTAATTTTGATAACATGTAAAATCACGTGAAGGCAATTTATAACGTAATAACATTTATACGAATAACGCAGCTTCTGATGTTATTTTTGGAAAAACTAATTTTATGAGTCCGATAGTTCACACGGCAAAGTAGCACACTGATAAGTAAGGCACCAAAGCTTATATTAAACGTCCCTTGTAGGTCTGGGACCTAAAAATAATGTGCCACTGTGTTCCTTGCCAAGCATCAGGTAAAAGACAACAAATTTTGATTAGGTAGTCGCCTTTTAATGGGTTTTGGATATACATATGATTATGTTGGTGACGAGCTAGCCTCTTGTTACTACTTTTGTACAACTTTCCATCTAACCCAGCTCAGATTAATTTTTTGCTGAATGTGGTTATAGGGGTTCCATGCTGCCCCTTTGACTCTTATAGGATACCCCTATAATTTGAATTAAATAAATACAAATGTTTTATTTAATTCAGCTTTTCGGCTTTGCTCATGTTACTTAATAGTTTTATACCTTTTCTGAAGGAAAGGGGCGGGATCTGTAATGTACCCAATTACCATGAATCCAAAGCTTTAGGCTATTGAATATTTTCACAATAACAAAGCCCATGTAAGGGGCTAAATAAATAGTAAGCATTTTTTACATGATTTACCCTGGATTGGTTCGGAACTAAGCTTAGTGGGCTTTATACCAAAAAGGGGTAAGTATTTTAAAATTATTGTCTTCAACTTTAAAATTTTCAGGGCTTAGATAGACTGGAATTTAATGAAGAACCTACTTTGTAATAAAAGCGATATTCGTTTACTTAACTAAATGATGAAATATTAACGAAAAGATTATTACATTATCAAAGGGCAGGGTTGCCACCTTTAGGGAAATAAAAATCGGGACGATTGGGCATCCATCAGAGACGTTCGGAGTTTGGTCCAATCAAAATATGACCCATATGTGAGACAGTCTAAGGAAAATGAAACTTTATTTTGTGTTTTTATTTGTATTTATTTTTAACCGACTTCAAAAAAAAGGAGGAGGTTCTCAATTCGACTGAATTTTTTTTTTTTTTTTTTTTATGTATGTTACTCGATATCTCTGAGAATTGTTAACCGATTTCCAAAATTTTTTTTTTAATCGAAAGGGTTTACTCCCGAATTGGTCCCATTGCCACCAAGTCAGGATCTGATGAAGGGATCCCAGGAAAATCGAGGGCAACCCTCAAAATTTATAGGCACGTACAATGTGTTTTAGACATTTTCTAAGATTTTTCAAGTATTTACGTATGGTACTTATCATCTTATGATGGTGAGCTGATGATGGAAGGTACAAATCCTTAACGATTAGGAATTAGTTTATGATTCTTTAAATATTGATATCTTCGAGAATTGTAAGACGATTTTTAGAGTTCTTTTTTTTATTCAAAAGGGTATATCCTGGAGTTGGTCCTATTGGTACCACATCTGGATCTGATGAAGGAATCTTAGGCAAATCGAGGGAAACCCTCAAGTATTATAGGCGCGTACAATCTATTTTAGTTATTTGCTAAAACAATTCAAGTATTTACGTCTGGTATTCATAATCTCATGTTGCTGAGCTGATGATGGAAGGTGCAACTCCTTAACGATTAGGAGTTCGTGGATAATTCTTTCAATATTACAGGGCCATATTGAATGTTATTCTCGAGATAGTCTCAATTTCACCAAGTCTTGGTCTAGTGATGGGGTTCCATGAAAGCGAGGGCCACTCTTAAATTTTAACGACATGTTAAGTGTTTTATTTATTGTTTCTAAAACGATTCCAGTATTTGCATCTCGTACTCATCATGTTATGTTGCTTAGCTGATGATGAAAGGTATAACTCTTTGAAGATTAGTAGTAGTAAGTAATTCTTTAAATTTTAAAGGCTCGTTATACCTTTTCGTCTTTAGTCTCATAAGACCGGCACTGTCTCATTAAAGCAGCTCGTTCTGATTTGGTCTACCTACCTATTAATAAATTTCACTAAAAAGTAACAAATAAGTTAAATTTTAACAAAAATAAAAACCGACTTCAAAAAACCCCGCAAAAAATGTTTATAAAAAAACACAAGTAAAAACTGCCTTAATAGCTATTTAAATGTCCAAACACTAAAAAGTATAAAATAAATTCTATCGACTGCTTCGATGAAAGTATTAATCTTTAACACGTATTTAAATATTTACAATAATCAGTTAGTTTTGGAGTCGGTGCCAGCCAAACTAAAAAAAAAGTAGACACTTAATAACAAATTACCTTACTAATAACAATATGAAACAAATTAGTTAAAATATGAGTATATTAACTTACTATTGATTTTGTATATTCAAAACCCATTTTACCACCCTTCACCAAGGAACCAAATAATTGCAAATTCCGAAATGATGATATAATTACGCGCGCTGGCACCGACTCCAAAACTAACTGATTATTGTAAATATTTAAATACGTGTTAAAGATTAATACTTTCATCGAAGCAGTCGATAGAATTTATTTTATACTTTTTAGTGTTTGGACATTTAAATAGCTATTAAGGCAGTTTTTACTTGTGTTTTTTTATAAACATTTTTTGCGGGGTTTTATGAAGTCGGTTTTTATTTTTGTTAAAATTTAACTTATATTTTATTTATTTTTCGATACGTATTTCTTGTTGTTACGAGCTGCTTTTAATAATTCTACTTACATCATTTTTGTATTAATTTTTTAATGAAGTCTGAACAAGACATGTGTATGTTCAAAGAAATTAGCAATTCTGTTTTTATCAAATCTACCGAGCAACGATTTCTGACATTAGACCATTTCATGGTCATTAGTGAAAATACGCGCTCAATATACGCATTTGAAGGAGGTATGTACATGCGGCGCGCGGTAGATGACGCGGTGGCGCGTGACTGGGTTGAGTACCCGTGAATGAATTGATAGAGCCTATCGCATAGTGTCAAAAATCGGGACAAAATCGATAGGCCGTCGGGACGCGGGACAATGTCTTCGAAATCGGGACTGTCCCGGCAAAATCGGGACGGGTGGCAACTCTGTCAAAGGGGATCAAAATCCATTCAATTCAAGTAGGTACTTGTGAATCATATTGCTTTTAATCATAGTTTCACATCATTGGTCTGAAAATTCAAGATTTCTAAAAACTTATATAGTCATGTTATCTCCATAATGAAACTATAGTCCACAATGTTGAAATCAGAGTGACTGCTGTGTACGCCTTTATAGTCCTCGCAACAGCTTCATTCTTCAGTCTAGCAGACACGTTTTTTTGCAATAAAATGAACATATGTATTTGCGGTGGTATGCTCAATGCTGTGGCCAAAAACTTAAGTCTTGGAAACAAAAATGATGGTATGATGGAACCAAGTAGAATGAAGGTAAAAATGCTGGTGCTGAGAATAATATTTCCGTGAGTATCTTCGGGGTAGACAGCAGAACCTATTATGTAACTCCAATGGGCTAGTGATCCGATCTTGATGAACCAGAGTACCTTCAGAACTATCGTACTGCATACTACGATGGCAATGGTTGATAGTATGCACATGATTATTTAGCTGACTGACTCATTACAAGTGAGGAGTTTTCGCGCTATTTGTATACAATAGTGGGATTTCATTGTGTTTGAATAAACGGTGATGTGCGGTTTAAAAATAGTCTTTCAGTTTTGAAGTTTGGACGTCATTTAATTGATAGGATCACGAATGCTACGGAGGAGGCATGCATTGGTTGATTGGATTGATCAATGTTTACAAACGGAAACGATTAGCTTAATGCATGAGAACCTCCTCCTTTTTTTTGAAGTCGGTTGAAAACAACCAAGTAAATTTTATATATCCCAGTATTTATAGTGAAAATAAATACCTCGAATTCAGAGAATTTATTTCGTTCTATTTATTTTATTATTTTGTAAGCCAACAGAAATAAGTTTCACTAAGTTAACTAATAAAATTATCTAAAATTTCCGAACGTTTTCTACCAAAAGTTGCTACATTACGAAATGGAATCCAGTAATAGTAGTTTTTATAGTAACTTTTAACACTTGTAACCTCTCGCAACTGCTGTGTTATTGCTGAAACACCATAAAATCTCATATTCGTGATATATCTTCAAAAAATTAATAGTTTATCAACCGTTGTTACCGTACAGTCCTGGTTATTTAAGTAGAAGTAGTTCAAATGAGGGCATGACGTGTGCGTATATTATTTGGTAGAAATATACATTTGTAGATGGCGCACGAAATCGTGACTCGGAAAATATTTTGGCGTTTGTGTCTCCGAGTTATTTTATTGTAAATCATTGTGGAACTTCTGCATTATTATTATATGTGGTAAAATAAACTATAAAAATGACTCTAACTAAAATGGAGGTCGACTCCGTTAAAGGAGAGGGCTTCCGTCCGTACTACATAACCAAGATCGAAGAACTTCAACTTATCGTTGCGGAGAAGTCTCAAAATCTTCGTCGTCTGCAGGCTCAGCGGAATGAGCTCAACGCGAAGGTGCGCATGCTGCGGGAGGAGCTGCAGCTGCTTCAGGAGCAGGGCTCGTACGTGGGCGAAGTCGTGAAGCCAATGGACAAAAAAAAGGTTCTAGTTAAAGTCCACCCTGAAGGCAAGTTCGTCGTGGATTTGGACAAGAATGTGGATATCAACGACGTCACCGCGAATTGCCGCGTCGCGCTGCGCAATGAGAGCTACACTTTGCACAAAATTCTGCCTAACAAAGTGGATCCTCTTGTGTCTCTTATGATGGTAGAAAAAGTGCCGGATTCTACTTACGAAATGGTTGGTGGCTTGGACAAGCAAATTAAGGAGATCAAGGAGGTGATTGAGCTCCCTGTGAAGCATCCCGAGCTGTTTGATGCGCTGGGTATCGCTCAGCCGAAAGGTGTACTGCTGTATGGTCCCCCAGGTACAGGAAAAACACTTTTGGCCCGAGCTGTAGCTCATCACACTGAGTGCACCTTCATCCGTGTCTCTGGATCCGAGTTGGTGCAGAAATTCATTGGTGAGGGAAGTCGCATGGTGAGAGAACTCTTCGTCATGGCCAGAGAACATGCCCCATCTATTATTTTCATGGACGAAATTGATTCCATTGGTTCTTCTCGTATTGAATCTGGCAGCGGAGGAGACTCTGAAGTACAGAGGACTATGCTGGAGCTCCTTAATCAACTTGACGGTTTTGAAGCAACAAAGAACATCAAAGTCATCATGGCTACTAACAGGATTGACATCCTAGACCCTGCGTTGCTTAGACCTGGACGTATCGACAGGAAGATCGAGTTCCCTCCCCCGAATGAGGAAGCTCGATTGGACATCCTCAAAATTCATTCCCGTAAAATGAATTTGACTAGAGGTATCAATTTGCGAAAGATTGCCGAGCTGATGCCTGGTGCATCGGGAGCTGAGGTGAAGGGAGTGTGTACGGAGGCTGGCATGTACGCTCTCCGTGAGCGCAGAGTCCACGTAACACAGGAGGACTTTGAAATGGCCGTAGCTAAGGTCATGCAAAAGGACTCAGAGAAGAATATGTCCATCAAGAAACTCTGGAAGTAATCTTTATTAAATTTTCCTAGTGCAAAAATTAATGATTGTCTATGTAATAAGAAATTATATAAGTTTTTTTTCTATTAACATCTATTGTTTTATTTCGACTTAGATTTTTTTTTTAAACATTAAATTTGCTTTACCAATTATATCTGGTCTGCATTCACTTGTAGCGTTAGAATAGACATTGTTCAGTAGGGCCCAGCCATAGCTGACACAATACATTAGTACTGTTGTATCTAACCACAGGTTACTGAATAGTGAATAGTTACTACGTAACTTTGACTATTATTATTGTTATGTTGTATCTAACATACTGACGATGAAGTGACAGTACATCCTAACTAATATTTTTTAATGCAATAGACTTTTAAATTCACTGAACACGCGTGAACTATTACTTTTTTCTTGTCTGTTATTAAATAATAAAGAAATCCTGTAACCATTACATTAAAAGTTATATAAAAGTTCAATGATCAAAACTTAAAAATTTGGTAGCTTTTTCATTCTCCTATAAAATAAGCATATCTACAGTTAGGAGGTATTGTCACTTCATCGTCGATACATTAAATTGTGTCTAGGACAGGTACAAATCGTCTGATTAGGTAATCAATTAAGGAAGCTAATAGATATCATGTTATAGAACAGGGCAGCCCACAAATGCCACTATTGCAAGAGCCAAAGTTTTAGCTGCCGCTACGAAATAATACTATACTTTAATATTAACATAGGATTATTATAAGTTCATACACAAAATTAAATTAAATTATAATGAAACTACCACTATTGCTCGAGATTATATTGAGTAAAAATAATAATATAATAAGAAAGCATGCAAAAACGATAAAATGTTTATTTAAATTCAATTTATATTATTTGGGTAACATACAAGAAATTAGCATCAATAGACAATTATAAAATTTAGTTACTGTAAAAATCTTTACATCACATGTAGGTAAATTCGCATAAACATTGCATAATAAAAAATTACATGAGTAACTAAGTACATAATTGATAAAATAAAATAATTCTCACAATTATTTCAACTAATTGAGAAAAAAGAATTTTAATTATGATCGTCATAATTAAATCTTACAACTCAATGTGTTAAACCACTTACAATACAGCCAAAACTTTATAGGATATTCAATTGGTCTTTAATTAGGCTTTCGGGTCTAAAATATAAGAAAGGATAACTTGCTCACAATGTCCTAGAATTCATAAAGAGATGCTTGTAGTAATGTTTAGCAGTCCAGCTTATAAAATATACAATTAGACACAAAGTAAAATAAAACATGAGTAGTAATAAAATTTTAACATTAAAAATGTTAATGAATAATAGCTGTAGGGAGGCGACGAGACAAAATGCTGTAGGTTCCTTTCAGAGGCGGTTGCAGCCGCAGATTTTAGATGTCATATTAAATTGAAGAATTGAGAAGGAAGTTTAATTAGAATGGATTATAGGTACATACAAAATATCAGAAACTATATTTCCTTTATCTAATTGTTGAGTGACCAAATATCTTCCGCGCAGTACCTATGTAGCTATGCAATACGAGACGTGTAAGACACACGGAAAATGAAAATGTTTTGTCGAATGCATGGCGTACTGCGCAACACCATGTAAATAGTTTGAAATGTCTACACCTTTCTCACAGTTCTATTGTGATGCACCATAGCGCAAATTTGAGATAACTATCAACAGTCAAAGGCGTAGACAGTAAATCCCAGGGGTTTAGTCGGTATACCCATCACGAAGGCTCCGGGGGAACGACACACCCCGCTAATTCCCACGGGAAGATTTTAGCGGGGTGTGTAAAGTAATTAACAGTAACTCGGTCCAAAAAAGAGTTTTGATGCAGTAACTTAACAAGCCTCTAGCAGTAACTTAACAAGCAAGATGTCCACCCCCTTACAGCTGTCTTTGTGTGCGCCGTCATTTGCGGATAATGTTCTTGTGCTCCCTCTCGTCGAGGTCGGACTCCGTGTCGGACAGGTCTTGCTGCGCATACGGCACGGAGATGTCCAGGCCCGCTGTGCCCTGGAACAAAGATTAAGAACCGAATTGGTAACCTGGATACATATGGCCGACCTAATCATATGCGTAGGGGCCCTTTGAAGTACGTAAACAGAATCAAATAAGTAAAATAAAATCAAACATTTATTTGCTCACTTAGTGTACATAGTAGGTGTTAACATAAAAGGAATTTACAACTTAGTCAACATTTAGGTATTGCAAATTTGAGGACAGGTGTACCACAACAATCAAAGTAATAGATGTAACAATTATTATTTATGAAGTAGTTTAGTAAAATAATTATTGTTGTTATTTAAGTTACCCATACCTACCTACTTACGTCAGCATTGCTTTTGCAGAACGCAATATTGGTTTCCCCATTGTGTCACTATAATAAATATCCGACGACATCACATACATTGAGCTGACTCCGTGGTAAGTAGCTTAAGCACTTGTGTTACGGATATCAGAATCAACAGTGGTATTACAAATATATACTTAAATAAATATTGGATATTAACACCCCGACACAGAACAAACACAAGTATTCATCACACGAATGTTTGTCCTGGGTGGGAATCGAACCCACAACTCTTGGGCATGGGGCAGGGTCACTACCGAATGCGAGCAACACATCGAGCAAGTCAAGTCACTAAAGTATGCAAATCAAAAACTCACCCACCAATACACATCTGTTCCAGGGGTAAGTCAATTATAAATTTGCCGTAATTAGGCAAGTTATTATTATAAGACCGAGGGCAGATTCGAAATACGTGCCGTCTCTTAGCAATTCCATACGGAGCAGTTGACACCGGCCCCTGCGTACACTGATAGACCTTCCTTAATTAGAGCCTAAGTAATACTTGAGCAGCATCTTCTGCCACGACTTTGCGATATGAGCGACCAGCTAGCCATCTAGCTCAGGCTTAAATCCAAGCTCCTCGACAAAGAATCCCAAAGATTAACTGCGGAACTCACGACTGGGCGGTTCTGTCGGCGGACCTGCTCCCACAAGTCGCGCACGTACTCCAGCGGGTTTACAAACTCGTGCGCAGGTCCTCTGCAAATAAGAGGATCGTATATAGGTGGATATATAGATGCTGTAAATATTTTGTTAAAAAATTCCAAGACCTAAGTACCTACTATGTAGATGAAAAAACTATGCATGCTTTGAATAGTTTATATCGATACGTGCCAGAAAATAGGAATACCAGCTGCGATTAAAAATACAGACAACGCCATCTATTTTTAACCGACTTAAAAAAAAAGAGGAGGTTCTCAATTCAACTGATTTTTTAAATATATGTACTTATATAAAAGTAAATTACTATTAAATACTTACTTACTTACTACGCTGGCTATTAAATACTATCATAACATAATTCGCCTTTTTTCGTGTAGACAAAGATCATTTCCTTCCAATTGTCTACCCCTTTCGGGGATTGCAGGAGTTATATGATATGTACTTACGGAGCATCCGGCACCTCCACGACTGTGGTGGAAGCGTCCGTCGACTGTTCGTTAGCGTTTTGGAAGTGCACCCTGCAAAATACGGTGTGTTAAATCTCTCTTACTCTGTCAATACTCACTTACCTACTCTCGAAATGATTGCGTCATGTAAGTCTACTGGATAAATTATAAGTAAGATCTACAAATCTTAATGCCTCTATTGAATAGCAATATCTCCGGATATTAATAGTGAAATTTCACTAATTAATGTCCTAACCGATATCGGTCACGGCGGCCAATCTCAACGAGGATTAGCCATCTGAGCAGGAGATATTATAGCTGATATTATAAGTACACACTTGAGCAAGTGTGTGCACAAACACAGGTGCACTCTCTATTCCTTCACTCTTAAAGTCCGGTGAGACGGCAATTCGACATGACCGGAGAGAGGTCAGGCGCAAAACCAACGGCTTAACGTGCTTTCTGAGGCCCTGTGCCTCAGAAAGCACGCTTAGGTGATTATACCGCTAACTTCTTGATTCTGGACTGTTACTGAATAATTTGAATAAGTATTGAAATAATCAGCCACAAATTTTTGGTCCAACCTGGGTTTTGAAACCGGAACCTCTTGATCCTTAGGCGGAGCATGCTACCACTAGACCAACGAGGCGTTCTAATAAATTATAATAATTTCACTGATTATTCCTATGTCGGATTGTCAATAGCTGCCAGAGTACACTCCACAGGGCCACAGCCAGAGTTGAACACAAGGTAGAACAAGCGACTCGCTCGCCGGTGCTGCTCCTGTTTCAGGCCCCACTCACCCCATGTAGGCGCGCGCACGACGCGGGCGCCGCACGCACTGGTAGTACAGGAACACGAGCAAGTAGAGTGCGCACGCCGCCAGTATCGCGACCACCACCGTCAGCGTCGCGTGCTGCGCGTGTTGGTACTGGTCTTGAGTCCACCCGTTGAACAGGGGCAGCTGGGGAAAGTCGTTAGGATAAAATGTGCATTACCTGAGCTTTACTTTAGTACCTACAAACGATCATTAGCCAAGTTTTTTCTAGTGGATTCCAAGACCTCCGACTTAGCGCTATCGTGAGCTACCATCTAGTTTTAGTCTGATCGTAAATCTTGCTGCTCTGCTTCTCCCGTGGTGGACAGGCATACGGAGGGATTCCCCTATGTAAAAAAAAGTCCTGCTAATACGATCATTGGACAAGTTCCGTCTGTAAAGCAAGTCGGACGTATCTTGCACTGCTTCCCCTTCATTCTGTTCTTGGGGTCTAGAACTCAGCTTCTGTTGGGTAGTGGGAATTGGCAATAGGAATCAACAGGCCCATCTTTTCCACTGGGCACATTGGGCACGTGCCCAAGGCCCCGGGATTTAGAAAGCCCCCTAGTGTCACGTTGCAACTAGGCACATCAGGAAATGAATTGTTCTATTTACCAATATAACAATTAATTTTCCAATATTACGTTGGGCAATATGCCCAGGGCCTGCAATAGGTAAAAGAATCAAGGGGGAGCTTCCTTCGGATTCCATGTCAAAGAGACCGATATACTCTTTGATATACTCTTCTCCCCATAGACAGAAATCTGAAGGGTTCAATTCTAAAATTCCTTTCACTTACGATAAGAAATAAAGTTCAAATCCCACCTGCTCCTTATCCACAAGGCGGCACTCGCCCCCATCCGGCGGCGGGCGGCCGTCAGCGCATAGGCAGGCTGCGCGCGCGCCGCCCACGCACAGCGCGCCGCAAGCAGCGCCCGCGCACGCGTCCTCCGCGTCGCCGCGCTGTGCGCTCGGGTGACGCACCACGAACGAGGTCGCCCCTGCACACGGTGACAGATTCTCAAACTACACACATTACTTCTACGTCATGTCTCTTAGACACGTGCCTAGTTTGTTTGAGGAACGTCACGTTAATCCTTAAAGTTCGCATTACTTACGTTACTATGCTTTATACATTATTTTAAAAAAAAAAAAACTTAATTATTGTACTTTACTAGTCTGTTCCGCCTGCACTATCACACGAATGTTTATCCTGGGTAGGGATCTAAACCACAGAACAGAAAAAACTAGTACTCAATACCTATTCCGTGATCAAACCCACATTTTTTGGCGCATAGGACAAGGTCACTACCGAATGCGCCAAGCCAGACAATACATAGGCGGACGTTGTTGGTACTGACCTATCGGCTGGTGCATATACGCCTGGCATTTTGTCTTTCCGAAGAGCGAGCAGCGGTGCAGCTTGAGCGAGCCGGAGTTGAGGAAAAAGACGTAGTCCTCGAAGAGTGCTAGGCTGTGCAGCGACTGGAGGGTGTGTTGGTCGTCTACGATCGTCTGCCTGTTGATGACCATACAGACATATCTTTATGCCCGCAATCCACAAAGGCATAGTAAAATTTTTTTTTTACTATGCCTTTGTGGATTTTTTTTTATTTTTAAATATTTATCTTATTCATTTTTATTCCGAAAATCCATATCCATAAGGTTAGAAGCGTTTTTCAAAGAAAAATAAGGGTAAACGTTTTCAGATGTAGCAATTTAGAAAATTTGCCAATATTTTGAGAGCTAATTGTCTCTTTGCCCTCCCCAACTTTTTGACAGATTTTAGATAACAAAAATTTTTTTTGCGTATGTAACTAGAGAGCGGCAACTTTACGCTGTAAAACCGGCAATAGTCATTAGCTGACCCCTGATCCAGAAAAAGTGGTATGTCCAGATACTTCATACAGTGTAACTTACTGGCCATCTCCACTAAACGTCATCCTGAATACCCTGGGCGGCTTCGTCTCAGCCACATACAGCAGTTGCTTGAAGGAATCCACGGCTAGCCCCGAGCAGCCCCGAGCGGGGGTGAGGTTGAGGGCGTCCTGGCCGGCGAGGGAGGCCGACCAAACCGCAGAGCGCGAGTCCCGGGTGGCGCAGTAGAACATGCGACCGGAGGGTGGGTCTACCACCAGGGAGGTCACCTGAATCCAACAAATACTTTATTTACCAGACCAAATAGAGTAGAAAATGTTCTGGATTTAGGGCTACAGAGAGGCTGTCGCCTTAATGTTAACACAAAGCTTGCTAAATCTAGGACCATGGTCTAAACAGACCTCAACTACGGAAGGGAGGGACAAAACGCTAGGAGAAGAAAAATTACTTTGAAAACATTTAATATCATTGAGCCGTTACGCGAAGCCACAGTATTCTTTAATGGAAGAATTGTGTTTCAACATTTAATACTGGCCTCTGTGTTGATAGGCAGTTTCTGCAGCTTGGCGCATTTCTTCTTCATCACGTTGCATACCCGGATGCAGTTCGCTGCAGAAGTGCTGTCCACGAAGTAGACGTTGCCAGTTATCCAGTCTACTGCCACCTGAAATGAAGATTGCTATCTGAAGAGACTGAAACTAGTCCACGATTTAATCTGTTCAAGGTATACATATTTACCGTACACTTGTAATTGTAATTAAATTAATCTCATCTTCGGTGGTCATTGACTGGATGATTTTCTTTAAAACTTCCTAAAAATTTTATATATTACTAAGTAATATGCCTGTGTATATTTTGACACTAAAAATTGATTTTTGCCGGATTCTTCCCGATAGAATCAACCTTCCGAAGCGGCGGCAGATTCACATTATGTTAAAGGTTATTCCTTGTAAACTTGACGATTTACACATTTTAAATTTGAATGTAGAGCCCATATTTTTTCCACTAGGCCCGCTCCTTTATTTTCAAGGTAGAAAAATGTGTAGCCTCGGTATTGACTAGAGCAATCTCTAGAATGGTGAATCAAGCAATACAGTTGGGTTCAGTGCAATTTTAGCTCTGCTGGATCCAGCAAAAAATGGCGTTAGATTACAACATATCCTAATTAGTAGGTAGGAATTGAAATCTAGCGGCATTGAATCGAATTCAAATTCAAATTCAAAATGTCTTTATTTATGTAGGCCTTAAAAAAAGCATTTATAAATCGTCAATTTTATAAAATCTTTAGAGCAATGTGAATCTACCACTGGTTCGGAATGCTGATTTTACCGAGAAGAAACTCGGTAGTTACTCTTTTCAGCGTCAAAATATACATGAGTAATTTACACTTTTTTTAAAGTTCTAAAGCAAATCATACAATCAATGACTGTGGGAGATGACATAATATGATTACAATAAAAGTGTAAGATTAACTAGAGCAGACCAGCCCCCAAAGGTGGCACCTGTGCACAAGCATGACGTAAGTGTCAGCCATCGTTTCACTCAACCATATCAGAGGGAATGTAACGACCCGTCACATAACGCCACCAACCCAGAGATGTATCAGGACATGTCACTGGATCCGGCACCCAACTGGATTGCTTGA
The DNA here is from genome assembly GCA_951394215.1 of Glyphodes perspectalis. Taxonomy (NCBI): domain Eukaryota; kingdom Metazoa; phylum Arthropoda; class Insecta; order Lepidoptera; family Crambidae; genus Glyphodes; species Glyphodes perspectalis. The sequence goes on from OX596221.1 coordinate 3,475,344, forward strand.
TTCAGCATTGCAATGCCTCACCTTGGTGGGGCGTCCGATGTTGGTGACGACCACGTTGCTCTTCGTGTCGTTCACTTCTATCAGTTGACCTGCCTCCGTACGCGTCACGTACAACTTGTTTCTCCTGAAATGTTTGTTTATTTTTTTTATGTCACATATTATTATGTAGTTTCTACGTATATAAGTGATATGCTGGAACATCTAAGACAATTGCGATCCCTTAAGCCCTTAAGGGTTTAAAATTAAGTACAAAAAGTAGCTGGACATTGTATTCCGGCAAGTAAATTGCGTGATTTAGGGTTTCAGAATGAATAAATAAGTATACGTATGTTTCATTTTCACGTCAAAACGGCTGAGCCGATTTTGATGAATTGTATCTATAGTAATAGATAAGACGTTGAAACAAAAAAAAAACGTTTTTCATTAATTCCTGCGCGGATGAAGCCTCGACAGCGGTTAGTTTTACAATGTTTGGTTGTTCAAACTTGCACTAATGAATTTTGGCAATAACTGAGTAAGTAGTCATCCCTTGGTGCTTAGAACGAAAATCGCGTTGCCACACTATCTCTCCCAAAATAAACACTAAGTCTTACCCAGACTCTAGTTACTCTAACTAAGTAGTACTCTAAGTCCATCCGATTCTGACTGTATTTTAAGACTTACGAGAGCATGGGTGTATCCTATATAGACGTTACCTGACATCGACGTCCAAGTCAGCCACTGCGGTGTGGTTCGGCTCGTGGTACTCCACCTCGGCCTTCCCGTCTGGCGTGAAGGACCACACTGTGCTTTCAGACAGGTACAAGATGGCTAGGTCGCCTTGATCCGCCTTGCAAGTGCGCCGATCTCGTCTGGAGAGATGAAGAGAATGATGAACATTACAGTTGGAAGGCGTGGACCCAACCTTCAAAAAAAGCTTGTGGGCTTTGCTATTCGAAAAACAAACTAAGACATACCAGCTAAGAACTGGTTCAGTACACGGTCCTGGCAAGCTGCCCGTCTGTACGTTAACGTGGTGGAGTTAACGTTGTAGGCATCTATTGGCGGCTCAAAGGTGGATCTGTGTTTGACTCTCAGCTGATGATGATTATGGTGGATGGTGTGGAGGAGTTGATTGTAACTTGCTTACACTTGATTTGTGTTGCTTGTTTGATAAATTTAATTTTATATTTCAGCGGCCAAGACACAATTCGGGTCTTTGAACCATTAGATTAAGTAGGTATTACCTAGTATTTATTTTAAAATTTCACATTGTCAAAAAAAATCTTGAATCTGTGTGTTACGATTGAGTGTAGGGGAGAGAAGTACTTATAAACGGTGCGAAAACCGGTCGTGAAGGCGACAGAAGATTTTCTGGCTCGTCCTAAGAAACGATTACACCCACTATTATTCCGTGACCAGTTACCTGAGCGTGTACCCGTGGTGGCAGGCGCAGAGGAATGAGCCGTGCACGTTGCGGCACTCCTGCGCGCACACTGCCCGCGCGCACTCGTCGTCGTCGACGCACGCGCCGCCCGCCGGCAGCAGCCCGGCGGCGCAGCGGCACACCGCGCCGAGAGGAGTGGGCTGGCACACGCCTTCGCAAGTATCGTTGGCGCAGGCCGTGGCTGGGTGAAAATAATTTCTTTGTATAAGAGAGGCAGGTGTTTTTTGTAAGAGATACCTCCGTTCCGATTTACAGAACACTAATTTTGGAATCAAATCAATATATGTGCTAGTGTTCGATATTATCTACTTACTTAATATACATGCATACCAACACGTCTGTAATCCCCGAAGGATCAGGACGAGCCCACAGAGCGACGAGCCCAATTATTCAGAAAATTGAGTAGGGTTAGACAGGGAATTGTGAAAACGTAGTGACAAGTGGAGAACTCGTCACCTACATCATCACAAAATAAACACTTGATATACCATTAGTCGCCTTTTACGACCACAGGTGGCACATTATATTTGAATCCCAGACCTAGGACTAGGACGATGGAACAATAGATCTACTCACCACATAGTCCATTTTCATCGGAGCTATCGATGCAGTTTACCTCCTTGTCGCAGACCTGCCGCCACTCTAGGCACTGGCCGTTGGTGCACAGGAACCCTTCGCGGCACTCGTCTGCTGGCAGCAGTATCGAAGGGTGCAGGTGGGAGGTATTCGCTGAAGGGAATCAGAAATGTCAATAAGCGTGAGGCATTCAAGAAACCTGCTGATAGAATTTGGGAAAGATTTCATGAAGGAGAAAATCTAGGAAAAAATCTAAATTTCAAGAAAGAGCACTCTATCACCGCTTGTTAGCGGTGATAGCGGTAATATAATACCAGAGTCGCAAAACTTAAATCGGATCCCAACTGTGCACGGGTCAAACAATAAGACAATCATAAAGACAGAAGAAGGAGAAGAAGAAGTCATAAAGACAGTAAAGAAAGGTAAATGGAGATATGGGTAGGGGAAAAATTATGAAAAAAAATTAGTGGCTCGTGGCATATTTATTTTATAGGTCCTTTAGATGTAAACATTGCCAGTATTCAAAGCTATTCAGTGCTTATGTCTGGGTTCATGTCATTTGCATTAGCCTATTGTTATCTACTACATGCATAGGACCAAACCCATATTCTATTCAGGTGGGACGGGGAAAAAAATCTGTATTCGCCACCCATGCAGGTCTTGCCAGCCCCCAAACTGAGTTAGAGTTGACCTAAGGGGTAATGCCGTTCGTTACGCCACTGCCCCCATTTCTCGGGATCGAAAGGTATGTTACTTGTATTGCAAATGTCGTGGGCCTCGTCGGAGCCGTCGGAGCAGTCCCGTGTGCCGTCGCAGACGCGCCGGTGGCTGATGCAGAGCAGTTCCTGCTTGCACGCAAACTTGTCTTTGCAGATAAAGTCGCAGCCCCACTCGTCAGTGCCGCTCGGGCAGTCAGTCTTCAGGTTACAGCTGGAAAAAGAAACTCGGATAGAGAGAAAGCAAGAAACATCTATTAGCTATACTATCTATAATGTCATGCTCGCAATCGCTGATGGGGTAAGCTGAGTCTAACGAGCACTAACTGTTTCTTCAACTTCTTAATTCAACCGCTTTTACGGGCTACATGGAAAATTCAGAAAAAGTATTTACTAGTGGCTAGTTCGTCGCATACACAATCACAAACCCAACACACTATGTACTTTTAGTAGCCTTTTACGACATTCTATATAAGGAACACAGTTGGTATGGTTGGCACATTCTTTTAAATTGCCATAGCAATGTTTTGTATATACATATATTGATGATAATGTAATATATTTTCAACTTTCATTCAATTTCTTTCGTTCGAATCTTGAAAAAATAGGTGTTACTTTCTAATCTTCAACCACGGACTAGTAAAATAAGAAGGGACTCCACGCTGTCATACTATAGCGTGAAGCCACGTTTATGCATGTATGAATGAGATACTTAGGGATACCAGATATCGGATATCTGTCATTTGGAGCACTTATTATGTCAATATGTGACGTAAATTGCGTGTTAAGTTGGAGCACCTGAGGAGCTTCAAAGTCTAGTTAGTGGCGCGAAGTTTTTCTTTTTTTACTAATCCGTGTCTTCAACCAACCCAACGCAACACCATATACTATCCAATACCTTACACATAAGGGACAATCACAGGACAACACGACATGAACCATCCGCCAAGACCTGTGGATTCTGACCGTGCGGTGAGGGGCAAGCAAATGCTTCTGTTGAGGGTGCAAGAGAACTCATCTTCGGTGCAGGTCGGGACTGGTTCCTGAGCAAACGGTAAACTAGAAATGTAATGTGTAATTGTGTATAGTACATGACATCACGGGACGAGTAGACCCTGTGTAACAGCGCTGGGTGCGTTAGCTCAGATCACTGCAATTAATCAATATGAAGCAACATGGGAGTTTTCTGATTAAAAGGGTCTGCTAGACTATCGAAAATATTGAACAAGCATTTGTTGTTTTATGAAATACACAAAAATTTTGGAAGATACAGCACGTTATGCAATTAAAGATTTATATCGTACACTAACTTACACTATACATTAAAATAAATATCGATATATAGGTACCAATACCAATGGTATAAATATATCTGGGTCTCCTTCATAAGCCTAATAAAGGTCAGAATGAGTAGTTTTTGACGGGCTCGATGGCGCATTCGGTAGTGACCCTGCCCCATGCGCCAAGAGTTGTGGGTTCGATCCCTACCTGGGAGCAACATCCGTATATTGAATACTTGTGTTTGTTCTGTGTCTGGGTGTTAATATCTAATATATAAGTAAGTATATATTTGTAATACCACAGTTGATTCTGATATCCGTAACACAAGTGCTTAAGCTACTTACCTCGGAGTCAAATCAATGGAGGTATGTGATGTAGTTTGATATTAATTTATTTTATTATTTATTATAACTTAATGCAAAAAACTAGAGTAATGTGATTCAGGATGTTGTTAGGTACTCTTACTTCATCCGGGAACTGTTCCTCGCATTCCTCCTCGTCAGAGTCGTCGGTGCAGTCCCCGTGGCCGTCGCACCGCTTCCTCATCTCGATGCACTGCTTGTTGCGGCACTGGTAGTAACCTTTGCTGCAGCTCATGTTTTCTGCAGAACGTTGAAATATTATCACATACTCTAATAAACTATTCATAATTATTTTAGGTATAACATCATTCAATAGCCGACTCGCTCAATAGAACCCCGAGGCGGTCCCCAATGCGGTGCATTCTTACCCTCATAATTTTTGCTATTCAGATTCAGTGTATACTTTGGGATGACCGAAGGGCCGTGGCGCGTCGCCCTTTTTATTCCCCGACATTTTTACTATGACTAAAGTATGCCTTCTTAAACCATTTAGCATATGTATACATATAGTATATAAATACTTCATAAATTCATTGAAATTAGATGGAATTTCCTGGCATGAAATTTGAATTCCGAGCATGCAACTTGCATTGTTGATGGAAGAAGAATGTTGTGTGCACATTATTTAAGAATGAGTCAAAAAAAACTAGCTTGTTTAAAAGTCAAAGTTTGACTTTTAAACAAGCTAGGTAGTTTTTTTTTTAATTCTTTAATCGAGATGATACTTCTGGTAAGAACATACCGCAGTCAACTTCATCGGAGCCGTCTGCGCAGTCGTTGTCGCCGTCGCACTGGAAAGCTTTCTGGATGCACGAGCCTAGGGTACACCTGAAGGAGAAGGTGACATGTGAATGACCAAAAATGCAAATAGGTTAGTCGAGAACAGCAATCGTTAACATACTGTGAGAGTATACTTATTATGCCTAGTAGGTTAATCATGTACGCGTATATAATCATAATTTCTAATAATAAATGGGCAGTATCAAGACAGCATTCGTTCGTTTAAATCATCTCCTTAGCTAATCCCTATATGGCGACCCTGCCACTGGGTATCGCTCGGGATTGCCACGTGCGGCCGTATAAGGAACAGTTATTATAAACACGGTACAAAGTGCAAATATACAAATTTCAAGTGCGTGAAATTGCAACCAACATGATCTCATCTACAAAAGATATTCCGGTGCATCGGTTGTGTTCCAAAGTTTGTTCGTGGACCGGAAACATAAGTGAAGACAAAGAAAATGGGTGGCCAAGCTTCTAAAGAAGAAGTGATAATTGCGCAGACTTCTAGTGGAGCTGGTCAAAATTTCGCCAACACGGTGCAGCGCCAGCAGCATGAGACTACTAACGTGCTTTTAATAGTTATCTGCACAGCCCTGATGTTCGGCGTACTGGTTATGGCCTATAAGCTTTCTAAAAGGTGTCACGACAAACAAATTCAAACGAGGATGAACGAGGAGAAACTAATGCGGTATTCCAGCATCCTGAGGCGTCGTGAGCATAAAATGGACAACATCGTCTAATCAGCGTCCCCCCCTGTGCGCGCGTACAGACCCCCTTCCCCCTAGTGAAGTGAAAAAGTGAAAAAAAAAAAAAAAACTGTACGTAATAAGTAATGTATGTAATCGATTTTAACTTTTAATGAGGTATACTTTATGTTCGCTGTATTGTGTGTCTATACTCTTTAAATACGGAAATAATAATCATGATAAATTATGAAATTGAATTTATACGTAACTTGTTATGGCGGAGATATTTACGGAATTATTGGAGGAATTAAAATCTATAAAAAAGTATTTAATAAAAATTGGTCCAAGTCGTCGAGTAGGAAACATATTAGAAATAAAAAGTCAAGAGGCGAACAATGTCTTATTAAAGTATAATGAATATTTAGAATCTTTTAAGTGCAAATTAGATGAGTATTCTAGAGAAGAAATAACTTTGATAAATGAAATTTGTTTAAAATTCAATTTCTTATATACAGAAATTTGTTCATTGTGTAGTAGTGAAGAACCAGACACGATGGCGGTAGATATGTTTGATTTAAAGATTGCTTTGAATCTGTTACCTATTATGAATGATACAGAAGAAAATACGAAACAACTAATTGAAAGTATAGAATATTATGACTCTGTCCTTACTAAACCAGAATGTAAAAATAAATTAATATGTTTTGTGCTGAAAAGTAGATTGTCACAGCGAGCCAAGTTAAGTATGTTACCAAAATATGATAAAACTAAGGACCTAATTATGGACATGCGTAGGCTGCTATTGCCAATAAAAAGTTATACGGCATTGCAGACCAAATTACAAACATGCAGACAGAATAATAGGACTGTTACAGATTTCGGTAAAGAAATATCAGAAATATTTGTGAACTTGACGGTTTCGCAAGCCGCTGGAGACACAAAAAAATATGAGGTTTTACGACCCCTTAACGAAGGATTAGCTATCAAAAAATTTGCAGATGGCTTGCGGGACCGCCGATTAAGTACTATCATTGCAGCTCGTAATTTTAATTCTCTGACGGATGCAATACAGGCGGCACAAGATGAGGAAGTCCAGACCTCGTCGGCAGAAGTGATAGGTACGTACAAATCCTATAATAATCGATTTACAGGACAACGAGGACGTCGAGGACACTTTAGGCCTCAACGCAGTTATAACAACGGTTATAGAGGGCGTACACCGAACAACAACAGACAAAATCAAAGTTTTCAATCAACGTATCAGAGAGGTAATTATCGCGGCAATAACTATCGTGGAAATAATTTCCACGGTCGAGGTAGGTTTTCGAGAAATAGAGGCAATAATTTTTCCGCACATAGCAACGTAAATACTATGTCGACGGATACCAATATCGGTACGACAAACGATCCTAATACGGAATCCCTGAGTCACTTTTTTCGTGCATGAATACATGTTATCGTGTAACAGCTTAAACAAAGTATCATTTTTGATCGACAAATACGAACATGACTTACTAATAGATACGGGAGCATCGGTTTCTGCGATTAAGCAAGAGTGTTTGGAATATTTACGAATTCCATTCCATAATGAGCGAGTTAAAGTTAAAGGAATCGGAGGAGACGTTTTCTCGGAAGGATATGTTTATTTGAATTTAAATTACAATGGTCACATTTTCAAACATAAGTTTTTAGTTATGAAACAATTACCTTGCAAAACCAATGGTATTTTAGGACAAGATTTTTTGAGAACGTATAAAGCTATCTTAGACTTTGAGTTACATAAGTTATATTTGACTAGTACTGCAGGAAAGAAAATATCTTTACAATTAGATTTCATGACAACTAACTTCAATTCTTATATCACTTTACCTGCGCGATGTGAATCAGTACACTTTATTGACACACATTTAGAGAACGATTGCGTGATAGCGGCACAGGAATTGTGCGAAGGAGTTTTTGTTGCTAATACATTGTCAAGACCTAATAATGGAAAGTTGGCCATACGTATTATGAATACTAGAGAAACAGATGTAAAATTAAATTATTTACAACTCAACACAAGTTCATTAGGTGATTATTTCATTTGTCAGTTTGATACACCAAAAATTAATTCTGATCGCGTTAAATTATTATTTTCTTTGTTAAATTTAAAACATTTGAATGACGAAGAACAAAAGTCAATAGAGAATATTTGTGCAAAGTTTCCAGATATTTTTCATTTACCAGGCGATAAATTAAGTACAACATCCGTATATGAACAAACTATCGAATTGAAACCACAAACTACACCTATTTACACCAAACAATATCGCTTACCACACGCACAAAAATCGCAATTAGATAAACAAATAAAAAATATGTTAGATACTGGTATTATAGAAGAAGCCAGGAGTCCATGGTCTAGTCCTTTACTATTGGTTCCAAAGAAAATTGATTCCAATAATGAGAAGAAATGGCGCGTTGTAATAGATTATAGAAAATTAAATGATCAAATCAAGGATGACAAGTTCCCATTACCCAACATCACCGAAATTCTAGATTCGTTATCAGGTGCTGTATATTTTACACATTTAGATTTATATCAAGGATTTTTTCAAACGAAATTACATAAAGATAGTAGACCATGCACTGCCTTCACTACAGGTAAAAATCAATATCAGATGACAAGAATGCCGATGGGATTAAAATCCAGTCCTAATAATTTTTCCAGAATGATGACAATAGCAATGTCAGGGTTAAATTATGATAAATGCCTTATATACCAAGATGATTTAATAGTCATAGGTCGAAATCTCAATTCTCATAATACAAATTTAATGGATGTTTTTAGTAGGTTACGAAGTGTAAATTTAAAATTAAATCCACCTAAATGCAATTTCTTACAAAAACAAGTACTTTATTTAGGTCATATTATTTCAAAAGATGGTATTCAACCTGATTCAGACAAAATTAAAGTTTTATTGAATTATCCAAGACCGCAAAGTGTGGATGACGTCAAACGCTTTGTGGCCTTTGCTAATTACTACAGAAAATTTATTCCAAACTTTGCCGAAATAGCATTACCCCTTAATAAAATGTCTGGTAAAAATTCAACTTATTGGTGGTCATACGAATGCGAAAAATCTTTTCAAAAATTAAAATTAGCATTAACAACCTCACCCGTATTACAGTATCCAGATTTTTCGGAAAACAATGAATTTGTATTGCAAACGGATGCATCCGGCCAAGCAATTGGTTCAGTGTTATGCAATAATGATGGTCGACCAGTAGCGTATGCAAGTCGAAGTTTAAATAAAGCGGAAATTAATTATCCTACTATTGAAAAGGAACTCTTAGCAATAGTATGGAGTGTAAAATATTTCCGACCTTATTTATATGGAAGACGTTTCAAAATACAGACTGATCACAGACCACTTATTTATTTATTCGGTATGCGAGATCCATCGAGCAGATTACTGAAGTTTAGATTACAACTAGAGGAATATAATTTTACTGTTGAATATTTAAAAGGTAAAAATAATTCTGTAGCTGATGCACTATCACGCATTCGTTTAACTTCTAAAGATTTGAAAGACATGAGCGAACAGGTGGAAATTAACGTTATGACTAGAGGACAACATAGGAAAGCGCAGATTTGTCAAAACAAAAATTACGGTTTAAATGAGTCAGCGGATAATATTAACACGAGCTCGAGGCCTGATCAACCGAGAGTTGTGGAAATCATTAAGAAGCCGAGTCATTTAACCGAAATTTCATTTATTACGAATAGAGAATTAAATAAGTTGATAAGAGAAGGAGTTATCTTGAAAAAATACAATTATTTTATGTATGCGCCAAATAAATCTATTATTTACTTAAATACAATTTCCCGATCGCCAATGACGCGAGCCGGATTGGTGAGGGATTTGTATTATTTATGTAAGGATGAAAAAATTGAAGAAGTATGCATACTTAGAAATGAAAATAATAGAGAGTTTATTGCGGGATTTATTGATGAAGTCAAAAAATATGAGGGGTGGTCCGGACCACGCATATGTGTATTAAATAAGGCGCAAAGAATAAATAACGTAGACGACATACGGGTCATACTTAATGATTTTCACCTTTTGCCCACTAGTGGCCACGCGGGCATAAGGAGAATGACAAATAATATAAAAAAGTTTTATTACTGGCCTAGTATGCACAAAGATATAACTAATTATGTTAGTAAATGTGAGCAATGTCAAAAACAAAAGTATTCAGTAGGTATAAAACAGCAAATGGAAATTACAACAACAGCCAATTCAGCTTTCGAAAAGTTATTTTTAGACATAGTAGGACCAATTCCTAAGGACGATAATGATTATGTTTACATACTTACCTTGCAATGTGAGCTGACTAAGTTTACCGAAGCGTATCCATTACACAGTAAAGATGCGGTAAGTGTAGCGAAAGCCTTTGTTGATAATTTTATTTTAAGATTTGGCATACCTCGTGAAATTGCTACCGATCGAGGTTCAGAGTTTATTTCAAATACGATGAAAGAGATATGCCAACTCTTAAAAATAAATCAACTCACTTCAACAGCTTACCACCACGAGAGCATTGGAGCGCTGGAGAATTCTCACAAAAGCCTAGGTGCGTATTTACGAATTAATTGCGAAAATAAAACGAATATGTGGAGCAGCTGGTTACCATATTGGTGTTTTTCATACAATAATACTGTACACACCGAAACTAAATACACACCACACGAATTAGTATTCGGTAAGAAGTGTATTTTACCAGGTAACCTTACGAATAGTGTGGTAGAACCTTTATACGCTCATAATAATTATGCGTTAGAGATGAAGTATCGGCTTCAATTAGCCCAAAAAGAAGCACGTGACAATTTACTTCTCAGTAAAACAAAAAGAAAGATAAACTATGATGTTAATGTAAACCCAGTATATTATAACAAAGGTGATTTATTACTATTAAGAAATCCATCTCAAAATAAAATGGAACCAATTTACTTAGGACCTTATTTAGTTTTAGAAGATTTAAACTGTAATGTCAAAATTTATAAAAATGGAAAGGAAGATATTGTACATAAAAATCGCACAAAACCTTATGTTTCAAAATAATACCTTTTCTTTGTAACTTGTTAGCTTTTTCAAAAAGCATTGTACTATGTATTTCAATTGTTAGTTTTAGTCACCAAAACGTAAAGTTATATATGTAATCAATATTGTATACTTATTATTACTAGGATAGCAGTGTAACAAAGTGAAATGTATTTGTTATATAACACGCTATACCAAGTGTAAAAAAAAAAAATATATTTATATACGATTTATTTTTTTTTTCTTTAAGAGGGAAGGTGTGAGAGTATACTTATTATGCCTAGTAGGTTAATCATGTACGCGTATATAATCATAATTTCTAATAATAAATGGGCAGTATCAAGACAGCATTCGTTCGTTTAAATCATCTCCTTAGCTAATCCCTATAATACTTGTAAACTCAAAATTAAAGAAACTTCATGCTATTTCCTTGGAAAGCGGAGCGGACCGAGCGCCATAGGCTCGGTCCTTACAAACCTCACTCGTTTCTTAACAATCATAATCCTTTTCAAGCAAACTCTGCAGTTCATATGGCTCCTAACACCACCTTCGGATAACACATACCAATCTGGTCGTGGTCGATGATACTTTTTATGTATTGTTAAAACGCAACGCTTATGAACGAGTGCGGCACGTATCAGCGATGAAAACCTCTTTTCATCGCTGTTATGTGTAGTCTTTATCAGTGGTTCCCAACCTGTAGTCCGCGAACCATCAGGCTTTCAGAGTCACGCTTACGCCCGCGCCGGTGGTAAACTACGCGGGTCACGGGCTAGGTGTTGCCTTGTACCGTTTTGAACTTGTTTCAAAGGAAAAACTACGTATTTTTAGCTTTATCTAACACTCGAAAAATCACAAAGATACAGCGCTTCAAAGATCTGGAAAGGGGCGCTTTTGCATCCCTTGTTCTTAACATTTTACGGAACAAGTGACGTCACGCGTTATTTTGACGCGCTGTATCTTCGTAATATTTGGTTTTCTGGATAAAAGAAAAAACAAATACGTAAGTAATATTTTTTTGTAATCTCTAAAATGGACTATAAAACATTTTTGAGTCAAGTAGCTTGCTTACTATCCATATCATGGTCTACACTAGTGTTGTAAAAACGCTCGAATTGGCGCTTATACGCTCATGGATGTTTTAACCCCAAGGTTTGACGTTTAACGCTAATAAAGACTTCGACGCTCAATAGCGTCGACTCAGCGCTCAACGCGTAGTCTACACTCACATGAACTCGCTGGACTGGCAAACGAACAGCTCGCACAGAGAGGAGTCCTCGTCGCTGCCGTTCAGACAGTCCGTCCACCCATCGCAGAGCTGCGACCGCTCGATGCAGATCGACGAGTTGACGCATTGAAACTCGTTGCTTTTGCAACGGGACACTTCTGAGGGAATGGAGGGTTTCAATGTCAAAGACAAAATATTATTTACTAGCAGCGCCCCGCAGTTTCACTTGCGTATTTCTCGTTGCGGTGGGAATATGCGGATAAAATATAGTTAAGGGTACTCGATGTTAGGTAATGTATAGCCATTACAGAATTTTTCAAACCCATTTGGTCGTTAAGGCTTCAAAGTGAACTAACAAATTCACACTCGCATTTAATATAAGTAGGTAATAGTTAAGGTATTTACAAATAACACAATTAGTTAAGATTTTATGATTATGAGCAGTAGGCAGAGTCAAAGGTGCAGCAAGCCCCTTATCCCACATTTACAAATAAAACTAAGCTGGGATAGATGGAAAATTGTGAAAAAGTAGTGACAAGTGGCTAGCTTATCGCCCACACAATCACATACCCAAAACCCGATATACCATTAGTCGCCTTTTGCAATATGCTAGGCAAAAAACATAGTTGGCACATTCTTTTTACGTCCCAGACCAACATAGGACATAGGATAATTTTAAATAGATATATTAATATACATATAATCACGCTGGCTACCCCAATTGCAAAGGCAAGGCAAAATCTAAAAAGAAATGAGATACTTCACTGAATCACACTCAGCCAAAAATAAAAGTATGACAGTGGCTCGTCGGCATAGAATAGAATAGAATAGAATAGAAAATATTTATTGACCATTAAATAATACAGACATATGAGACAGAAACGAATAGAGAATGAAGTTATGGCCAACAAGGTGCGAGCCTCAACATGTTTTGCAGCAACCCGAGAGTCGCCACAGCAGCACTGGTATTCTGGCCGCATAACAAATCACAACCCCAGCACCTCTTACACTATCGGTCGCCTTGATGGTATTAATGTATGTATGTGTATTACTTACTTGGTGTTGTGACTGTAGAGGTAGTAGGATCCTCTGTCCCACAGTTTTGGCTGTTCTCCACGCAAATATCATTGCACAGTTTATAGCCTCGTGAACACCCGTCTTTGTCTATTTTATGTCGTTCTGAAACAAAATCTTGATATTATGTACCTACTAGCTTCTGCCCGCGGCTTCGCTCGCGTGGTACATCTATAAAACATAGCCTATATGTTATTCGGGTGTATGAGCTATATTATTCTAAAGTTTCATTAAAATCCATTCAGTAGTTTTTTTGTGAAAGAGTAACAAACATCCATCCACACATACAAACTTTCGCATTTATAATATTAGTAGGATATGTGTGTGATATGTATTTCTTAAATTAATCAAGGAGAAACGAGCATACGGCTAGACTGAAAACAAAAAGAAAATATATTGCCTTTATTTGTAAAACTCAACATCATTTATATTTTAATTTATTTTACTATGGATCAGCAAACACCTACAAAATAACAACGTTTGTACATGTAAAATTGTACAGGTTATTAATAATGTAGCCCACAGCGCTATCCTCGTGTTGCTATAATTGGATAGTGTAATGTGTAGCGTAAGTCGGCTTAATCCCAATTAGTACCTAAATATAAATGAAGCAAACATATGTTTATTATAAAATGTTAAAAGTAAAACAAGAAACCAAGCAGCAGCGAGTGCGGTGGCGTACCAATATCAGCAATTAATTAACTTAATCAGCACCATCATCTTCCTTGCGTTGTGTCTCGTTATTAGACGATCATAGACTTGGCATATCTAGTTCTTCACATTGAAGAAATTATACTATACCCCTGCTTGCTTTCGTGTTTTACCTCACCGCTGAGCTGGGCACGTATTACATAGATTTATAAATCCAGGGCCTTAAGACAAATAAGTCGGTTTAATAAACAACACTCCTGGCTGAAGGCGCGTGTCTTCAACATTGATTTTTAAAACTAAACATACCATCACAGAAATCTTCGTCTTCACCATCCGCGCAGTCTTTGACGCCATCGCAACGCTTGCCCTTCCAAATGCAGACGTTGCTTTTATGGCAGAAAAGCTCATTTTCCTTGCACCGTGCCAGCAATGTGCATTGTCCATCTACGTTGAGCAGACCAGGAGGGCAAAGACACTTGTATCCCGGAGTAGATTTGACAGAATCGTGGGTCAAGTTATGGGAAGAATTGGAACCTTGAACGCAAACGTGGGAACAAGGGTGGCTCTTTAGACAAGGGTGGGAGAGGAAGAGATCATGGGGGTCAGGTGGGGGGTAAGTCGCTTGGATATGGAGGTGGCTGCTGTTTTTAAATATTGCTGGAATACAATGTTTTTTTATTAGAAGACATAGATTGTATTGACAGACGATTGTATAGAATTAGAATTAGATTTTACCTTGTTAGCTATCAATTTAACAACACCGACCAAATTTCTCACAGAGGATTTTGACCTTTATAATATGACATGACATTTGGACTAGTTTCCTGCGAGACAACATTTACAGAATGCAATGTTAAGTTTATTCTCTTTCGGAGTCAAAATAACTGTGGAAGATCAAGAGATCATATATGTCAACTTTCAAAGTACTTCAATAAACTACTTACTTAATCTAGTCTCAAGCCAAAATAATTAGGTACTTTACATTACTATGTTAAATATCTTAAGAAATATTCTCAGTGCCAAACCATAATGTTTCACTTACAGAACTCAATGCTCCTTATGTAGTGTGAGGCCTCATGAACATTGGTCCAGTAAAGCTTGGTCCGCCGGTCAGTCCAGAACAGGTAAAGATTGGTCACCGCTAAACTGGACATTGAAGTAGCCATCTCCCTGAAGTTATCTCTTCCTGTCCCTATTTGGTGATAAAAGTAAATTGTATTTTTAATTGTGACCAAACTTGTCTTTCCTTTGCGAAGTTTTTTCTATGTATACATACCATTACGCCTGCAATCCCTTAAGGGGTAGGCAGCTTCTTAAACCTCATTAAGCCAGAAATATAATAGAGTTTACAGGTCTACATATTCACGAATTAAACTTCCAATGCATCGTCACCTTTTATGACATGCCAGGTGAGGAACACGTTGTTACACTCTTTACGAGTCTAAGTTCAAAAAAGGACATGTCTTTATAGTATATACCTTTTAAGAGTATATTCTGAGAGCTATAATACATCAAGAGGATGAAATTGAATAAGTACTATAGTAATAAATTCTCCAGACTTACACACCAATTCCCAAACTAAGCTTATGCTTGTGCTATGGATACTAGGTGAACGGATAGACATACTTAAATACGTTTATAAACGTCCATGACTCGGGTGCAAATGCCCATGTTCATCACACGAAACATTTGCCCCTAGCGGGATTCGAACCTGCGACCCTCGGTTTCGCGGCCAGGGTCTCTGACCACTCGACCAACGGGCCTGTCAAGTTTGTATGTTTACCTATGTACCCACTATGTTTACCTTCTGGATGGATAACGTCGATGATACTGTTACCCTCATCTGCCACATACACCAAGTCCATGTACCGATCGTAGCGAAGAATCACTCTTGGACCTGAAATTGGTCAAAAACAGATCATCATGATCTTTCTAGCATAATGTTCATAGTTGAGGTCCTTATTCAGGATTAAGGGAGTCTGGTTCTTACATTTAAGGCACTGCTTATTTGATCTTCGTGACTCTTAGATAGGTGAACCAGACTAATTGGATCATATAGTAATTTGAATGTGCGAATTCCAATAAGGAACGAAGTCGATTGACTTGTTGACGTCACGCCGAGGTCAAACTAAACCAAGTTTTAGGAACCACCCGAGCACAAGCTCAGGGGATACGAACAAGTTTGAGGTAGGTTAGGTGAACTCCCCCTTCCATGCCATGTAAACTCCTTCTCATTTTCTATAGAAATGCCATGCTTTCATAAACAATTTAAATTCAAGAAGGCTTCAAGAAAGCACTCATAAATCGTCAAATTTACATAGGTGATCATAAAGCTTCATGAATCTACAACCGGTTCGGAATGTTGATTCTACCGAGAAGAAACCAGCAAGAAACTCGGTAGTTATTCTTTTCAGCGTCAAAATTTTAATTTTACATCTTTCCTTGAGGTTTAGACCAACTCATACCATTAATGTAAGTTGGAGGTACGGATAACCACGATTAAATATACATAAACAGGTTGGTATTTGTACTGTACCAAGCAATAATAGCAAAAAAAAAAGAAAAAATTAATTATCAAACATAGATCGTTAATTGAATGAGAAGGTGTAACATTTTTTGTTTCAAATTCAAATATATATATATGATAAGGTTTGAAACGTTACGCAGCTCTCATAACAGTATGATAAGGGTAAGATCGTTATCCCTCATTACCGAATCTCTACTTCGGAAGGTACTCATACCTCGCAGGTCGGTCAGGAGGACGGGCACCCGGCTCTCCCCGTCCAGGCTAATAGTCTCCACATGAATGAGGTCGAGTTCGGTTATCAGCACTGCCACCATCAACTTTCTGAAACAAATAGTTGATTATAGCAATTTGGGACGATCTGGGGTAGGTAGTAACAAGTCAATTATTCGAATATGATTTGCCACGGTGATCAGCAGTTAATGGGCCAGCACCATTATATGCCATTTACGAGAGTCAGATATTCTTAAAACATTAGTATTCTGCAGTACTTGGCGCTCACCCGAGGTGGGGCATGAGACAGAAGCTGAGCGGGTCTTCCTGCAAGCCAAAGCGTGCCAGAAGCGCGCGCTGCCGCGTGCGCACTGACACCACCTCCAGACAGCGCCGGCCCGCGTCCAGGATGTACAGAGAGTCAGTCGTGTAGTCTGCAATGAGATGGTGAGCTGTAGTCCTGTTCGTCAACCGCCAATCGTGAAGAGATTGCTTGGGACCCAGTAATTATACTTTTTGAGGCCCGTGGCAATTTTATCTGTTGGTCCCTCGTTATGACAATATCCTACTTCAATGCTAGAGCAAAGGAGGCCTCCCATGCCCACGGGATTCCGGGGGCCCCTTTCGCTCGGAGGCATGTGGCATTTTGCCACTCCTGCCACCATAACTATAGAGTTACGTCACTGCCGAGACGCTTCTTATGTTTGGAACAGCTCGAAACGAATACGCAACCCACTAGGGAAACAGAGTGTTCATATACGGCAGGGAGTACGCCCTAAAAACCTACGGATGCACCGTTCTCGATCCAGTTGTTACCTACATTTGGCCTATTACCAGAAATCCACGTCGTCATCTGATCTTGCAACTAACTTCGTAATTTCCTGGTGCACTCAAAATTGGTAGTGTTTAAGCTCACTAATCATCATCAATACAGAAAACAAGGCCCTGGGAGACATTTACTCTGCTTTCTCCCTTCGGTCTTAAAGTAATGGTGCGTTACGCAATCCTCTAGGTCAAAGGACACAAGTTTTGTATTTTTCTAAATATTTAATTTGTATGTTCCTCACCATAGTCCATGTCGACGATGTTATCCAAACCCTGGTAGAAGAACTCTTGCGTGAGGCCCAGCGAGAAGTCGGACATGTTGATGAAGTCGATGTTCTTGCGTTGACCATCAAAGACGTACAGAACATCTAAGAGAGAAAGATGAGATGAGCTGACGAGCTATGTTAATACAGTTTAGTTATTTAAGCAAGCTTAGATGTTAAGAAACTTAGATCTATAATATAAAAATGGATCGCTGAATGTGTTGCTAAGCGCAAATCTCGAGAACAGCTAAACCGATTTCGCTAATTCTTTTTTAGTTGTGTTTGTTATTATCAGGTGAAGGTTCTTAGGAATAAAAAAAGCTGCACGGAAAAAAAATGGGTATTTAAAATTCGAGAACGGGGCGTTACGAAGTGCGCCGGGTTAGCCAGTTACAGATAAAAACTACGGATGCGGTAAAATCTGTTTCTTTGCATATTGATACGGTTACAGATATCCGGCACTTACTTACTTTAAACACAAGTCTCTGTAGATACAAGATGCTACATGACTAGTATTTCATTATACTGAACAAACAATCGACTAAATCGAGATCGGATCCCGGAACAGGAACGGGCTAAAGTAACGGCATTATGAAGTTCAAACCCACCTCTAGTGTTATCATAGGCCATGGAGTGCACGTAGCCTATATCAAAATGCGTCGTGTGGGTCTCGGGGTTCCCCAGGGAGTGATAGTCGAACCGGGTGAGCGCCGACCCACCCCCCACCACTAGGTACCGGGGACGGTACCCGTTTATGTCTGTAAAAACATATAACAACCTTATTATAAATATCATCATCATCACTCTCGTAATCCCCGAAGGGGTAGGCAACATCCAGTAGCAGTCAATATATCTATACTTATAATAAATCTGTAGAGAGGTCAATTCTGTACATGAAATATATTTTCAAAATAACTATCAGGGGGTGATTAGTGATCGATACTGATGCCAAAAATGCAATCAGTAAAATTTTTGTCTGTCTGTCTGTCTTTTTGTCTGTCTGTATGTTCCTTATAGAAACATAAACTATTTGACGGATTTTAACGAAACTTGGTACAATTATTCTTCATACTCCTGGGCAGGTTATAGTACACTTTTCATCACGCTACAATCAATAGGAGCAGAGTAGTGAAGGGAAATGTTGGGAAAACGGGAGAAGTTACTCCATTTTTTAAGCTTCCGTCGCGTGTGCAGCCTTAATGGTTAAAGTTACATAGAAATCATGTATGACGGAAATAGTCTTTATAATAGTAACCATAAACGCGGGTGACACCGCTGGCACAGCTAGTATATAATATAATATATAAAGAGATAAATTTGGTATGAAGAATAGGCGAACATTTTGATGATACGTTGTCCAAGCTTTTACTTTATTTGGAATGTATTTACATAATTTTCCTCAAACGCTATAGTTACGCCATTGATAACATAATTTGCGTAGCTTAAAGAATCTAAGCGAACAGACAGACGGGGTGACTTTGTTTGAGAGATACATTAATATTTTTTGTAGTCGGTCAAAAATAAATAAATTTCACCAGACCGACACACCAAATCAATAGTTCCAAACTAAGCATGTCGGTATGGTTGTGCTGTGGATACAAGGTAGGATAAAAATACTTAAATACGTTTATCAACATCAATGATTCGAGTACAAATATCCGTGTTCATCGCACGAAACATTTGCCCCTAGTGGGATTCGAATTCGCGACCCTCAGTTTTGTGGCAGGGTCTCAGCACACGACCAAGGCTTGTCAACAAAAAATAGAGTTCCTTACGTTCACAAGTGGTGTTGTCCCGGAGCGTCATGCCGTCAGGACATGCGCAGACGGCTGTGATGTTGGAGGTGAGCAGGCACAAGTGCGAACACGTCTTGTGCTCGCAAGGGTTGACCTGGTGCCCAAATAACAGGGGGTGATACACGTGGATGTCTGAGGAGAGAAACGTAAGGTGAGAATCTCTTTTGTAGGCATGTTTTGACCTTGAACTTAGAAGCGGTTTATTTAATAGTGGAAAAGCTAGTGTTTTTGTTTAAAATAACATTTTACGTGTAAGCTATTGAACTGATCATTGTGAAGTAATCCGTCGTCAGGGTTACAGAAAAGGATAAAGGATACATTTTGTTCAGAAGAAGTACTTCTTCCGGAAATATTACATAATCTATATTGTTCAGATAAAAATTAAGCGTACGTAGGTACTTTCTTTTTTAAATTCCACGCGTACGAGCAACAGCCAGTCTGCATTAAAATCAGTGTACTTTACCATGAACAGGTGTCTCCAGGGCTGTGACCTTATATCTCTTCAATAGGACGCCATGCAACTTGTCCATGCTCTGAATGGTGTTGGCGGTCGAGTCGCTCCAGAACACTGAGTTCTCAAACACCGCGACGGAGTAGGGGTGATGGAACGGCTCCTTGAACAGGGTCTGGAAGGAACATTCATATCATGCCTGTAATCCCTAAAGGGTTTGGAAAGGACACATACATACATATCATCACACTGCAATCCCTGAAGAGATAGGCAGAGTCCGAAGAACAACTCCTTAATGGGACACGTCCGAAAATGATCATCTTGTAAGTGTTATATTCAGTTCTTCCTCTCTGATAAGAACCCTCTCTGACTAAGATATGAAGAAGGCCGAAGTATGAATAACTTATACCTTCATAGCTCATATCTGGAACTATGAGATCTATGCTAAGAACCAACAGCACTACCCTACAAAGCTGGTTATGCAAGCTAGGGGAGTGATACTTAACAACTCAGAAGGTTCACATTAAAAAATAAGGTATTTTTTCAATTTTGAGGGTCTCAGGGAGGAAGGTTTCTTGATAGTCAGAGTACCATCGAGAAGCCGAGGGGAGCTAACGGCTGTCTAACTCTGAGAAGTCTACTTATGGCATTCAAAAGGTTTAAAACTCACATAGCTCTGCTTGTCGTCAAGCTTGAACACTTTAATCGTCTCGTCAACGTAGTACAGGCGTGCGTTGGGCACGTCCACCGCTAAGCCAGTGGCAAAGCTGTGCAGGCTGTCTACCAGCACTTGCGCGTGCGTGCCGTCCATCCGGGCTGTCATGATGACTGGCCGGTGCAGGTGGTGCAAGTCCGCCCAGTACATTAGACTGGGGAATAGATGAAATGGTAGTACGTTACAAAGGTGAAGGTGTTTTTTATAATGTATGTACATACCACGCCCGCAATCCGGTTTTAACAAAAAAAATATCGAGTTGAGTAAGATGAAACATTGTCTACGTCTCAAACTTAATACCCAATACACCATTAGTCACCTTTTACGGTATGCTCTGACTGCCACGTTGGTCTAGTGGCAGCATGTGCCGCCTAAGCACCAAGAGCTTAGGTTCCGGGTTCAAATACCAGGTCCAACATTATCGGTAGCCGAGACTGGAAGACTATTTGATAAATCAATTTAATGTATCGGTAATAAATTTTATCCAATAAGGGTTCCTTTTCCTTTTTACATAAGCACCAGAAATAGGGACATCTGCAGTGGTTCTGCTCACCCATGTTTGACGGCAAGCGTGACAAATCTGGGGCTCCTCGTGTCTGTGCGCAGCGTGGTGCACATGGAGCCGTCCGTGCGGCACACGGCGATGGAGCCGCGGTGCACGTCGCTGAAGTAGATGTGGCCCCCCACCCAGTCGACAGATATGTCTCCGGGGTCCTCTAGGCCTAGACTTACTAGCACCTGTAAATGACATGCCAATGTTAAGGGGCCATCCTTAAAGTACGTAACACGAATTTCATGATTTTTTGACCCCCCTGTCTTTGTCACATTTGGTCACGTTTGTGAGACCCCCTCCTTATGTGACATCACATGTTTTGCAATATCACATCTAAATATATGATATATTCGATTTTGAACCTCATGGGAGTCAGATTAAAGCAAGATGGTATGTGGCTCCCTCTGATAGAGATAAGAATAAAGAAATTCCACTGTTCAAGCCAGAAAATTAATGTTTGCAATCCCTAATTTTCCAATCCCTAATAGGCATTGCAATCCAGCGGCATTTTCCATCGGAACACGTCGCTAGATCCAACACAGCTGAAATTGTGCTGGACCTGGCTGGATTACTGGATCCAGCATTGCAATCCCTAATGGTGATCCTGACTTTGAAAAGTCTGTTTATATCACTGACGCGCCATTTTATTTTCGTAATAAACATGGTATGGGAACTAAATAAATTGGTTCATTGTTACACTGTAGTACAATAGTTATTCCTGGGTAAAAGTTTAAGGCTCACCTCTTTGGTACCCTGAAAGTCTTCCAGTTGAGCCCTCATGATGGCCTGGTGACCATGCTCCGTCTCTACCCAGTAGAGGTATTTTCCGTCGTAGGACACTCCGTGGGCCTATGAAGAGTGCGTTTTATAAGAGCAAACAAAGTCAATTGAAATTCTTATTACCTAACTAAAATATAATTGAATGCTTTGTAGTTGCATTACATATACATATAGGTAAATTTTGATCAAAACTTTAATCCGCTGTTTCTTCATTTCAATGGATTTACTATAGGGGCTATTTGGGCGGCAGCCAAGGGCCCCGTGGACAAAAAAGCCCCCGTTGAAGGCAATACTCATGTCTATCGAGCAGAATAAACGTCCCTAATATCACCTAGAAGAAAACCATTTTAGGGCCTTTTAAGTAATATTAGTCCAGGGCCCCATTCAAGACCCACCCCTGGCAATAGCTAAGGCCCTGATAATGACATTAACAAACCATATATTCGTCTACATACCTCTTTAAGGCCAGTCGCGACTACAACTTCCACCTTGCTAGTGATTTTCACGTATCTAATATCAGTACTTGTGGTAAAGAACAGCATAGGCTCCGGATCTGTGTACAAAGAACAGAGGTCGATCATTACTATTTATTACTTGACATGCTACTTCAGAGTATAATACGATGATGGTAGTAATGAACTTGATAATGATACTTTACATTTCGTCGTTCGGCACTGAAAACCTCGGAAGTCGCATTTGCTTATTTTTTTGTTTTCTAAGTCACATCAGACTTATTTAGCTACAAGATATTTGAATTCTTATGATTATGTAGGTACCATTGATTACAAGCATTCTTAAAAAAATATTAATAAACAGTACTATTCCGTTCTATAAATTTTTTTCAGGAGGCAGATTTTTCTTCTTTCCATAAAATGTTGTCAAAAGCATTTACGAGGTTTTCACTGCCGAGCGACGATTTGTAAATACACTAACGCGGCTGGCCCCAGTGAGCACAAGTATCCAGCAAGATTGGAGCGGGCCGCGTCTGGTTTCAGGGTCTCTAACCACGTGAACAAGCGCAAGTCTCCACACGACAGGAGGACATAGAACACAAGTGATCCGTGATAATGCCATGACGAGATTCGAGCTTGTGGTATCTGGTTCCAGGGGCTCTTAGCCACTTGACTAAGTGTCTAATATGATGATGGTGTTGTTGATGGTGATGAAGGTTTTAACCGAGATGGTGGTGATAATAATGATCATTATCACCACCAACTCGGCTGAACGCACTGGTGGCGTTGATGATGTAATTGTGAAGGTGGTGATAACGATGATGTTTATGATAATAATGACAACAAAGGTGGTGGCTTTGTCAAAGTCAAAGTCAAAATATTATTTATTTAAGGTTTTAAAGAAACACTTATAAATCGTCAAAAACAGTTATAGAGATATGATTCTACAACCGATTCGGAATGTTGCATCTACCGAGAAGAATCCGGCAAGAATAATAATAAATTCTTCAGACTGACACACCTTATTACCCAGTCCCAAACTAAGCTTATATGCTTGTGCTATGGATACTAGGTGAACGGATTGACATACTTAAATACGTTTATAAACATCCATGACTCGTGTACAAATATCCATGTTCATCACACGAAATATTTCCCCCTAGCGGGATTCGAACCCGCGACCCTTGGTTTCGTGACCAGGGCCTATGACCACTCGACCAACGGGTCAAGCAAAGAAACTCGGTAGTTACTCTTTTCAAAAACAATATTCACATAATTGTAAGAATCATATTTAACTTTGAACCATGTTTTAAAGTGGGCCTGGTGTGAAAAAATATAATTTTATAATTACTAGGAAAAAAAAAAAAAACAAAAAATGTTACCCGACCAGAGCAGACCAGTCTCCAAAGGCGGCAGTGATGATGATAACGTGTCTAGTTCCATATGACTTACCCCCAGCAAAACACAAGTATCCAAGCTCGTTGGAGGTATACCCCTCCTCACACTGGCACGTGTAATGTGTACCCGTGTTCTCACAAGCGTGGGAGCACACAGGGCGGAGCTCGGCACACTGGTCGACGGCGACGCAGCGCTCGGTGGTGTAGTTGTACCGCTGGAGGGACAGCGCGGAGTCGCACGCGCAGGCCGCGCCGAAACGTTCCGGGTAGCAGACTGTGTTGTTGCCTTTGCATGGGTTGTATTTTGTGCACAGTTTTTCCCCTTGAATGAAAAGGGCATTCTTAATTGGAAACGTATATACATAAATACATACATCTAAAGATTACGAAGTACATTGAAGCGACTGCCTATCTGAAATTAGTAACTATATTCATTAGATATAGAAAGTCTAGTTATTTTTTTACATAGACCATATGACCTAAGGAACCCTTAAGATAGGGGAACCAGCGAATTGGATCATAGTTAATTGATTGTGTAGGTTCTTCACGATTAGAGATTGCAATTCTGCGGCAGAGCTAAAATTGCGCTGGATCCAGCTGGATTGCTTGATGCTGCATCCCTAGTAGGGATTGCAATCCGGTGGCATGGAACCAGGCACCAGCAAATGTCACTGGATTAAGCACAGCTAAAACTGTACTGGATCCAGCACTCACGATGTTTTTACTCGCCACCGAATTAGTGGTATCTACAAATACGTGACATGGAAATGAAAACTCCAGAGCGACGTTCCCGATTTTAATCAAAGTCCTCTCTTATTATACTTAGCGCTGTTTCCTTAATTTTAAGTTACAATTAATAAAAAAGTTAAGTACAAAGTCTCTCACAATGTTGACAGAATTCTCCCTCGTCGCTGCCGTCCCGACAGTCGGCCATCCCATCACACATGTACTGCTGGGGGAGGCAGAACGAGGAGTCGAGGCAGCGGTAGTGCCGTGCCGCCTGGAATGGGATCGGAGGGTTCTCGCAGAATGCGAGGTCTCGTAGTGCGTGGGTGAGGGCTGTGTGCCCTGCCAACAATACCACAATGTTACTATAATATTATACAAGCGAAAGTTTGGATGTTTTGGATGTTTTTTGCTCTTTCACGGCAAAACGGCTAAACCGATTTGACAGAACGTTGAAATTGTGATGGCTTATACTTTGAATTAGGACATAGGCTACATTTTATCCCGAAAAATATAAAGTTCCCACGGGAATTACATTTTCGAACTCCACGCGGGCGAAGCCGCGGGCAATAGCTAGTATTATATAAAAAGGAAGGAAAGATTTGATTGTTCATTTGTTTGCATAGAATAGGTTCCGAAACTATTGGATCGATTTGAAAAATTCTTTCACAAATAGAAAGCCACTATGAGCGACTAAGTAACATATACTATATTTAATTCCCGAATTTCCACGAACTCCCCCGAACGGGAACTACCCGGGTGAAAACGGGGGGCGCTGCTAATAGTACATAAAACTAGCTGACGCTGCAATGTTGACGCTCTTCTTCACAATAAAATTTCGCGGTCCATCTTTAAAAAAGTTTGCGGGTACCATTATCCAATAAATCAGACATGTTCACGCTCCACCTAAGAGCTTAAGTCCAGTATAAATGTCTTGACGAACTGTTCGTGGGTACTTTACGTCTAATTAAGATAATAGGCCCATTGGTGGCCCAAAGGTGGATCCGCTCTTAGATTCCTTTGGACTTGTGGGCCCTGGGCACGTGTCCAATTGATCTGTGGAAAGAATTCTGGGTATTATAAAAGTGTTTACGGCAAGTCTCCTCGGAGAACTCGTCCGTCTTGTCCTTGCAGTCGTAGTTTCCATCGCACAGCCACAGGTTGGAGATGCACTTGCCGCCGTCGCAAACAAATCCTTTGCACGTGTTCTGGAACAAGAGAACCTAAGTTAAATCTAATCATAGTATTTGCAATATAAATAAATAAATAATAAATCCAAACCTTTAAAATTTAAGGGTTTAGTGACATCAAAGGTCAACCAAAGTTGCTAACTCCAGAACTTTAATCTAACTGACAGACCATACCTATATATGATCTCCTTTTTTAAATAGAGGTGTTCCCAATTGGCTTACGTTGGGATTGGTGACGGTAACAGCAGTGCAGTTGGCTTCATCACTACCATCCTCGCAGTCGGTCTCGTTGTTGCACAGCCAGCTATTGGGGATGCATCTGTGCGAGTCTGCGCACAAGTAGTGGTGCGTCCAGTTGCACAGCTCCGGAGGGGGGGTGCGGTGGGCTGAAATAACGGAGGGATAGTTATTCTAAGTGAATAACCAATACCCAGTATGAATTTCGTGTTACTGTTTCGTGTTAAGGTTACCGAGTGATATATCTGGGGAACTTGGGTAGACTAACTGGGAGGCGGAAGGGCGGCCTGAGCCCCCCTACTCTGGTGAACTTCTTCCTTGCCCGCCTCCTTAATTCGATAGTAATTTTTCACCATCCGAGGGGCCCTCGGGTTGTAAAAGCCCCACTGCCCCACACTTGTGTGGCAGTACCAATCGGTACAGGTAAAGCCAGTCCGGACCGCACTGGTACTCACGGCACATCTCCTCGTCGGAGCCGTCAGGGCAGTCGGGGACCCCGTTGCAGTAGAGCGCGCGGGGCACGCAGCCCCCCTCGAGGCATGGCCACGTTTCCTCGCCGAGGCAGTCTCGGTCCAGATCGTCCAGCGTGTCCAGGTGGTCCGTCAGCTGGCCGGAGCATAAAGCTGCTGCTATTAACAGCAACAGGATCGCCGCCATCTGGTAACATACAGTACCGGGTAAGCAAATTGAGCAATTGCTTAGGGCATCATGTTTTGGGGGCACCAAAAACAGCACCAGAAATAAATAGTATTTCCTAGTTTTTATGAAGGGGCGTACCGGGGGGTTTGTTTGATCTAAGCGGACCCCGTCTAAGCATGGGACATAACGCTAGGAAGATGATATGATGAGATGACTAAGCGCTTGTAACATGCCTTGCGCAACATAATATTACCATAGTCTGGTTATCTACTAAATTTAACCAGAAGTTATCTTTTGGCGGACACTGGAGCTGAAGTTACTTAATTAGAGTAGGTAATAAAATTTAGAATGGAAAATAGTCATAATGTCATAAGCGACCATTACGTTAGATTAATGTTTTCACAGATACAAATAGTAGATATATCTACCGCAGCCATCTGGTTTAATTAGCCAGCTAATTGGACGCCTACTTATTCATTAAGCAAATGTTGGTGGTTAATCATGAAACCTTAATTTTGAAATTACAGCATTATGGTATCTCAAATGTTGCATTAAGTTTATTAGACTCATATCTTAATAATAGAACACAAAAAGTTTGTATTAATGGAATTAACTCTCCTGGCGCCCCTTTACTAATGGGGGTGCCCCAGGGCTCTATATTAGGACTATTACTCTTTTTAATTTATATAAATGACCTTCCGTATTACACCGAAGGCCTATGTGAGACAGTTTTATTTGCAGATGACACCTCCTTAATTTTTAAAGTTGACAGGCAGAAAGATTCATATGACGATGTAAATAATACCTACTCTCTCACAAGTTATGCATTCCCAAGTAACACACAAGCATGATAACAGTACTAATGCGACTCATAACACAGTTAATAGTTACGTAACATTTGTGTTACAGTTAAGGAAATAGCTAAATTCTGACTAACGTTGTATTACGGCTATTATAATTTTTTAAGCTTAGTAAAATTTGTATAATTTCGGCTTCTTTCTTAAGGCTTAGTAATAACTTTTATTCTCAATATTACACAAACGTTTCTAAGCTTACAGAGTTTCACATAGCTTTAATTTGCATAACAGTAAGCTAAACGATAACAAGCTGAATAAACGTAATGTACAATACTATTATACAAACATTATTAAGCTTATTGCTGTTAAAAATGCTATATTCTGTATAAAGTACCCTCAGCAACTAGATGCTGAATAATAGTGTTAAAATTCGGTTTTAAAATGCTTGTATCTGAATAACAGCTTTAATATTATTTTGAAATCTTATAAGGTTCTTTATTTTGCGAATTATTCAGCTGCTGATAAAAAGTATTTTCTGGGTTCTAATTAAGCTTATATTGGTATAAAAGAAATGTAGACATAGTTTATAACTCTCTTACACATACTTCTATTCTTATACCGAAACTAGCAGTTTTAAAGTTAGTTAAACAGTATTTACACAGAGGAATGCTGAAAATTGCTTTATTTGTAGATATTTATTAAACGTTAGTTGTTGTAAGTTGGGCGTAGGCAGCATAGTGTTTAGTAAACTAGCTGTGGAAGAAAGCGGTCAAGCTAACCTTAACAGTCAAGTGCGATCGTACATAGAAGAGTGTTCCGTACCCGCAATTTCATATACAGACTGTGTGGGTGACGATGATTACACATCTAGTGGAGATGAATCAGATGAGAATATTAACGAATTCAAAAATACGCGCGGTCCGAATCATTTTATTCTAGCGTTTTGTATTTGTAGTACATTCAATGCGGTAGTATAAATCTACCTTTTGTTGTGTCCGAGGTTTTGAATTTGTATAGTATACTCAAATTATGTGTCATTATGATATTATTAATACGTATCTTTAAATAAAAAAAACTATTGTATACCTATCTATATTGTAATCTCAATGTCGAAAACGGCTCCAAGAATTTTCATAAAATTTAGTATGTAGGGGGTTTCGGGGGCAATTAATCTATCTAGCTAGGTTTAATTTTGTTTTAGGTTTCCGTTTATCTATACTTATAATAAATCTGTAGAGAGGTCAATTCTGTACATGAAATATATTTTCAAAATAACTATCAGGGGGTGATTAGTGATCGATACTGATGCCAAAAATGCAATCAGTAAAATTTTTGTCTGTCTGTCTGTCTGTCTGTCTGTATGTCTGTATGTTCCTTTTAGAAACAAAGACTACTCGACGAATTTTAACGAAACTTGGTACAATTATTCTTCATACTCCTGGGCAGATAGTATACTTTTCATCACGCTACAATCAATAGGAGCAGAGTAGTGACGGGAAATGTTGAGAAAACGGGAGAAGTTACTCCATTTTTAAGCTTCCGTCGCGTGTGCAGCCTTAATGGTTAAAGTTACATAGAAATCATGTATGACGGAAATAGTCTATATAATATTAACCATAAACCCGGGTGACACCGCTGGCACAGCTAGTGTAGGTATAATATCCGTTTGTTTTCAGACAATGAAAAATTGCTACATTATCATTAGAATAGATGGGGAACCAGAAGAGACCTCGTTTCTTTTCCCTTTTTAGCATTTTAATAAGGTATGCAGTACATACGAGTAGTTAACTCAAACTAGACATAGGTACGTAAGTTGAAAAAAAAAACATGATTACCACAGCTTTTTTTCTAAATAAAACAAAATAAAAAAAATATTTTACATCCTTTTCACGTTAGATTGGTATACCTAAATAGCTTTAATTCATTTGCTTAATTATTTTTTTTTTATTTAAGTGAAATGATTGCATTATATAATAGTTAAATAATAAAGTTCGATCGATCACCTAATCATTTTTCCACGAAATTCTAGTTTTTGATTGTTCTGTTTTGAACCCTAATAAGCTGTTTAATAAAACATGTGAACAAATACTCAACTGTTATTAAGAAATTATTCCGCCATACCGCGCTTTGCCAAATAAAGGCTTAATATGTGACGAGTCAAAACTATTATTCAGCAGCAGCTCGGTAAAACAGCTCCGTGAGCAGCTAATAATCAGATTTATAGGAATCGCCATTATAACCTCAAAAAAAAATGTTTTTGGAATTGTTTTTACTATCAAATGCTGTGTTTTATTAATTCAGATACAAATTCGAGTATTATACATAAACTAATTATTACTTTTAAAACACTAAAATAAGGAATTACGCTAAAAGTTTTTTTTTGCCTTATTTCTGTCTTGTACATTAACTTATTTCTATCATTAAACTTCGATATTGAAGCGGCGCGTAAAACCAATAGTTACAGGACATACGTTATTGACGACAAAATTACTTGCGCAATATTATTTCACTAGTATAATAGCTAAAACTCGTATTTTTAAAAATTACTTAACAATTCCAAGTATTCATTCCGTCCACATTAATATCTTAATAAATATTAATGATGTCAACAATTTCTTGAAGGAAACACACATTTTGTTTGAAATAGTGTGGTACAAATGTGCTTATAGCTGAGTAGTTTTTGAATATCACAGCCACAAATATTTATCTGAATAAACATGATAAAACATCTGTGTATAAGTAACGACTGCCGTTTTTCAGACGTTATTAAGCTATGTGGACAATTACATTGCTACTACTCAGATTTTATATTGCTATTATTCAAATTAAAGCATTTAAAAGTGTGCCCAATTTGCTTGAATAAGAGCTGAGTACACGTTTACTCAGACATTAATCAACAGCTTTTTAAGCTTATCGCTCCCGGGTTTGCTGTTACTAAGACCTTATACTGCTATCTGTGTTACTTGGGTTGGTTTACTGTTAATAATCTACAACTTAATGCAAAAAAAACCAAATGTATTAAGTTTACAATGCCAAATGTTAGACAAGTTAGTACTAATATAATAATTAATAATGAACATATTGAACTTGTTGACTCCACAACTTTTTTAGGCATGACCATAGATTCTAAGCTACAATGGGGTCCTCATATATGTGCTCTGGCAGGGAGGCTTAGTTCAGCTGCATACGCAGTTAGGAAAATAAGGCAACTGACTGATATTGAAACGGCGAGGCTAGTTTATTTCAGCTACTTCCACAGCGTTATGTCATACGGTCTATTGCTATGGGGCACCGCTTCTGATATACAAACCATATTTGTGTTGCAGAAGAGAGCCATTCGATCCATATATGGCCTTAGACCTCGTGACTCACTTAAGGAAATATTCAAAGAGATAAATATATTGACCGTAGCTTCCCAGTTTATATTTGATTGTATTATCTATGTTCATAAAAACTTAAATGAATTCTATAAGAAATCTGATTGTCATCGGTTTAATATGAGAAATAAACAAAACACAAACGTTCCAAAACTCAGGCTTAATAAGATTAGTGGTTCATTTGTAGGTCTAAGCATAAAAATATTTAATAAACTGCCTCAAAATGTTATTGAATTACCCACGCATAAATTTAAGTCTTATATTAAATCATGTTTAATAAAAAAAGGTTACTACAAAATAGATGATTATTTAAATGAAAAGAATGTTTGGACAAGATAATCTGCTCACATGCACAGTGAAATTTTTAGTCATGTTATTTTAATGTACCACATATTAGAGATATGTAAAACATGTTTTTAAAAAAGTCTATCTGTTGAGTTTCTTGCGGCACCTCTTCTCATCAGGCCATTCACGTCGAGGTGCTGGTAGGGTAAAAAAGTGTGACGTGCAAAAGAATTTGTTACAAATCTACTTGCAGAAATAAATAATTTCATTTCATTTCAATGGCTAAAGAACAATAAGCTGGCTAATTTATCTGGTTAAGTTTGCCAGCTTCACGGCCGCGTCGTATCCACGTGGTTCCAAGGCATATTATGTATAGATTAAACAATATTAACCTGTCTGTATTTACATCCTAAGTATATGTTCCACACGCGTATTTAAAATAAAATTTGTATACGCATGTTAATCGGAAATTGAAAAAAAGCACGTTTCATAGCACGTGAAAATAATGTGGACACGCTACTCCGATTATTTCGTTTAACATTAAATCACGTGTTAACGTTTTTAAATTTAACATAAACTATCGGATTTAAATAAAACTTACCGATTTATCACTTAAATCTTCATTTATACAAAATTTAAAATTTTGTTTCACTTTTTCCGAACGTAATCACCTTGAAATCACGCTTTAATTTAATATAAAACAAGTCACATTCATGGGCATCAAAAAATTTCCAACTACCTTCATTCATCGCTGTATCCAAATCATTAGAAACAAGATTTAATATTTATTGCGTTATACATTACTGGCTGACATTTATTGTCTAGGAAACTTTGCCAAGTATAGCCGCCAACGTATACCTAACGATCAGTATTCATGCCGGCACTAAAAATTATAAAAACCCATAATCTAAAAAAAAATATTCTATAATTCATATGTACTAATTATGTATGTATGTATTCAAATTCAAAGGTAAAACATAGTTAAATAATTAATTATGTTAGTATGTAGATGTATGATGTTTTTTTTTTTTTGTTTTCCACAAACACTTGTTGTTATATTTTAATCTAGCAACTTTAATCAAAGTAGCTGTCAGATTAGGTCAGAGTCCAACTTTCCTTGAGTTTATTCCAAGTTATTAGTAGTTTTGGTCCAATTATTTATCCTAATTAATTGTTGCAGGTGTCCTAATTTAGTCAGTGTTAATTCATATTAGTGACAAAATAAAAAATGGCATCACACGTGGCGAAATCCTTAGTAAAGGCTACCCATGTTGGCTCCACAGTTAAGTTCGGTAAATTAACCTTTTTTCTCTACATTTACGTTAAAACTCTGACAATTAACGTTTGTTTTCGCTAATTACATAGTTACTTGACATTTTTAAGCTCTATATTTATTGTAAAAAGTGCTGTTGTTATGTAAAAATATGTTTCCAAATTAGTTCAGATTCAGTAAACTTTGGACCTTGTTGAGTTGGCATTGAGACAAAATACTAATTTTTTAAATTCACTGGAAAACCTCCAAAGGGCACAGTCCTAATCTAAATACAGAACAAGATATAAATCATATATTTACATAATTTTTTTTATTACATTATCAATTATTTTGAATGTGCATTCAACCTTTTTTAAATTAATTGTAATATTGTTTGGATTTATACAGGGTCATTTGTAAAACATTATTAACCTCGCAGCTCGCAGGAGTATATTACTGGCATTTTAAACATTACCATTATGATTTTTCTTAAATGGTAAAAAAAAATCAACTTTTCATACAAACTACATCAGCTGTTTAGTCATTTAGTATGGAAAGCCTTTTTTTTTGTCCACTGTTGGTCTGGGACTTAAAAATAATGTGCCAGCTATGTTTCTTGCCCAGCTTGTCGTAAAAGGCGACTAATGGTGTGTGGGGTTTTGGGTATGTGATTGTGTAGGCAACGAGCTAGCCACTTGTCACTACTTTTTACAATGTTCCATCTAACCTAGCCCAGTTTTGTTTTTGGCTGAATGCGTTTAAAGGCGCCTGCTACCCTTTGGCTCTGCCTGCCCCTTTGGGGATTATGGGTTTTTTTTGCCAATTTAGGAAGAGTTATAGAACAATTGTTTTTGATTATAATGTCAGTAATCTACTCCTGTGAGGTTGTTATGTTTTACAAATGACTGTATATTGAGAACCTGAATATGACTTTATTTTTTATTTATTTATTTATTTGGACAACAAAACAGATGTATAGCATTAAATCTTTGTATACTGTTTGTATAGGTCACTGATGGTTAGGGTGCACCCTTTCAAACACTCTGACCGTACTTTTGTTTTTTATGGGAATTTTTCTATGATCCCATCTATGATAAATAATATTACAAATGATAAATAATAGTTCTGTAGTTGCTCCTAAATAAACAGATTGTTTAATTCCAGGGTACTGGACTCTTATTTAAGGTTATAATTCTTATAAAAACAGTTGGAATTGCTAAAACTTGAAATAGTTGAATAAAGTAAATCATCATCTTCCTAGCGTTATGTCCCTATGTGTTTAGATGGGGTCCGCTTAGACCATGATCCAGGATTTAGCGAGTCTGGTAAATACATTAAAGTGACTGCCGGTCTGACCTTCGTTACCCTAAGATAGGGGAACCAGACAATTTTTGGATCATGGTAACAAATCCAAAGTCGTTTGAATTTGCAGGTTTCATCACGATTTTTTCCCCTTACCATCGACCTAGTGGTATAAATACGTACATAGATTTGAAAAATCCAGAGCTACGTGCCCAGGTTTGAACCCCCACTCCTCGGTTAAGAGGCATGTGTCCTTACCATTGACCTACCACCGCTCCGCCAGTTGAATAAAGTAAATCTAAAATACAAAATACATTTCTATTGTTCTTATAAAATATTTAAAAATATAAGCACAATTGATATAAAACAACTACAATTTGTGATGCAATACCCTGCAATAATGTTTAATATTATATTTCTCATTTTTTTAAAACCTGCCATACTATTAAATCAATAATTATTTACCAACTGAACTAAACAACAATCGAATAACAAATAAGGTTTACTGTTTTGAAAGACTAAAATTAACTTCCTTATCTCAATCTACCGTACCAAATTAAACAAAGCAAACTAACAAGTCTGACTTTT
Organism: Glyphodes perspectalis; assembly: GCA_951394215.1. Lineage (NCBI taxonomy): Eukaryota > Metazoa > Arthropoda > Insecta > Lepidoptera > Crambidae > Glyphodes > Glyphodes perspectalis. The sequence goes on from OX596221.1 coordinate 3,509,573, forward strand.
AGACACAGCCCGGCGAGCTCTAAGTGTGGGGGCTGCGTTGCACAGCAAGAAGACCCTCCCCGACCGCACTGGCAAAAATGTGGTGCTTGTGGATGGCGTCCGCACACCGTTCCTCGTTTCCTTCACCGACTACGCCAAGATGATGCCCCATGAGCTTGCAAGACATTCCTTAGTGTGAGTTGAATATAAACTCTTTTCTATAGAGGTTTTCAGTCTCAAAAAATTGAGAACTACTGGTATATATGTGCTCAAAAAACATATTATGTTGTAACTTGAAGGTATTTACATAAAGATATTTTGAATTCGAATTATGTATATACATAATATCACGTATTACGGTTCATTTATACACAACAATATGGATTCACTAAGGGCAAATCCACAACTGACGCTGGAGTGGCACTTATAAAGCATGTGATTGAGGCTTGGGAGAGCAAAAAGGATGCTATCGGTATTTTCTGCGATTTATCGAAGGCGTTTGATTGCGTTGAGCACCAGACCTTATTGATGAAGCTAAAGCATTATGGTGTTTCAACGAATTCACTTAGTCTTATGAAGTCATATTTAGTTGACAGACTTCAAATAATTAACATTAATGGAGCTAATTCTTCTGGCGCCCCACTATCCATGGGAGTGCCCCAGGGCTCGATATTGGGACCTCTGCTCTTCCTAATATATATAAATGACCTTTCTTATTACACAAATAACATATGTAAGACAGTATTATTTGCAGATGATACTTCATTAATTTTTAAAATTGATAGAACCAAAGAAAATTTTGACGACGTGAATAATGCTCTCTCAAAAGTTCTAAAATGGTTTACAGTCAATAATATATTACTTAATGCTAAAACAACCAAATATTTGAAATTTTCATTACCCAACGTAAGGCAGGTGAGCCCGAGCATTATAGTAAATAATGAAGCAATTGAAGTTGTCAATTCTACTGTATTTCTCGGGATCACCTTGGATTCAAAATTGCAATGGGCTCCTCATATTGCGGCCCTGGCAGGGAGACTTAGTTCTGCGGCATATGCAGTCAGGAAAATAAAATACTTAACTGATGTTGAAACGGCCAGATTGGTATATTTCAGTTATTTTCATAGTGTAATGTCATATGGTCTGCTGCTGTGGGGTTCTGCGGCCAATATTAAGACTATTTTCATTTTGCAAAAGAGGGCCGTCAGAGCCATATACGGCCTCAGACCATGTGATTCACTCAGAGAACTGTTTAAAGAAATCAATATTTTAACACTAGCGTCACAATACATTTTAGATTGAATCATGTATGTTTACAAGAACATTCAGATATTACCAAAAAAATCAGATACTCATTCTTTTAATACTAGAAATAGACACAGACTTGCTGTTCCAAATCACAGACTTAATAACAGTGGTAATTCTTTCATTGGGTTAAGTATAAAAATAAATAAATAAATAAATAAATTCTTCAGACTGACACACCAATTCCCTAGTCCCAAACTAAGCTTATGCTTGTGCTATGGATACTAGGTGAACGGACATACTTAAATACGTTTATAAACATCCATGACTAGAGTACAAATGTCTATGTTCATCACACGAAACATTTGCCCCTAGCGGGATTCGAACCCGCGACCCTTGGTTTCGTGGCCAGGGTCTCTGACCATTTGACCAACGGGCCAGTCGAGAAATATTCAATATGTTACCTCAAAATCTCATTGATTTACCTGTACATAAGTTTAAATTATATGTTAAAAATTGTTTGATTAAAAAGGGCTACTACAAGATAGAAGACTATTTAAATGATAAGAATATATGGTTAGACCCAGAATAGGCTGTTCGCCTGCACTGCTAAATTTACATTCACATATAAATTGTAACTAATAGTTATTAAGACTTGGCATTTTAAAAGAGTACCTATCGAGTTTCTTGCCGGTTTCTTCTCGGTAGAATCTACTTTTTGAACCGGTAGATATTGATCTTATTCTGACGATTTATAAGTGCTCTTTTTAAGCCTACGTAAATAAAGACAATTTCATTTCACGCCTTTTCCTATGGGGTGAGGCAGAGACCACATGCTTCCATTTGCTACGACCCTGGCACACACCTTTCGCTTCTTCTACATAAATAAAATATAATAATTCGTCGCCAGGGGTCTCCTGCAAAAGACCGGCGTGTCCAAAGACGTGATCGACTACATCGTGTACGGGACCGTGATCCAGGAGGTGAAGACCTCCAACGTGGGCCGCGAGGCGGCGCTGGCTGCGGGCTTCAGCGACCGCACGCCCGCGCACACCGTCACCATGGCCTGCATCTCCTCCAACCAGGCCATCACTACTGGTGAGGATATACCATATTCAACATCAAAGTTGAATTACAATTTTTTTTTTTTTTTATTATGACAACCAACAAGACTAACAGATACAGATCATCATCATCATCTTCCTAGCGTTAAGTATGTCCCGTGCTTAGACGGGGTCCGCTTAGACCATGATCCAGGATTTAGCGAGTCTGGTAATTACATTGAAGCGACTGCCGATCTGACCTTCGTAACCCTAAGATAGGGGAACCAGACAATTTTTTTATATCATGATTACAAATCCAAAGTTGTTTGAATTTGTAGGTTTCATTACAATGTTTTCCTTCACCGTCGAGCTAGTGGTATAAATACGTACATAGATTTGAAAAATCCAGAGGCATGTGCCCGGGTTTAAACCCGCACTCCTCGGTTAAGAGGCGCGTGTCCTTACCATTGAGCTACTAACCCTCTAACACAGATACATATCACTTATAGTAAAAAAATACAATTTGGCCTTAAAGCTAAGTGCCGTCTTAATTAAAGGTTGCCACGGCATGGAAACATGGACTGCAAATAAATTTACTTTCAAACTTGCTTTTCTTTTTTTCTTTTTTTTGGTTCTGCACGATTTGTGCATTGGCCACATACTTGCTTTATATTATATTATATATTCTAGATATAACATACTTATATCAATATAATTTTTTTTTCTTTTTAATTAAATTTAAATTTAAACAGACGCAGCCGAGAAGGACTGTTCTATGTTGCGCTTGAATGTTTGTGGTTTATCTAAAAAGATATCCAAATCATAAGTTTTATAAAATTTGTAAATTGCCTCTGTAATCGTTTCATGGTGGCATGGTGGCCCAGATGGGTCCTACTGCTAATCTCAAAACTATATGCAGATTTGTACACTGTTGTCCTCCGACCAAAAAACACGTTCTCTATGGCCAGCATCTCGTCCGAACCAGGCCATCACTATTGGAGAGTAGCGGACTAAGCCTGTCAAAGAAAAGGGAGGAAGTCTTCTCCGGACGGAACTGTTAAGGGGCAAATTTGAAATGACCGACAAGTGTGCAGTTTTTAAATATATTATTATCAAAATAGACCTGGGTAGCACTTTTTTGTGGGCGGTGGAAAGTATTTTTTACGTCTATACTACGCCAGTATTGGGGTACTTTTCAGTATATTCAGGCCCCTAAGACATTAGCCGGGCCTGTCCCTACCGCCCTTCGGTTAGCTACTGCCGCTGAAGATCATCAACTTCACGTTATCATCATCTTTCTAACGCTATGCCCGTGCTAAGTCGGGGTCCGCTTAGAACTGATCCTAGATTTCGCGAGTCTGGTAATTACATTAAAGTGACTGCACTTACAGGGAAACAGACTAATTGAATTACTGTTATTTAATTATCTGCGCAGGAGTGGGCATGATCGCGGCGGGCGCGTACGACGTGATTGTAGCGGGCGGCGTGGAGTTCATGTCCGACGTGCCCATCCGGCACTCGCGCAAGATGCGCTCGCTGCTGCTGCGCCTCAACCGCGCCAAGACGCCTGCGCAGCGGCTCTCGCTCATCGCCTCTATACGGCCCGACTTCTTCGCGCCCGAGGTCAGTGCTACAATTTACATGAAGGGTGAAAAATTGAAAAATTATCTTACACACGATTGTTAAATTGACAGATACTATGACTGTCGGGTCAGCTATATGAACCATGATTTAAACAGCATTTTATCTTGCCAGTTGCCGGCAGTAGCCGAGTTCTCGTCGGGCGAGACGATGGGTCACAGCGCGGACCGGCTGGCGGCCGCGTTCGGCGCCTCGCGCAAGGAGCAGGACGACTACGCGCTGCGCTCGCACACGCTGGCGGCGCAGGCGCAGCAGAAGGGCTACTTCACCGACCTCATACCCGTCAAAGGTGACTCGATACTGCCAGCTACTAGGCGTGCTGGCTACTTGATACTGCCAGCTGCCAGGCGCAAGGAGCAGGACGAGTACGCGCTGCGCTCGCACACTGCCAGGTGCTAGCTGCCAGCTGCCAGGCGTGCTGGCTACTTGATACAAGCCAGAGTCGGATCTAAAATCTTTTAAGTTAGGCATACATTTTACAGTGGCGCTTCAGAATAACTTACGTTATTCTTACTGTCCCCTATAAAGACGGAGGGGATTATTGTTTCCGCCGATATCATCAGTCAGTCGCTTAATCTTGACCCACTTTCTGTTTTCTATAGCAGGAATTACCTAATAGTAATCTTTTGCCATTATTATATTGCCTAAACAAAAAGAAATCAGAAGAAACGCGTATGTGGTTCTCAAAATGTGGTTTGTCTAAAGCGTGCTCATTGTCCCCAGTGGAGGGCAAGGACGGTCTGGTGGAGAAGGACAACGGCATCCGCGTGTCGAGCCCGGAGCAGCTGGCCAAGCTGAAGCCGGCCTTCATCAAGCCGCACGGCACCGTCACCGCCGCCAACGCCTCCTTCCTGGTAAAGAGGATAGATTTGATTGTTTTGTTTGATTGAATAGGCTCTGAAACTACTAAACCGATTTGAAAAAAAAAAACAGTCGAATGAGGGTTTTTAAAAATACAAAATCCACTAGGTGGCACGAGGGAGTCTCGTGGTCTTATCACTGTCACTATTGCCTCATTGTTGACAGAATGTCAGTTTGTTCTGACAACTAACCAAACTGACCAATGAGGAGGGTGACAAGACCGCACGTCACAGTTACGCCATCTTTTGGATGTTTTAGTCCAAAAAACCCTCATTGAGATCCTTTTTTTGAAGTCGGTTAAAAATTATTTTACCAATGGCTACTTTATCAGCGTGTAACATAGGCTATATTTTTTCCCTGTATTCCCACGGGAACGGGAATTACCCGAGTGAAACCGCGGGGCGTTGCTAGTATGTCATAAACTAGCTAACCTGACAGACTTTGTCCTGTCTTAGTCATGCGCAATACATACCAAACCGCCGGGCCGCCGGGCTATGTCGGCAACTTTTGTGCCGGCGGCTTCACTCGATGCAGCTCGAGTGTCGCCGCGCAACAGCGACATGCCGCGTAAGCTCATGTCGCCGACGTGATTATTTTCATAGGGGCCGCCGAGTTACTTAATCATGAAAATTTGCTTGACACGCGTGATTCGTGATAATCTCAATGTAACTACGCAGGCGAAGCCGTTGGTATTAACTAGTATATATATTTATATTTATATTACATATACAATAGGCAAGATAACTAAAAAAATATTTTTAATCCGTCAGTTAGATTATAAAAAAATATTGAACACGTATTTTTTTGTTTATTTGTCAAACAAACATTGGCGAAGATACAATGCGTTCAAGTTGCGCGTGTCGTCACACATTCGTAAAATTTTTACTAAATAGTGACGTCACAAGCCCCCACTCAAAAACTTTAATGCGCTATATCTTTGTGATTTTATGTTAATTTGATAAAGCGAAAAATATGTGTCTAGTAATTTTGTATAATCTAACTGACGGATTAAATAGAACTATAGTTTTTGAATGCAGTCATCATCCCTATTATTTTAAAAGAAACGACTGTAAATGAATTTGAAATGAGCTTGAAATCAAAGTTTACAAGAAATGGAATGTGCAATAGTTATATTGATACTAAAAATCACAAAAAAAAACACCACCTGTTCGTAAAGTGTATATGTTTGTTGTGTGCAGACGGACGGCGCGTCGGCGTGCCTGGTGATGTCGGAGGCGAAGGCGCGCGAGCTGGGCCTCAAGCCCAAGGCCTACGTGCGCGACTTCACCTACGTGGCGCAGGTAACTTGTGGGAATCAACGCATCAGCCTACACATAGCATCACGACCGTAATCCCCAAACGGGTACGCAGTCAAAGGGACAGCAGGCCTTTAACCATATTCAGCCAAAAACAAAACTGGGCTGGGTTAGATGGAAAATTGTGAGAAAGTAGTGACGAGTGGCTAACTCGTCGCCTACACAATCACATACCCAAAACCCCATTAACCATTAGACGCCTTTTACGACATGCTAGGCAAGAAACATAGTTGGCACATTCTTTTTAAGTCCCAGACCAACATGGGACTAAAAAAGCCTATATTATAATGTTTTGTAGGCTTGAACTAGAACTACAAAATAATAATAACCTTTGACCGTCTTACATTGTGTGACATCACCTCAGGACCCTGTAGACCAGCTGCTGCTGGGGCCGGCGTACGGCATTCCCAAGATCCTGGACAAAGCCGGTCTCAAGATGTCCGACATCGACACCTGGGAGATCCACGAGGCCTTCGCGGTGAGTAAGCTAACTATAAATGGCTGGCTCGATGGCGCATTCGGTAGTGACCCTGCCCCATGCGCCAAGAGTTGTGGGTTCTTTCCCCACCCAGGATAAACATTCGTGTGATGAATACTTGTGTTTGTTCTGTGTTTGGGTGTTATATACAATATATGTTAATATACAATATTTAAGTATATATTTGTAATACCACTGTTAATAGGCTATTTGACAGTATGAAAAATAATTACTTATTTTTTTGCCATCCGCGTTAGTTAGGAATTTTAAAAGCGATTTCCATTAATAAATATAAAAAATATTGTATATTTTCACCAAAAAACCCAAAATAAAATTAATTTATTTTGAGTAGGAGCCACGTGACCGTAAACGGTTGTGATTGGCTGAATGGATTGTGAAGTCGCACGTCTGTGAAGAATCACTTCTGCCATTGCTTTACGCTCGAGTTCCTTGTTTTCTTACGATTTTTAAGTTTAGCATTGTACATTATTTGTATGGTCAGTAATATATTCACTTGTATTAATCATGTAGCATGATTTTGTAAAAGCAGACAGCAGAAACTTTCAGTCGGAATTTTCGTTAAAAATAATTTCTTTTACACTCTGGCACTGAACACCATTTATAGCTATTTTTTTCTAGTAAATTACAGGTATAAACTCAAATGAACAAACGATTGAGAACGATTCGACCTTCTTCCAATGTCTTAGTACTAACGTGTGACGTCACTCGACGCCATATTGCCGAAGCAGGCGTTTTGACAGCTCAAATAATCAGTGTATTTTAAAATAATTTTTTTATATGAAATACTTATCATAAATTAAAATAAATTTTATTCCTATAGACCTTATACATCATTAAATAAAGTGCGATGATTTTCAGAAACTAGTCAAATAGCCTATTGATAACTATAAATCTGCTTTCTTTGTTTCGTAAAAAGGTTTGCATATTACAAATTCGCCCGTTACTTGTAGGAACTTGTCGGTAAAAGCATGGCTTGACCAATCAGCTTTGTTAAAGAGAAACTGTTTGACCAACCGCTCCATAACGCCATCTATCGATAAGCAGCGTGAACTACGTCGAAAGCTCCTGACGTCCAGAGTATATTTTGTTATGTTTGGAGGTATGTATTAAAAATTTTTATCTGTGTTGCAGGGTCAAATTCTGGCTAACCTGAAGGCGATGGACTCTGACTGGTTCGGTCAGACATATCTCGGACGCCAGTCTAAGGTACACAATTAATCAAATACATACCTTTTACATACATTATTAACGAACGAACAGTGGATAACTATCGAACGGCCTGATTAATGGTAAGCAGTTGTTACCCTCATACGATCATAAAACATGCGTTATGGTCCTACTGCCTCATTGGCCGTCGTCGCTAAAACCATAAAACCATCGATATTAGATGAATAAGTGACCTTGAAATAGCATCGCTGCAGTTACGTCCCCCGCCTAAATTACCTTCCTTCCTTTCTCCTAAAATTGTGACTTGAAACTATGTAGAACAAAATGATGAACGTACGGTATCTATTGGCTGTTATCTGTGTTGTTACCATAGCCCAGCTATACTCAATGTGTGTTCCGCGAAACCCTGGGGTTCCGTGAAGCCTTTCTGGGGGTTCCATGAAAATTGGTACTGATCATAAATATCATAACTCCTGGGGGAAAATCCGTTAAAAGTATATTATTACATCCCCCCCATATTCCATAGCATAAAAAGTTTGAGAAGCACTGCCATAGCCTATCGGCGCATACAACACAAGGGATCACTCGCACGTATAGACCTTTGAAGGTATTGAGGATTAACCGCTCTGGTGACATCCTACTTATAAATGCGAAAGTTTGTATGTATAGATGGATGTTTGTTAATCTTTCACAAAAAAACTACTGAATGGATTTCAATGAAACTTTAGAATAATATAGCTCATACACCCGAATAACATATAGGCTATGTTTCATAGATGTACCACGCGAGCGAAGCCGCGGGCAGAAGCTAGTAAAGAATAAAAGCGCAACAAAGACCGTAGATCCCCCGGCTATGCTGCGAATCCTCGGAATATGAACTTTAGTTTTCGGAGGCTCTCGCCCCCCGTGCTCCCAGTCACCGAAAGAAAAGCAGCACCTTGAGAACTGTTATCTTAACTCCGTTTTCTCTGAGATTGCTATCCTGATCGTGCCGGCCCAGCCATGTCAAAACTAATGCGTCTTTTGACTATACAAACGAAGTTATTACATACATAACATCACGCCCATAATCCCCGAAGGGGTAGGCAGAGTCAAAGGGGCAGCATGCCCCTTCAACCACACTCAGCCAAAGATAAAGCCGGGCTGGGTTAAATGGAAAATTGTGAAAAAGCAGTGACAAGCGGCTAACCTGTCGCCTACACAATCACATACCCAAAACCCGATATATCATTAGTCGCCTTTTACGACTTGCTAGACAAGAACCACTGTTGGCATATTCTTTTTAAGTCCTAGAACAACATGGGACAGTGGGCTGGGTTGGATGGAAAGCTGTGAAATAAATATATGAAAACGAAGTTATTTATTTATTTATTTGTCTATTTGTGTTTGTATATACAGGTGGGAACTCCTGACTTGGCCAAGTGGAACAGCTGGGGCGGCTCGCTCTCTATTGGACATCCCTTCGCCGCCACAGGGGTGAGTTTCAATAATACTAATACTAATATTATAAAAAGAAAAGATTTGATTTGAAAAGTTTGAATTGAATAGGATCCGAAACTACTTAACCAATTTGAAAAATTGGCGCTGTTAGCGTATAGTATAAGAAATGCGGCCAATCTCGACGAGACATAGCCGAGTACGTAGGAGATATTACAGTGCACAAGTGTCCTTTGTTTTGCGACATGATGTCTGCTTTTTGTCCCTTATAACAAGTAAATTGTGGATAGCCCAAAACAAATGGTATATGATCGACTTTATAGAATGATAATTCGCCATTCGAAACTACTTCGTACCGGCAAGGACCGGTACGAAGTAATTTCGATATTGAAATAGCCCCGCCACAATTTTTTATCTCGACCCGGGATTTGAACCCGGGACTTGGCTTAAGGCGGCGGATACTAACAATAGATCACGAGACAGTCCGGGAAGTGGCTCTAAAAAGGCAGTCGTAAGAACGATATGTCCACCATACGCTCCCTACTTTACGGGTACGGGTAACAAGTTCAGATAGGCAGTCGCTTCAACCTAATTACCAGACAGGCTTCTGGGTCATTGTCTAAGCGGATCCCGCCTTAGCAAGGACATAATGCTAGGATGATGATGTTCTAGAGTCATACGCGTACATTCATTTTGACTTATATCAATTAGTCAGCAATTTTTGACTCCAATTTCAATGTTAAACACGACTATTGACCAGGGTCCTTAGCCAAATGCGCGCCAGCGATCCCATAACGAACTTCGCTACCGCTCGTATCACGCCACAAACTTGTTTACTAAGAACTTATAGTGCGCAACTCGGAGTTAGTTCCCGATTTGTCCACCCCAATAAGTCTGTGGCGCGATACGAGCGTTAGCGAAGTTCGATATGGAATCACCGGCGCGCATTTGGCTAAGCACCCAGGTAATAGACGCTAATGCAATGCAATGTCTCACAGGTCCGTCTGGCCATGCACACGGCCCACCGACTGGTGCGCGAGGACGGGCAGATCGGCATGATCGCCGCGTGCGCCGCCGGCGGGCAGGGCGTCGCCATGCTGCTGGAGAGGCACCCTGATGCGAAGGCAGAGTAAACAACTCTGGGGCACTGGGGATCAGGGCTTTGGAGGGTTAATATGCAATGGTGACGACACGGAATTTAAATACTTTTTTTTTGGTTAATAGGCGATTCCTTGGACGGTAACACGAAATTTTTTTTTTATTTTCTTTTAGTTCAAGGTAAACTTGTAAGTTTTATCTAAGTAATTTGTTTACGTAAATCATAAAAAAAAAAACTTATTAAAAAGAATATAAATGCTTAATAAAATAAAATAAAATTAAAATGTCTTTATCAATAGGTAAAACAAATATTTACTATTGAAAATATTGCATATTATCTTTCAAAAGCGGCGTGCTACACATTTTAAAATTGATAATGATGGGAATTTCACAAAGCTTTTGATTTTATGTACCATTAAATAACGCCTAATCGTTTATTTTCCTCCGTAATCCTTTTTAGTTGTGGTAAATTATAATCATTATAATTTTTTTTCTATATTTGATATGTGTAGCACAGAAAATAACGAGCTATGTTAGGAAAAATAATTTGTTTATTCATATATTGTTTTCCGTAAGACATTAATTGTATACTAAGAGTAATATGCGTACAGAGATATTTAATACTCTTATATTTCATTAAATAAAATGTGTGCCCGGAGACCAAGATCCAATATACTATCTTGGTTGTTGTTTATACTTACCGTTGAGAAAAACTTCGTTAACGCGATGTAGAATGCATGGCGTGATGTCGCCTAGTCAACTAACGCCATCTGTTGACACGTTTATGAAACTATGTACATTCTTAATCGTCTTGTGGCGTAATAGAGAGATGTCAGCACAATACCTTCGGAAGACAACTACTGATTGCTTCATAGATATTATCTTGTCTCTGTGCGCATCATAACCTTAGTACTAAGGTAAAAAAGTGTGGTCGATTATTATTTATTTATTTGTTGTCTGTTAGCTGGGCATGAGTTGTTTGTGATGCATCTTTCAGCCAAAACGTTGCATGTTAGTTATCTGATAGACATAAGCGAAATGTTTAAAAATAAATATATTAAACTGTATTCGTAGGGAACGAAATATGTATCTTGATTTAGATAAGAGCTACTGATGATATTTTATAAAAAATATAATCATTTAGTACAGTTCGGCTTGTTTTATTTGCTACTCAAATTTAGCTTTCACGGCACATTTATGCTCGTATATAAGATATCTTTTTTGCATATTTTATATCCAGCTAGACCCACCAATTAAAAAATATTTTGCTGGGCGAACGCACACTTCCCAAAATAGTTTTCCTTTTTTTAAAGTTATTTAATGTGCGTGTGGACCGAGGGACCAGTCCTGGGATTCGAAAAAAAACTTTAGCAATATTTAGAAGTAGGTAGTAAAAAAAATGTAGAAACTATCCAGGAGTTTGTAAAAGAAATAATAAAAAAAATACAACCCTTTTACGTCTGGTCCCTCAGTTCAGACAAGCCGTAAGCGAGATCTCGGGAGAGGTTCTTGAAAATTTACTTGCTTTTGTTGCACATTTTTAGTAAACTGCGAAATAGAAATATCTATCTTTATTCATGTAGGCTCCACAAAAGCACTTATACATACATACATACATAACATCACGCCCATAATCCCCGAAGGGGTAGGCAGAGTCAAAGGGGCAGCAAGCCCCTTCAACCACATTCAGCCAAAAATAGAGCCGGGCTGGGTTAGATGGAAAATTGTGAAAAAGCAGTGACAAGCGGCTAACCTGTCGCCTACACAATCACACACCCAAAACCCGATATACCATTAGTCGCCTTTTACGACATGCTAGGCAAGAACCACAGTTGGCACATTCTTTTTCAGTCCCAGACCAACATGGGACAGTGGGCTGGGTTGGATGGAAAGCTGTGAAAAAGGAGTGACAAGTGGCTAGCTCGTCGCCTACTTAGACACATACCCAAAAGCCCGTAAACCGTTAGTCGCCTTTTACGACATGCTAGGCAAGAACCACAGTTGGAACATTCTTTTTTTTTGTCCCAGATCAACATGGGCCAAGTCCCAGACCAACATGGGACTAAAGCACTTATGATAAGTCATAATAATACTAAAAAGTTATTCTACCGCCAAACTCGGTAGTTACTATTTTATATCGCCATGTATACAATAACAATTTTACTTAATATCTACTTCTACTAATTTTTATATTCAATTACAATTATTGTAATACATTACAATAGTAGAGTAGACCATGCAAGAATTAGAGCGCAGTTTGTAATTTCCTATCATTTAAAAAAAAATAGTTTAAAAAGCTAAAAAACACGCTTTTAGCACGCACTGAAAATTACAAAATAATTCGGACATATAGTTTAATGACTCGAGAGTTTTCCCTTTGCCAAATCTTCATTATTATAGATCGCAGGTAAACATAAACAATTTCAGTTCGTGATGAACGATAAATAATTACCTATGCGAAATGATTATAAGTAGGTAATCATCTTTATTAAATATTTACTATGATTTATTATGGAAGAAAGCGTGGAGCGTCTAAGTATGTAATCTTTACTCTTTTTGGACAAAACAGTTACAAAGAGATATAAACGTTTTTCACTTTACGATAATAAGAGGTTTGGGTGAGCACTTTCAAAAAAATATTACTCAAGAACGCTCAGTGGTAGTGGTTTGTTTTATGTTTTACAAAATCATGTTTATAGTCAACTAAAACAATACAAATTATGAATGCCATTAAATTGCTAGTTCGCTAGAATATCGGCCCTTTTAATAACGTGAGGATTGGGTGAGCACAAGAAATAATTTGTAATTTTTTTATTACGGATCTTGTGAAACTGAAATTTAAAACCCTAGTTAAAATAGATTTTTACAAAAATTTTGTACACTATTGGTATTTGTAAAGTCATAACTAAAATGACTTTACAAATACGGAGATACACGGCTTACCCTTTGTGACAACTGGGTGAGCACACATTTCATTAAATACCTTCGGTTATATCGTTTTACAAATTGCAAGATTGTATTTACAATTGTTTTAGACCTTTTACTAAATGGTGAATACATTTTTATTCATTTTTAGAGAGGGTGCTCACCCAATGCACACGCACGTAGTTCTTGCGTGTACATACATAATACAATCAAATATGTATTGAGATGCTACGATTATATTGGCTTCTCTAAATACCTCCCGAAGCGAATCCTGTGGTTTAAGGGCGTATATGGCGCGGATAGCCCGCTTCTGCAATAAAGAGATATTTTGTATGTCAGCAACAGACCCCCACACCAGAAGGCCGTACGACATTACGCTGTCAAAGTAGCTAAAATGAAATACTAAGACTAAAAACTACAATAAATTAAATACAATTTCTAAGGAATATATTTATTGCACACCATAAAGTCTATTTCCAAGGGGTTCATCCATAAATTATGTCTCGCATTTTTATGCAGTCAAAATTCACGTAGGTAGTCAAGTAAAAATGTTCTTTATTATGATAGGTTACAAAGAAACCCTTTTAAATCTTCAAATACTTATAGATAAAGCTAAGTATATGATTCTACCACCGGTTCAGAATGTTTCTAACGGGAAGAATGACAAAATTAGGGGGTGAGATTTTTAATAAGTAGGTAATTTACTTTACTTTATATTTTACGATATTTTTAAGTATCCACTCTCCACGTAAGAAGGGGTTTAAGGATGGCCCAAAACAAATGTTATTATCTATCGACATTAAAGGATCTGAATACTAATTTCTTCCTTTAGTAAAAAAAACATGCAAATCTAAACCATTGATTGTGGGTTGGTAAATCAACAATTACAATAATAGCTATAATTATGTAGTTTCCAACTTTTGGTACCCGGATTTTCTTATCAGTCCGGAATCTGGAACACGCTTCAATTACAATCATTAAAACGTATAAGCATGTTTTCAGAAAGCTACAAATTAGCATCCTTTCGGCCAGCCACAGCCTAGCATTTTATATTTCGGCCATAGAGTACCATGCTCTCGATTATTCTAGACCAGTGTTTTTCAATTTGTGGGTCGGGACCCCCAGGGGGGTCGCCGGCAAAAGGAAAACAGCATAGTTCTACACATGTGACAATCTGTTTTGTCTTTATGGCCCACGGGGGTCGCGATTTTTTTTAGGCCTGTAAGGGGGTCGCGTATTCAAAAGGATTTAAAAACACTGGTCTAGACTATCACAGATGTGCATTTCGGGCAGCATGCATTCAGATTAGCATGCTTGAAACCATAAAATAGCTAAACTTTCGCACAGAAACAGATTAGCATGCTTTGGGTCACAGTCACAGATTACAATATTTTCCGTCAGCCACGGATAAGCTACTGAAACCAAGCTAATACTTTGATACAACCACAGATAAGCAAGCTTTAAGACGAGCATGCTTTAAGTCAACAAGCATGCCTTGTGCATAATTGTCGACTGTTTAAAGCAGGTCGCATCTCACGCGCCTCACCCCCAGTCCCCAGCCCCTAGGCGCTGTCGGGGCGCTTGAGCGACAGGTCGATGGGGCGCTCCTGGCAGGCGCCCGCCGCCTGGCCGGGCCGCGCGGCGTCCGCGCACACCGCGCTGCGGCTGTGCAGCCTGGACGGGAAGAGACCGGAATATGTAAAAGAAACTGTCACACGATTACTTACTCATTAGATAACAAATCCTAACTACTGCAGTGTGAGCCGTTGAGGCGACTCGTCATTGGAAATAATAATAAAAAAATAAATCTTCTTTTTTGCTAAGCAGTTAACATTCTTTAAGATATCGCCAACCTCAAAAGTATATACTGAAAGCGATTTAACTTTTAGCAGGAAAGCAAAAGATTATCGCCAGTGTGATTATTAGACCATTATAGAAATTGTACCTACTTAGTTTTCAGTGACGCATCAAGCCAGCGCGACACTCGTAGCAAATGAATCTTAGAAAACTGAAGTGGGGCCTCCCAGAGCATGCCACGATCCTCATCCTCATATAAGTGCCTAATTGAAGCCGGCTTACCATTTTGGTTTCTCGCTTTAAGTGGTCAATGTCAGTGGAATTTCCAGTGCCAATATTGATAAAATTTGTGAGTAACTTAATCTAACTTGTAACATTCAGAAACATCGTCATATATAAATTGTTCAGAGACATATATGTAGTATGTAAATAAGTAAAGTGGAATGACACTACGCAAAGGCGCCATATTTGTTTCTCATTAAAATTGGGCTTCAACTTTTCGTAGGTATGACATCTCCATTGGTTTCAGTACTCAGAGGTGCCATCTGGCGGTTTTTGTATTTTTGAAAACCCTCATTTGATGGTGCGTCTAATGTCACACTGAAACTAGAGCCGACGACAGCGACTCGCGACTGACTTGTACTTGCGGCAGGCGTCGGCGCGGTGCCGCTCGAGGTAGCGGCGCTGGCTGAACGCCTTGCCGCACGCCGCGCAGCGCCACGCCCACGCGTGGTGGCCGCGCGTCCGCTGGTGCGCGCGAAGGTTAGACCTGACCACACACAGAAACGGTTCAGTTGTAACACAAACGCTTAATGCTTCACAGACTCACAGATGTGCCTCTATGTAGCTAGATTTGTAGAAATTAAAAAAGTTAGAGGAAATTGGAAAATGCAAAATTCTGAACTCCATTCTCAATTTCATTTTGACTATAGAACAGATGGAATGGAATTAGATCTGTACCTATAGATTAGCATCAAACCAGATACTTACTTACTTAGTCAGTAGTCTTACGATAGAAAATATAAATAAATGATGGAACTAGTGGAAATAAACTGACAGGCACACTTTCCCACTATTTCAACGATAGAACATAAGAGACCTGTCAATGGAACTAATGGGACCATAACTGACCGATCCGCAAAGGTCCGCCCGCAGCTGATATGCGGGCAGGGGAAGGGCCGCTCGCCGGTGTGCAGGCGCAGGTGGCCCTTCAGCACCCAGGGCCGGTCGAAGCGCTTGCCGCAGTACGGGCACGCGTGGCTCGTGCGCGTGCGCCGCAGGTCCGTCGGATGCGGTGGTGGCGCGTCTGGGAGAAGGGGGAAGAGCTTACTGTAGGCTACACTAAAAAACTATGGATTTACAGTCTTGACCGTCCTAGGCCCCAGGCCGTATAGTAAATACCAGTCGCCTCTTCTTAGTACAAAAGCGTCATCAGTTATTTTTTTATCGAGATTGACCGCTTCTAATATCTGGCCGCCCTAAGCCCACACATACTGGGCCTTAGTATAAATCCGCCATAACGAGTGAGCGTTTATTGAAGACTATCAAATATGCAACTAGTCAGGTTTATTTATTATAGACTTTAGTTAAACTATGTAGTGAGTTCCTTCGTACAAAATAACTATGCGGAAGATCTTGTTAAAAAAATCTTTGACATTGATTTTACATAGGTAGATACATACCTAGTAACTATCACGTAGGTAGGTACGTAATGCAGAGTATATGTAAAAATACGATAGAGTTTGATGAAAACTAGTAACAAGTGGCAATACCTATTAGTACCTACACCAGATATTCGTTTTTATGTAAAATTTAGTTGAGGAGACAAGGAATAGTTGAATCATTATTATGTATAAATACATATATTATCACGCCCGTAATCCCTGAAGGGGTAGGCAGAGTCAGAGACAGCTAGTTCACTTAACCACAATAAGCCAATTAAATTTTAACAAAAATAAAAACCGACTTCAAAAAACCCCGCAAAAAATGTTTATAAAAAAACACAAGTAAAAACTGCCTTAATAGCTTTTTAAATGTCTAAACACTAAAAAGTATAAAATAAATTCTTTCGACTGCTTCGATGAAAGTATTAATATTTATCATGTATTTAAATATTTACAATAATCAGTTAGTTTTGGAGTCGGTGCCAGCCCGCGTAATTATATCATCATTTCGGAATTTGCAATTATTTGTTTTTTGGTGAAGGGTGGTAAAATAGGTTTTGAATATACAAAATCAATAGTAAGTTAATATACTCATATTTTAACTAATTTGTTTCATATTGTTATTAGTAAGGTAATTTGTTATTAAGTGTCTACTTTTTTTTTAGTTTGGCTGGCACCGACTCCAAAACTAACTGATTATTGTAAATATTTAAATACGTGTTAAAGATTAATACTTTCATCGAAGCAGTCGAAAGAATTTATTTTATACTTTTTAGTGTTTAGACATTTAAAAAGCTATTAAGGCAGTTTTTACTTGTGTTTTTTTATAAACATTTTTTGCGAGGTTTTTTGAAGTCGGTTTTTATTTTTGTTAAAATTTAACTTATTTGTTACTTTTTAGTGAAATTTATTAATAGGTAGGTAGACCAAATCAAAACGAGCTGCTTTAATGAGACAGTGCCGGTCTTATGAGACTAAAGACGAAAAGGTATAACGAGCCTTAATGTTTAAAGAATTACTAAAAACTACTAATCTTCAAAGAGTTATACCTTTCATCATCAGCTAAGCAACATAACATGATGAGTACGAGACGCAAATACTGGAATCGTTTTAGAAAAAATAAATAAAACACTTAACATGTCGTTAAAATTTAAGAGTGGCCCTCGTTTTCATGGAATCCCATCACTAGACCAAGACTTGGTGAAATTGAGACTATCTCGAGAATAACACTCAATATGGCCCTATAATATTGAAAGAATTATCCACGAACTCCTAATCGTTAAGGAGTTACACCTTCCATCATCAGCTCAGCAACATGAGATTATGATTACCAGACGTAAATACTTGAACTGTTTTAGAAAATAACTAAAATAGATTGTACGCGCCTATAATACTTGAGGGTTTCCCTCGATTTGCCTAAGATTCCTTCATCAGATCCAGATGTGGTACCAATAGGACCGACTCCAGGATATACCCTTTTGAATAAAAAAAAGAACTTTAAAAATCGTCTTACAATTCTCGAAGATATCAATATTTAAAGAATCATAAACTAATTCCTAATCGTTAAGGATTTGTACCTTCCATCATCAGCTCACCAACATAATATGATAAGTACCATGCGTAAATACTTGAACAATCTTAGAAAATGTCTAAAACACATTGTACGTGCCTATAAAGTTTGAGGGTTGCCCTCGATTTTCCTGGGATCCCTTCATCAGATCCTGACTTGGTGGCAATGGGACCAACTCGGGAGTAAACCCTTTCGATTAAAAAAAAAATTTTGAAAATCGGTTAACAATTCTCAGAGATATCGAGTAACACACATACAAAAAAAAAAAAAAAAAAACATTCAGTCGAATTGAGAACCTCCTCCTTTTTTTGAAGTCCGTTAAAAATCCAAACTCGGCTGGGTTAGATGAAAAATTGAAAAAAATACATAATACTCCGTCTGTTTGTATCGTTTATCGTTAAACCCCTTTACCGATTGTGATGAAATTTAGTCAGTCAAAAGTTTGAACCGTAAGAAAAGAAATAGTAAGTAAGTATACTTTATACCCCGGAAAATTTATGAATCCCGTGAGACGTTTATTTAACGCAGATGGAGCCTGGTCAAGAGCTAGCATGTATTTTTAATGTATAATATTACCCTTTTCCGCGGTATCGTTTTCCTTCTCGCTCTCGCCAGCTTCAACATCTTCCTTCTCAAACGACTCTTTGCAAGTCAAAAGTTCCTTATTCAATATGTCATCCGCGTTATTCTTAAACATATTCTTAAGCTTCTCTGCTATCTTATCAATCTCAGAACCGACTTTGTTTTTCAAACACTCTCTACTTCTAATCTCCTCTAAAATTGGCGCCAAAGGCTCTTTCTTATTCTTCTTCTTACATAATTTCAAATCGGCCATCTTCTTTTTGTCCGCCATGCTGCTTTTTCTCCCGCGCGTATTTTCGCTGAAAATCTTACGTTCCGTTTTACTCTCCGTGGATCGTAAATTGTAAGTCGATTTGTCTTTATCTTTTTTTACTTGCGAATTCTTTTTTATCTGCGGGGATGTGACGGGTCTCTCATTCTCCAATGCGTATTCGTACGATTCCGTTTTGATGAAATGGTCCAGAAATTGGCTCTTTTTCAGTAATTGAAGGTAGAAACGCGTGGATATTGGCACTTTATCGTTGTAAAGAGTTTCATTCGTTTTCAGTAAATTCCTTTGCCGTTTTAAGTTCATCTTTGGTATTCGAGGTTTGAGATCTGCTGAAATAAAATAAAATAATAAATAGGTAGAGTTTTGGTTAGGTACGACATTTTCCCACGAGTAAAAAACCTAGCATTTTATGCCATAAGATTGCATAATTTTTTAAACTCAGACTAATTTTCTAATCCTTACTTAAAACTATGTATACTACTTTTAAACTATGTGTATTTAAATATTTTTTCGTAGACACGCTTAATATAAGTACAAATTAACAAACTATTTAGGGTACTTGGAAACTGAATATTTGTATGATAAAAATAAATTTTTAAATATTTAGGTACAACGGAATATGAGCCGGTATATTTCTGGCTTTTACGAAATAGTAAGTCACTTTACCCAGTCACATGACAGTTTCAACAACGACAACAAAGTAGGTACTTACTTTCGATCGTTAAACAGCTAAATTCATCTGTGAAACTGTCTCTAGAAGGACGCACCGAGTTCAAGAAACATCTAGGCATTATGTTTCAACTGTTAAATAAACTAGACTAAGGAAATAATTCACGACAAAAATGTAAAAAGTATTTTGGACCGACAGCCCACTGTAACACACTTGCTGCGGAGACAGATTCAAAAACAAACGAAAAGAAAAAGTTTTTATTTTAAGGATTCCAAATTCGAATCCGACGGCCAGTGTCCCTCGTGGCGCGTCGTATATTTTTTTAATTTTATTTATGGTGTTCTTTGATGCGGAACAGCTGTAAGGAGGTTAGGTGACGTAAATACGAAATTCGATTTGTATTCGATTTTATTTCGAGCTATTTTCGTCTCCATCCTGCAGTCTGTTTTATAGATGAAACATTTTAGTCACCAATTTTCATTTGGTTTGTCTCTTACTTATTCGGACAAAGCCTAAGCTTACAATAAATAAAGCTCATAATATAAAAGAGTATAGAAAAGAAATATAGAAAAGAAAGTTGATTTCTTTGAATTCAAAGATTATTTAAGATATGGTAAGTACAAGGATATTATTATAGCATTATTATTAGAGCCCCTGATTTACTAATTCAAAATCTCCGTTCATTTGTAGACTTTATGAAATTATATTGCTGTGTGCAATCTACTAGCTGTATATTTACAGCTTCTTCCGTCAGCCCGCCCCCTTTTTCGTCATAATTTTTATGTAACGAGTTTGGAATTTTTTTACTCTGAATTATGTAGGGAATTATATTTTTGCCATCTCACACATTCATTGAAAATTACAAAACTTATCACTAGCTGCAAAAACACGACCAAAACCAAGATCCAAACACGCGTGAAATATACCAATCTTATTTATAAACTACGTCTATCTCTAGAAGAACAAATTTTTCTATGGGCGTCATACGACGTCAAAAGATAATTTTGACGTCACACTACCGTCGCGTCGGGTCTCTCTGTCCAATCGCTAACTATGAAGCTTTCTTGCTAAAGCATACATACAATATACCAGTGATCCTCTGAGTTCGAAGAACAACATACTCTTTAACCACATTTAGCCAAAAATATAGTTTAGTTGGAATAGAAAAATTGTGAAAAGGATTATACTTATTCCCTGCGTAAATAGTACAAAAAATTACAGTCCTATAAATCAGAACTCATGATGGTTTTAAAACATCAATAACTACTGTAGTTATAATATACTGAATGAAATTGTCAAATAAATAAAATTTTGCATTATATAATAAAATATATTTATTATTATTTATGTACTTATTATCTAAATAATGAAAAAATAACAACTAAATATAAAAAAGTCACGCGTTTCCGTATTCGCGCCATTAAGCCCGCCGCTTTATCCGTGGCGCACGCAAATCTCGTTTCCCGCCTTACGTCACTCGTAGCGTGCGGCTCGGAAAAGCTCGCGCGTAGCGACGTAGCGGTGCGCGCGCCGGGGATGCCAGCGCGGAAGTATGTTAATGTACAGTTTTGGAAAATAAACGACTTTCCATCTATCCCACTTAAATTTATTTTTGGCTAATTGTGAGTTAAGGCGCTTTTTCTTGTTTGCACATCACTTCATGGATTGCGAGCGTGATTGTATGTATGTATGTGTGTACTTTAAACATTTTTATATTTTGAGAAAATTTTGACGTGATAAAATTTGACCACAATAAGAAAAAAAATACAGAACAATGGTAGCACGAAACGTGGGTCTCCAATACTAAAAGAAGTGGTTCGAAAGAGAGGATATACCTAAGTACTTCTAGATTTTCAAAATCTGCTTACGAAATTAATTATAAGGCCGAATTTTGCTATTTTTAATACCTTTACCATAATATTAGACTTTTTTTAATTCGGAGCATCATTTTATTACATTCATCATCATCATTTTCCTAGCGTTATATCCAGTGCTTAGTCTGGGTCCGCTTAGATCTAGAGCCAGGATTTAGCGCGTCTAGCAATTACATTAAAGCAACTGCGGATCTGACTTTCGGAACTCTTAGATAGGACAACCAGACAATTTAGATCATATCATATGGTTATAGCACATCCATAGGTGTTTGGATGTGCAGGTTTTTTACGCTTTTCTCTCAACGAGCTAGATGGATAAATACGATTATACATTAAAAAACTCGTACCTTGTTCGATCCCTAGCATATGAAATATCTGCGAACCTAGCTTAATGACGTCATTCAAACTGGAGATAGCGCTTACGTTGGCAATGGTACTGGATAGGCAAAAGCGGGGTGCGGGAAAGCGCGAAGGGAAACGCATTCCAGCGAGGTTCGTAGATATTTCCTTCAGCTTGTACCACAGCTACACGATTGCCGGAATGGTTTCAAAATGTGTAACACCCTACCCCGCTGGCAACCCACCCGCGGGCGGGGCAAGCGAGCGCGGGGGGGGCGCGCCGCATCGATTATTCGCCGGCGGAGTCCGCGGCGAGCGCACGCCGCCAGCCGCCATGAGTCGCGACGCGCCCGCGAGTGCCAGTGACCAGTGCCAGTGACCGCATGCGGTGATTCACGCCCCGCCGGACCCGCCGGCACCATGGGCAACTCCTGCAGCTCGGGACAAGCCCACAAGGACAAAGACAACACATCACAACACTCCGAAGAGTGAGTATCTTTGCATGAATATGGATGTGCCGTGAAGGTCAAGAAACAATTGTTGGCCAAATGGACTTGAAAACAAACTCGGGTTGTTACTGACGAGTGGACGGAGATAGCGCAGGATCGGCGGGATAATCGATAAGGTGCCTGCGGGTACCTGAATGCAAGCCGAGGTTGTGTCCCGACCCTAAGTGAAATTTAAACCAACTGAAACAATAATAGAAAACCTTAAATTATTCCAATCGACAGATAAAACAAGAACTTGCATTTGTAAATAACCGTTACCGACATCCGAGATCCTGAAAGCACAGATTATAATCCTCCCTTGGATGCGAAGAGCCCAAAAGATCAATAATACCACACTACACATTTGTAAATACTCAAACTTCATGATCGTCATCTCCCTGCCCGGGAGCCAAAATTGGAAACATTATGTATCTATTTAATCAATATTATGTATGTATTGTTTCTATTGCTATAGTGAGAAACTTTGGGATTGCTGAATCTTCTCCTTACCACCATTGTTAGGTACTTACTTTAATTATTATTGTCATTCCAGTGATATGTGGAAAAATCAGAAAAATAAGCAAGAAATCTTAAAAGACCAACTTCAAATATAAAAACAATCGTTTTATTTGTTTTCAGTTTGCAAAGAATAACATTATTAATATTTTATTTAAGTGGAAGTTTTAAAGTTTATACCAAGATTATGAAAAGATTTGAAGATTTCAAAAGTTTCACACATTCTGAAATAATTAAATGAGAAGAGAGAAAAGATAAGTAGGTTATGATTTTAAAAAATTACAAACTACTTATCTATTTTTATTATAAAGTTTGATTATGTACCTACCTATTTCTTTGTTTTTTACTATTTTGTCTAAAGTCGATAAATCCTCGAAGCCACATCAAAAGACTTAAAGATCGACATCGCATTATAATTATGAACGTTGCATTATAATTTAAAATAACGAGATTAAATGCGGCATTCATTAAGTGGTCCTGCGTACTTAACAACCGTTGAATATTTTAATGAGCGCGAGATTGTTAACACTCGGACTATATCTTTACAGATAAATATAATTGAAGTGCTTCTTATGTTATAATAACAGCTTACCTATTACAAAATACTTAAGTACATGAATGTAATGATACTACATAAAATAAAATCTATTTATAATTAAATAGTACTTTATGGAATAATTTAAGCTCCTTATATTTTAAAAATATCAAACATAAAATTTATATTATTTTTATTAAATTTCACGCAAATAAAGTAGCAACAACATCGAATCTTTACTAAGAAGAAGGTTTTTTTTTAAAAGACAAACCAAAAGTGCGTTTTTTGCAAATAGCAACAATACTATGCTATTAAATAATGTGACCTGTGTTAAAAACTTTTTAAAGTAAGTATCCCCTAAATCCTCATAAGTCGTGGTCTCTAACTACTAAATCGACTATGACTAGCCGGTTAATGCGATACCAATAAGGAACATCCTACGCCAACGTTGAAATCAGTTTGTTACAAAAACTCTATCGAGCATTCTACGGGATTTACTACTTCTTCCGACACTAAATATAGCCTAAGTAAACAAACATAAATATAAAGACCAGAACCATCCAAAAACATAAACATAACAACATAAAAATATGGCATAGCACATCACAATCAATTAAGTGGTTTAGACGTGAAAACGCAACTCAGATAATCACTTTCACATTCAAGTTACAGAAAAATAATCTGTACGGATTGTCATAGTTTTGGCTATAAAATGTTGTCTGATGTTGGTCTGGGACTTAAAAAAAGAATGTGCCAACTGTGTTTCTTGCCTAGTATGTCGTAAAAGGCGACTAATGGTTTAGGGGGTTTTGGGTATGTGATTGTGTAGGTGACGAGCTTTGTTTTTCGCTGAATGTGGTCAAAGGGGCCTACTGCCCCTGTGATTCTACCTACCCCTTCGGGGATTATGGGCGTGATGTTATGTTTATGTGTGGCTGTAATAACAGTACTGGATTTGTTAATAATCTAAGTTAGTATTAGGGATAATAGGACTATTGGCAAAGGTTTAGTTTTTTAGCTAAAGCTACGGAAAGTGAAAAAAGTGACACAAAGCAAACGATCTATACCTAACATTTTTAATTCAGTACTGAGAAGTGTTTATTTGGGGAACAAGCTAGATACAATTTTCCGGACCAAGCGGGAGGGTCGCTACATTTTCAATCTGTTTTTATTAATTAAGATAAGTAAAAAAAAGCGCTTTTTTATTTGTTGACTTTTTCGGCAAATTATAAAGCTTCGTAGCTATTTAGATACAGCAGTGACAAAATATGTGACGTCAATCTGGAGTGCCGTAAACTCCACAGACAATTCTATTTCGGTCATTATGAAGGATCTATTTATTTGCTTAAAGCGGTTATATCACGTCCGTGTTTTGGTCAGTTTTGATTTTCCTTTTCTCTATTTTCGTATATTATCTAGTTAGAAATGTTAACTTCATAATAATCTCTAACATATGCGATGCTACGAATCAGAAAACTCTTCTTGAAATTATTTTGTCTTAATTATTTTACCTATTAAAACTGTTTTCATTTGTTTTTCGTGAATATTCACAGCGATGTTTACTATTTTTATTTGATGTATGTAATAAATAATATAATAATAAGTAAACAATAAATTCTCCAGACTGACACACCAATTCCCTAGTTCCAAACTAAGCTTATGCTTGTACTATGGATACTAGGCGAACGGATAGACATACTTAAATCAATACGTTTATAAACATCCATGACTCGAGTACAAATGTCCATGTTCATCACACGAAACATTGGCCCTTAGCGAGATTCGAACCCGCGACCCTCGAACTCGACCAACGGGCCAGTCAATGTACAATGTTTTATTTCAATTCACAGTGACGAAATTTCAAATTATTCGGCTATTATTTTTTACGTTATTTTCAGACCAAGCACTATATATTTATAATAACACTCATAATCTTTACAATCCAGAACTCTAATAAACAGGTAACTGGTTAAAATTTTAGCCATTAAGGAAAACATGTAAAAAATAAAAATGGCCGCAAAATATTTAAACTTGCTAAGCTCAGCTAAAAAATTAGGTACCTAATGCAACAAATCGAATCCCGCCAAATACTTATATCCGAAGCCATTAAAAAGAAAAAACAAAACGCATTCAGGATAAAACGGCATAGACTCCATACAGCCAAGAAATCGTTTTACACTCGCCACAAACTTGTACGCGGAATACCTAACCGAAATACACACGACGCTTTGTTTACCAGCGGTTACGAATGTTCGCATTTCCACGGTTTAGACCGCATTGTTACAGTTTGTTGGTATTATGGCTCCTCAGGGCCATTTCTGAATACCTAAGTTTTACGAGTGTCGCCTCATTTAAGAATTATGACGAGTATTGTTGTCGATGTGAGCGGTGGTGGCTCAATGGGTAAGGACACGCGCCTTAATATGAAGGGTATGGGTTCAAATCCACGTACGCGGATTTGACACTTCTGGGTTTTTAAATACTAATACTACCAGCTGTTATGAGACAACATTGCGAGAAAACCTGATTATGGACCATAACTCTGTTTTCTAGTAGTCTATAGCTTTTAGTCCCTTACAATCTTAAATAAATGCAATTTGGCTTAATTTTTTCTGATTCTATAATTAATTCGCAAGATCGTTCATAATTTTACAGGAAACATTTATTTTGGTACTTACATATGTGCATCTAGGATGGTATATAATTAAGTATATTTGTATATGTAGATAAATATGCAACAACCTGCCTGCCTGTGTTTTTGATTGTGTTTCGTTAAATTAAATATAAACAAGTACTTTCTTACAATATTTTCTTCTACAAATGTCCTTCAAAACCTTGGAAGCCTTCTCGCACGTCCGCTCCACCTAGACACAGGGTGGCAATTTCCAGCGGAAGCCCGCCACCTCACGGCAGATGCAAATCTTGATACGGTAACCCAATTATCTCGCGAGGGTTGAGATTAGAACTTAAGGGCGTCTCGAATTGCTGACTCTGTGCGGAGATGAAAATGTTTTTATTAAACACTACCTACTGCCAGTGGCGTGGAGAATAGGGAAGTTTTTGGGTAAGAAAGTGGATTATATTAAATTAGATTAGATTATCAAAAAATAATAATACATACATAACATAACATTACGCCCCTAATCCCCGAAGGGGTAGGCAGAGTCGAAAGGGCAGCAAGCCCCTTCAACGGCATTCAGCCAAAAATAAAGCCAGTCTGGGTTAGATGGAAAATTGTGAAAAAGCAGTGACTAGCGGCTAAACTATCGCCTACATAATCACACACCCAAAACCCGATATACCATTAGTCGCCTTTTACGACATGCTAGGCAAGAACCACAGTTGGCATATTCTTTTTAAGTCCCAGACCAACATGGGACAGTGGGCTGGGTTGGATGGAAAGCTGTGAAAAAGGAGTGACAAGTGGCTAGCTCGTCGCCTACTCAGTCACATACCCAAAAGCCCGTAAACCATTAGTCGCCTTTTACGACATGCTAGGCAAGAACCACAGTTGGCACATTCTTTTTTTTAGTCCCAGATCAACATGGGCCAAGTCCCAGACCAACATGGGACAAAAATAATAATGACGTATTTTTTGCCTTTAAATATACGAAAATTGGCGTAACGCATGAAAATACTGGAGTAGGGCGCGTGGGTGCTCTTGCAATATTGGGTGGGACGTCACTAAACGCTAAAAATGTGTATGGTGACGTCGCGGGAAATTTTACGCGCTGTATCTTCGTCATAGTTTGCTGGACTAAATAAATAATACGAATACAATATTTTTTTGTGATCTAGCTGGCGAAATACATTTTTAGTCAACTAGACTATTCAGTTTGATAATTGAATGGAATTATAATTATATTTGTATTATTATATACAAGACGGAAAGTGAATGGGTCAATTTGTTGCATCACTAGCATAATATTGTAAGGCAATATTGCTGTAAATGCTTCATACAAATAAACGTGGCTGTTTACCAATAGTTATTATTGTCCGAAATTGTCTGGTTTCTTCGTTTAAAAGTTACGAAGGTACGATAGCAGTCACTAAAATCTAGGAATATGGTAAAGGCGGACCGCGTCTAGGAAAGCGGCAAAACGCGAAGAATATTTATAAATAAAAAAACCGTTCAATTGTGAATTGGAATTGCTCGCGAAAATTTAACGCCAAAAATGGGTCAACAACCAGAGTTAAACAAACAAAGTCTTAGCCATTTTTTTAATATCATAGTGCTTCATTAAATTTTCTACAGTATCTAATACATTTAAGCAACACTGCCTTCTATATAAATGCACGAACCTCCTAGATTTCTCGAGAGAGGCAGACGGAGGCGACCTCTTAATAATAGAGGACCCGAGAAGGCGACCTCATGAATGTGCCATCGGGAGCCTCTTGTTAGTGCCACAATGGAGGCTCCGAGACCACCTTTTTGAGGGTCTGCTTTAAAATTTTATGAAATGGCGGTAGAAATTAATCCCGAAGGCGGCTTTTTAATATGTAATTAAGATTTAACAAAGACACAAAGAAAAACATAAAGAATTGATAGTGTTATTTAATATTGACTATTCAGTATGTATGTAAGCACTAATACATACTGAATATATATATATTGTGAAGTACCTACCTACTAGACTCATTGAAGATCGATGTTGTTGGCCGCTCTTGAAGAGTCTCCATAGGTTCCCAACCTTTTTTGGATTATTACCCCCCATAGAATAAAATAAAATTCCAACGCACCTCTTTACATAATATATTTCTTATATCTGTCTACTCACAAATTAAATTAATGATTTATCTGACTTCGGTCGTGGCTGAGGGATAAAAATCTTACACGGCTAGATACAATGTTGTTTCGTGAAAATAGATACATTTCAGAGTATTTTATTATATTAAATTTATAATTAAGTAAGTGTGCCACGACCGCCCCCCTTGCTGACATAACGTCCCCCATTTTCCCTTGGGCCCGCTATCGCCTCCTCGAAAATCTCCAGTGCCCACTTGGGGGCAGTAGTACCGCTCCCGTTAGGTACCTATGCGCTATCTTGATACAGTCCAGGCTATTGTCAGAAACGACTGAACTGATCTTGCCGAAGCTTTCACCTGCAAATATGGGAATCCTTGGTTCTCTTCGATAGATATGTGTTTTATCTAAGGATGTCGTCAAAAAATAAATAAATAAATCTTTGTCCCCGGGACCTGTGCTGCAGGACAAAAAGCCGCTATAGTAGATCTAGTTCTGCCTCTTATAATAGTATCTTCAAGATTCCACACAATCTTGGCTGGAGCTGTAACCAGACCCTGATTGTCCCGCGAGACCCGGATGATGGATGACGGCTGATGACACCGCAGCCACCCGACACGTCGGCTGTAATTGGGGCAATTACTCGGCTCGGGTTGCAGCAGATTATCGGGCGCCAAGGATGTTTTAGCTACTGGAAGCGGATTTGAGACGAAGTGCAGAATATATGGAGAATATGGATGCGTATTAGTGGCGGACTAACCGGGACGTGGAAGGGCCCAAACCGGGCCTCCTAACACCTATATTATACTGAACAGACGCGTCCTCCGCCCCCCCACTGCTTGTATCCCTACTGGGGGTCTTATCCAACTTTACCGCCCCGGGCTTCTGTCAGGGACACATAGTAGCTATTTATTGGTGCCTACCTCCTTAACATTATCCTATTCATAATTATTTCGGGATAAAAACCTGCCTGTATCCTTTTTCAGACTGCTGATTTTGGGCTTGTCAAATTTCATTACAATCAGCTCAGTAGTTATTATTACGCATTGTCTTATCCGATTGTGTCAGAGGTAGGGCAATGTTTGTCCGCGTAAGCGCAGTCGCGGGAAGGAACCAATGTCTATTAAACGAATAATGCGTAGTGGTGTCCGACCGTGGTGCGCACGTGCTATGAATGTGTTAGCGCGCACGCGCACAGTTCGGTACAATGTTGCCATCTTTTCTATCGGGCAAAAAAGGATTATATGTTTATAGATTTTTTCCTGATAATTTTCAAATAAAATAGAAATTTAACAACCCCACCCCCTCCACCCCCCATCCCCTATTAAAAAGCACTACTTATCGGTACGAACGTAATACGTATCGTACGGTATCGCTACATCATCAACGTAAACTTAGAGTTGTTGTCAAAGTTTTTTTTTAAGTACATATATCGCTCGAACTTTGAATGTCGACAGCTCGAAGTGGAGAGTTGACGTCACTGTATGCTAAAATTTGTAGTACGTAATGACGTCATGCGATAATTTAACACGCAGTGTCCACATATTTTTTTGTTTGTTGGACAAAAGAAAAAACAGATATGTGTTCAATATTTTATTAGCAATCTTACTGACAGAGAAAATATTTTGTTTTTTGCAAAGACCCACGCTTACCACCTCATGGCTCACTCAATATTGCATTTTACTTTAAAAATCCTTAAACCAGCACAGTGAGTTACAGTAGAAACAAGAAACAGTACGTAATCCTGAATAGGGATGCTGACTGCATTAAAAAACTATAATTCTATTTAGTCCGCCAGTTAGATTATACAAAATACTAAACAGATATTTCGCTTTATCAAAATTACAAAAAATCAAAAAGATAAGAACATCAAAGTTTTGGAGTGAGGGCTTGCGACGTCACTATTTAGTCAAAATTTTACGAAAGTGTAACGTCTTCGTAAATGTTTGTTTGACAAATAAAAAAACACGGTCCTCAATATTTTTTTATAATCTAACTGACGGACTAAACAGATTTTTTTAGTCACCTTGCCTATTGGTAGGCAGAGTCTAAAGAGCAGCGAGCCTCCTAACCATATTCAACCGTAAAATAAAACAGGGCGGGGTTAGACGGAAAATTAAAAAAAAAATAGTGACAAGTGGCTAGCTCGTCGCCTACACAATTACAGACCCAAAACCCGTTATACCATTAGTCGCCTTTTACGACATGCTAGGCAATGAGCTCAGTTGGCGCATTACTTTTATGTCGCAGAAAAACATGTGCCAGTTACTGTAATATTTTGCTGAGGTACCCTTGTCTGCTATCTTATTACCACAAATGAGTTGGCAACCCTCAATCACGGAGGCTCGTATCGTTATCCTTTTAGGGAATGAGATTTCCCTCCGTTCCCTTTTTGGGCGGAGTGACCGTCTAAAAGTCGTTATCATGCGATACATGGCCCTCTCAAATTCTTTGTTTAATGATATAGGAAAGGATTGCTTTGTAGGACTCTACATACTTACTTAATATAAGGCCGCAATAAGTCTGATATTTAGAATAGAAGGCTTTCTTTAGCACACACACAAGGGATACAGATAAAAAAAAGCAAACAAAAAACAATAACAAATAGAAAGAAAATTATCAAACAAAAATAAGGTGTGCCGAAACGGCGCCCGCTCAGCTTAAGTCGTGAGCCACCTGATAGTCAGGTAGTTTACGACGCTGGTTTTCAGCGGGTACCAGGTCTACACCGCGCATCCGTCCCCTTCTCACGGTACCCAACCCACATATTTAAACATTGACCTATAATTTTTGTCACAGAGAAATGCTTTACGCGTCTTCACCCTGCCCTGCGACAGAGTGGTATGTGGGTCTCCCAGGGACCTCCCCTCGATGATCCCCTCTCCGGCCAAAATGGTTTTATGACATGCTAGGCAAGAAATACAGTACATTCTTTTTACATTCTTTTTAAGTCCCAGACCAACATGGGACAGCGACTAATGGTGTATTGGAGTTATTGGTATTATGATTGTGTAAGAGCACCTGACACTTTTTCTCAGTCTCATCTAACCCAGTTTAATTTTATCTTTGCTAAAAGTGGATTTTAATCAACTCTTACCTTATTTATATACTTAATAAAAGTCAAAAAGTAAGGATTGCAGCGCAAGCTTTTGAAGTTTCGGAATTCCTGCCGCGGGTATGCAGTGTGCCCTCATTTCGGGAGATTTTGTTGTTCAGTTGTTGCTCGTTGCCAAAATATGTTCCGGCTAAAATGGGGCATTTTTCAAATTCTTGTCCCGCTTTGGAAGTCTTGGGTCAACGATAATAACCTTTAAAATATGTTTATGTCAGAAAAACTAACCCCCTCATAGTGTAAATACTTTTTAAACACGCTTAAACAGTGCACACGATTTTAAACAACTTTTTACTGTTGTATTTACTTCAATATGTGTCTGCGTTTTTATATGTGTATGTAATAAATACGTGTATTCCTTTATTGTATCTTTATTTAAAGAAAATTATAATTCTGCCATAGTACTTCCATAAAAGATCATAGAATTTGCTTTCAAAGTCAAATGTTAACTGTTTTTGTATGCCATATTTTCTCCTATAGCTTGGCTTGAGCTCTAGTATATTTACAAAAGCCCAAGGGGTATTCCTCTCCCTATTGACAACGAAAAAGCAGTAGTTAACTGGTAAAGGTGTCTACGTTAAACACAGACTAGTAAAAAAAGAAGGACTCCACGCTGTCATACTATAGCGTGAAGCCACGTTTAAGCATGTGTGAGTCTGTCAAAGAGAGCACTTATTATGTCAATGTGTGACGTAAGTTGCGTGTCAAGTTGGAGCACCTGAGGAGCTTGAACTTCTAGTTAGTAGCGCGAAGTCCTTCTTTTTTTTTACTAGTACGTGACGTTAAAGCACTTTTTATACCACCAAGATGGCAAACATGCACACGGCTGACCTAATAGTAAGCATTCACCGTAGGCCATAGGCGCTTGCAGCACAAGACGTAAGACGTACGACGTGTAATTCGCAAGTAGCCGACCCTTAAAAGGTTTTGTTGAAAATTCTAACACTAAGTGAAGTTTAGTTAGTTAGTTAGTTAACAATATAAGGACATGAGTTCGACAAGCACTAGGGATTGCAATTTGAAATGAAATGACCTTTGTTTATAAAAATAAATCGTAAAAACAAATTCAATATCAACCGGTTCATAAGTAGCTTCTACCGAAAAGAAACCGGCAAGTAACTCGATAGCTGCATCCAGCAATCCAACTAGGCTGAGCATAATTTTAGCTGTGCTGGTTCAAGCCACATATGCTGGTTCAATAGCGCTGGATTTCAATCCCTACTAGAGATTGGTATATTGGATCAAGCAATCCAGCTGGGTCAAGCACAACTGACTGGCCCGTTGGTCGAGTGGTTAGAGACCCTGGCCACGAAACTAAGGGTCGCGGGTTCGAATCCCGCTAGGGGCAAATGTTTCGTGTGATGAACATGAACATTAGTAGGGGAGGGCGGGGTTGGAAGTGCCGGGGGTAAGTTGTTCCGATGCAAAAATCTTAAAAACAGTAAGAGATAGCAACATGTTCGTATAGTATCCGATGCTCCGGCAACCTTGCGCATGCATGGCGGTCATTTTAGCCACGCCAGCGACGCGGCGCTATCGGCAGCATGTGCATGGCTCCTCCGTCGTCAAGTTAGAAAATATTTTTTCTTCAATACTTTTTGGTCTCATGTAAACATTTTTAGTCTTTCGGTGATGGGAGTTTCACTAGTGTGTTTGTTACTTAACAAGGAATATTAATCTGTTAATTTTCAATGCATTGTACAGAATATTTTCTTGGAATATGATAAATAGTTGATGTATTGCATACGGGGTAAAAAGTGCCTTTGGATGGGGGTCATTTGTGCCGCGGCACAACTGACCCCGCCCAAATATAATGTAATATCCTTTATTGATTTTTTAAAAGAATGAGATAAAGCAAAGGGCTGCTTATGCTTTCTACAAGGAGGGACGAAAATTAAAAACAGTTACGCGTGAATTGAAAATTTGTTACACAGCGATACTACGGTATGTCAAAAATATAAAGAATGGTCTCACTCTTACGGCTGGATATAAACCAGGTCTACTCAACATTTAACCACTACCTAAAGCACATCTCGGATTAACTAGGGTTAATACACGACTTAAAAGGAAGTCAGCGGTTCTATCGAACACTCCAGAAAAAAAATACTAGCAGAAAAACAGGCTAATAAGAAAAAAAAAGAAAAAGGAAGTGAAACCACAGAGAAGAGTAAGGAGAATGAGAAAGGAAAAAGTGCTAAAAGAACGAAATCAAAAAGAAACAAGGCCAATAACCCCGCCAGAAAGAAAGTTCTTCTTAGAGATGATGAAAGTATCGATGAAGAGAATACACATAATTCTTTTTCTTATTCATCATATGCTGTGACTCTTTGTCTAATTGTGTGCCTAAAGAAAAATGAGTTAAATGTAGCGCATGTAAAAACTGGGCACATACGCTATGTGCAGATGTCGAAAACTTGCCATATTATGTCTGTCCTAATGGCTATTCTGATCAGTTAGATAAAGAATAACTTAGCTTGATGATTTT
The DNA here is from genome assembly GCA_951394215.1 of Glyphodes perspectalis. Lineage (NCBI taxonomy): Eukaryota > Metazoa > Arthropoda > Insecta > Lepidoptera > Crambidae > Glyphodes > Glyphodes perspectalis. The sequence goes on from OX596221.1 coordinate 3,543,431, forward strand.
TAATTCGTTTCAAAAACCTATACAAAGATATTTGTGACGAATAATTTGTGTGACAGATTATATAAGAAAAGTAATTATCTAAATAAGGAGAAGAGAAGAAGAATTTAGAAGTTTTTTTCAGTTCCTATAATTTAACAAGTGTAACAAGTTGTTTATTTTATTGGTTTTTATATAAGAAGATATGTTTTTAAATTGTAGATTTTTTAATAATTTTACTTCTAATAAATATAAAACGATCAAATGTGTTGTGTTTTTATTTAAAATCAATTTCTTATCGTCTGTAAAGGCTAAACATTACCAACGGCACAACCGACCTCACCAGGGGCACAACTTGCCCCAACGAGGGGTCAATAGTGCCGCACGACCTCTGTTTAAAAATATAATACTCTAAATAAAACTATTAAAAAATCACGGAAACTGGGTATAAATTCAAAATCTAGATTAAATTACACATAAGATGAACCTGAACTATAAACCTCAGCATTGTTCTTACGCCATTAATTTAGGGATTAGTCCAAATCGGCACGTCCAACCCCGCCCTCCCCTACTCGAGTCATGGATGTTTATAAACGTATTTAAGTATGTATATCCGTTCACCTAGTATCCATAGTACAAGCATAAGCTTAGTTTGGAACTAAGGAATTGGTGAGTCAGTCTGGAAAATGTATTTATTATTTATTTAATTAGCTCTGCTGGATCCAGCGTCATGTGGTCGCTGGATTGCAATCTCTAAGCACCTAATGTCTCCCATAATCGCCGCTGCGCTGAAATGGGCCTCCTGTCCTGTCAGTCAGAACGAAACGCATCAGCTCTAGAGCTTTACGCCGATTTTCTGAGCACACTCATGCACCCGCAACCTCAGCTAATCCCACATACGAAAGTCTATTTTAATAAACCGTAAGTAATAATAAATGGGCGTTTATTATCAAGAATACCCGTACATTGGCCGCGACGACTCTTTTACGATCGCACGAAGGCCGAGTGCTGGCGCAAAAATATAAGCCAAACTAATATTAAAAATGGGAAAGAAACTCGAACGTATGTTTTTCTTCATCTTCCTAACGTATGACCTGTATCTAAACTTACTACGTTGAACCGAGTGACACTGAGTATTTCGTGGACATGAACTTATACAAATCGGACCAATTGATACGTAAAAAATACGAGGATATTTTTTTGAAACAAAGGTTAGTATGTTTACTGTGTCCATTCCATTTGGACTCTTGTCTTTGGTAGGCTCTTGACCCTTTCAGCCATAGTCACTGGCACGGAAAGGACACCTATTTCTATATGCACGTATCAGAGGCATTGAGTCATTCATTACGTATTAAGTAACACAGCATAACAAAGACAACGGCAAAGTGTTCCACGATGGACACTATTTGAATAAATAATTACATGATTATCTGTAAGAAAGAGTTATTAGTTCCCTAGCTAGGTGCTGTAAGCTTGGAGACTAAGCTCTCATTAATCTTGATTTCTTATAAGTAGAGCTTAATGGTGTGAAATTCATCAGCGCGTTGTAGTAAGGATGGCGTGACATCACGTCATGCAACGGCTTGGACTGTACGTCAACTGAAGAGGAAATAAAGATGCCGCCAGACTTTTTAATATCAATGAATAACAATATTTTTGATTGTATGTGGTAAAAAAAAGGGGTCCTGCTGCCCCTTTGATTCTGCCTACTCCTTCGGGAATTATGGGGGTGGTGTTATGATGATGATGATGATGAACATTCCTGTGAAAAAAACTTTGAATATGTAAAATAAAACTAAAAGTATGGGAATATACTGTTTGGAAAAGGATGAGGTGGGAAGATGTTCTAAAATTTTAATAATATGAATATATTACGTCGTGTAGTTGCCCCACTGGCTTCTATTCGAGTGTGGTATTTGTACACAATACTTTCGTCTGGCGACTGGCCAGAACTGTATGAAAAGTACATTTTTTCATGGTGTTTACATCTGATAAGTACGAACCGCTGGGGCTGTGTGTCAATAGTTCGGTATTTATAGAACGCCTCATGGAATATGAACAACGTATATGTATATTCAATATTTCGTCTAATCGTAATCTATTTTGTTTTTGGTTAAAAGTGACAGAACAAGCTTACTGTCTCTTCTAATCTGCCTACATCGAGATTATGGGCGGATTTTAAATATGCATTATAGATTCTTTATAATGACCCAACCATAGTTCAGACATTACGTCGGAAAAAAATAGCGTGTACGATACACCAGGATATTTAAATATCTAGATATTAATGAAACAGTTGTTAATTGGCTCTAATTACCATACCTAAAATGAATAACTTACTTTGTAATCAGATTTATGTTTCTAGGCGATGTTGAATGATATTTATATGTATACTTATAGTATATTTGTATATAATATATTGTATATTTGTATATAGGTAAAGCTATCTAGGAGAGAGTTTAAAATATCTTTTCCGTCATCTCCAGAATAAATGAGTAATTTAAAAAAAAATTACGGAACTTTTTTATTTAGGTTTAAATATGTGTACCTAGTTGTAGTTTTGTTATATTAAGTGTAACCCTTTGTTGTTAAATATTAATTATTATTAATATTCGATTTCTGTAACTGTGAAAGCTGAATGATGCACACCATGTTATCATAGTACTTATAGGAAATACAAAATCTATAGGGCAATACATAGATTGGTTTGACAGTTCAGAAAAAGTGTGTCAATCGATTAGTATAGTGTCAAATACTTTGTTGAGTGAGATCCCTAATGGATCTGAACCCTTATCGACAATCCCCATAGGAAAACACATCCCCGGTTATGTCAGCAAGCATCGCTCCGTGACCCAGTTCGTTGGTGACGTCACGCTGACGTCACTCTTTGTCTCAGCGAGGAACAAACGCTGTTGTCCACCATTGTTCACAAAGACGGTTCTTTGCGTATTGAGGTAAAGCCATCGCACATATTGCATACTTAATACTGCGGCGTTCAATACGATGATGATACAGCTGAGCACAGAAATAATTTCATAATCAACTTGAAATAACATACATTAATACGCCCGCAATCCCCGAAGGGGAAGATAGAGTCCTAGAAGCATTAAGTTTTTTAAGCCGCATTGAGCCAATAACCCAAAAATCGAGTTGGGTTAGATGGAAAATTGTGAAAAAGTAGTGACAGGTGGCTAGCTTGTCGCTTACAGAGTCACACACCCAACTTAATGCACGTAGTCGCTTTATATTCATGCTAGGCAAGAAACTTTGGGAAGAAACATTTGGCACATTATTTTTCAATCCGAGACCAACATAGGAAGCAAGCATTATAGCTTTAGATATAAATAATTTATTGCTGGACGAGTTTGTAATTTTTTTTACAATCTAAATGTCTAAAGATTGTATTAACAAAAGTAGCTTATGTTTATTCGTAATCGTTTTTGAACTTTGCAAGGAATTTTGAGGTGGTTTTCACCAATAGATAGAGAGATTCATGAGGTTTTAAACTGGCTCGAGGACGCATTCGACAGTGACACTTCCCAAAAGTTGTGGGTTCGACAAAGGACAAATATTCGTATGATGAATACTTGTGTTTGCTTTGTGGTGAGTGAATATCCAATATCTAAGTATATATTTGTAATACCACTGTTGCTTCTGATATCCGTAACACAAGTGCTTTAGTTGCAGTGTTTAGCCACTTACCTCGCAGTCAGATCAATCAATGTATGTGATGTAGTGTGATATTTGGTATTTATATTGTTTTGTGTTACTGCTTTTTCAAAGTTTTGCATCTGGCCCAACATTTTTTTTTTTACTCAATGTAGTTTGAGGAGGTTGCTGTTCCTCGGATTCTGCCTACCCCTTCGGGGATTATGGGCGTGATAATTGTATGTACAAAATCAGGAAAACCAGGGGCGGATCTTGAATTAGGGGGGCCCTGGGCTAATCCTACTTAGAGGCCAAAATTTTTTCTTCTTTGTACTACTTGTGACTCTCGATCTGTTTGTGTATCGTCTTTACCAGGAGCCTTTTAATCCACGGGGCCCTGGGATGCAGTTTAAAAAGCCCCTATAGTAGTGAAAGACCGGCTCTGAGAAAGACCGTGCACAAGACGGCTAAATGTTTCGCCCATTGAGCGGGCGGGCGGCGCGCGCGCAAGTATTTTTGTTGTTCTATTCGCGGCGCGTTGACAGTGGGCCGCTGTCGCCTGCCCTCGATACCGGGACTGCTTCGTGGATGATTGAAGTTTATTTATTTACTAGTTGAAGCCCGCGACTTCGTCCGCATAGAGTTTTCGGTAATGATAACTACACTTATACATATCATCAGGGCCGTAATCCCCGGAGGGGTGCGCAGAATCTAAAAATGAATTCCTTAAAGTACCTACATACATATCACGCCTGCAATATCTAAAAGGGCAGGCAGGGTCCAAAGTGCACTAAGATCCTTATCCCCAAAGGCGTCTCTAGCTCATGTGGCGCCTGTGTGCAAACATTACCCTAGCGCCCCCTAGTAAGTAGTAGTAGTTAAAATGGAATGGGTACACATCACAAAGTACATGTAACAGCACATTAAGTTACCACAAACTGTCCAAATTCCCCAATGGATAATAAACTCTATTGTTTGGAGATTAAATTTGAAGTATCGTAATATGTCGGTTTTGGATACAATGATGCGCGCGCCGAATGGGGCTCCGTAGCGAGAGGCGCGGTCGGCGACGGGCTGCGCCCGTGTGCAACGCACACTCTGCACCATAGGCTGTCCTCGCCTAGCACTCGTGTGCCAAAGTCTATTTACTATAAAAACCTATCAATAATATTGTATGGACTTATACTCTGTAGACCAGAAGCTGCGGGCGCCCATGCTAATAGTTATACTAACTATGATATTACTCACATTGCTTGATGTAATATAATTATGGATTAAATAAACTACCATCATTTAAAACCTAATATCCACCAACACTACATATAATCAAAACACCTACATTTTTCTGGTTGGCAACGTAGCTTCCGCATATTCCAGTTTCCAGATCAAGTCTAATTTATTGTCTGTGGACGCTGCAAATGTTACAAATTATTTTTAATCCGCATTCCGCGGCCATGCCAACATATAAAAATATGACAAGCAATTTTTGTTATTTCAAATTATTTCGAGACAAAATGTTTGGAATACTTTGTTGAGAATGGTGAAATACAATTAATAGGACTTTTAATAGATAGCACAGATTATATAATCCAATAAATAAATAAATAAATATAATATTCACTACGAGATCAATAAGTAGGTATTGCTTAAAAATATTAATATCTATGTATGTACAGTCTACTACAAAAAGGTTTGAGCTAGTGATTGGCGGAGTTTACTATACCTACTATCATGGTATAGTTTCAGTGAGTGAAAAGAATTTTTACCAAAATTTGTACCATCTGCGTATTTTTTTTTAGCATCAGGAATGCTAAATTCCCTACGAGGGTGCGTCAGACTCGGGAAGAATGAAAGCATGGCTCCCCTACTCAGGGGCGGACCGTGAACTAATTTGGGGCTTAAAATTATTTTTGTCCTCGGTGGTTTTGTTTCGATCTAGTGAGGTAATCCCTCATTCTGTGCGACCGATATGTGTATTGCCTTCCACAGGGGCCTTTTTGTCAACAGGGCCCTGGGCTCCAAAAAGCCCCCATACTAGATCCGGCCCTGCCCCTACAGACTCTAAGCAAAACTTACGCGGAGCTAATCCGCACTAACTCTAACTAGCTGACCAAGTTGTCCTGCTAAAAATAAACGTAATATTGTCTGAACTGTACAAATGAGTAAAAATCTTAGCGTTAATGGCATAACTCAAGCTCATCTTACTACACCAGCACTTTGAATTGATTAACGTAAATAATTGACGCATATTGAGCCGTACTCTTTACGGCTTACGAAGAGCGGAACTTCGAAATCTGTCGACCTGCACAGTAAATTTTTAATACTTTCGGAAGAGGCCTTGAGTTAACATCTAGCGCAATAAACTGCGTTGGCGCAATTGCATGGCGCAGTGTTACGAATGTGTAGTAAAGTGGCGTCCGTTCGCGCCGTTCGTACACGCGAGCGCTAAAGCTATTTGCATTCGCGTCCACAAACCGTTCAGGGCTGCGGATAATACCTATTTATTTTTATTTGTAATCAAAATTTGCCTGATTTCTGCCAGTGACTTTGACAGTGTTGCTGGAAAACACTTATTTTTCAAACGACTGTAACAAAATAGGAAGGTGTAAATTTGAGTGTGTGTTTGACGACGAAAGATGACATATTTAGACAAGCATCCAAAAGTTATTTTTCTATCCCTCAGGAACAAGTATTTGAAATAAAAATCGCTAAAAAGCGAGGGTTATTTAAGGTTTTTTGTTTAAGGGCGAAATTAAACAAAGTAAAAGTACAACGGAAATAAGGCATAGACTACTTAGATACTACATGCACTACATAGACGAGTAGACCCTTTTCCTTCATTTTAACCCCTTGCTAAATATAAACATACAAGTGTGAAGTCATTTACAGTATTTTTACTACTACCCTGAACCGACGAACATGCATGAAAACACTAATGGATCATACCTAATGGAAGAACGTAATCTCTGTAACATGAGGAAAAATCGGGACGATCTGTTTTCATGTGAAATCTGTTACCGCGCAGCCCTGGCGTGATGAATGCCCGCCAATTAGTATGGCGCCCGCGCAGTGACGTCACGCGGCACGCACCGCGCTATCGCTCGCCGCGATCACTCCACTTAACGCGCGTGATAAGCGAGAGTGAGATTTTATCTCTCCGATTTATTTAATACGTACAGTTAGGATCATGATGGAGAAAAAGGTAGTCTCCTTATTCTTAACCCATTCAATGCAGCACACGACGATCGGCGTATTTTTCTACAATACAACTAGCGGATTTCATGTGTAGATATTCTTATAATTTATGCACTAATATGTTCTAATTCATGTCATAGTACGGAAAACGCCAAGGGGCTTTTTTGTTTCACAAGGTGCGGCTTACGTCGATGAACGGTTGCTCTAAACACGTCCAGCACTTGACTCATAAAAGTAATTTTTGTTGCCGCTTTAAATGAGTTAAATTGCTTAGGATAACTTAGTAAGCTAGTATTATTTGTACTAGCTAAAAAAGCTGTGAAAGAAGCTGGCAGAGGCCAAGGCAGAGCCATTGGCAGAGGTCAAGGGTTTTCCTCGAAATCGCAGAGAAAAAATCTAATCTGATCTATCTTCGCGTCAATTCCTTGGTCGGGTAGGCATAGAGGACTCAGCGCCATAACTCGCTTCTTGTAGTTCTACTCATAAGTGCTCTACGGTTATTATGGCTCCTTAAATTATCTCCTGTCAACACTAATAACAACTTATTTGGTCGTGCTAGATGAGTCTACCTCACATGATACCTTCTTTTTTTTAACGTAGATAAAGCCTGACTCATCGTCGCGCCGCTCAGGGGAAGGGCGTGATGTGTGGGACTTCCAGGGGCCCTCGAGTGAAAAGGCCTCCTTTCCGGCCAAAGATGTGGGTGGCCCGGGTATACCCACTAAACCCCACGGAGCTCCTCATCACCAGTGTGGAATTGCCATGGGTATCTTGACCCAGCTTTTACTGCCACAGCAACCTTACACGACACCTGTATTCTTCTTATTACAAAGACTACAGAGGTTCTTCAAAAAAGGTTTAAGAAGATACCAGAAAGGTCTTCGCTGGTGTTGTAAATTTCCATAGACTAGGTTTCCAGCATCTCCACCCGCGTAATTTCGATCTATTCCAGATATTCTATCGTATCGCTCCATCCGCCGGGTTTATTTATTAATATACTGTAAGATCTAACAGCCTGCTAAGCAAGCCTTCTATACTTTCTTATGGTTCTAACTTATAGCGTAATAAGCACATTTCTTCACAATCTACTCAATGGATCAGGCGTAAAAATTTAACAGACGGAGCGGCTTTCCTATTTAAAATGAGTAAACATAGATATGAATCAATAAAAAATTTGTATCCGACTACATCACATACATTGATCTGACTCCGAGGTAAGTAGCTTAAGCACTTGTGTTACGGATATAAGAATCAACAGTGGTATTACAAATATACCCGGCTGGCCCGTTGGTCAAGTGGTCAGAGACCCTGACCACGAGACCATGGGTCGCGGGTTCGAATCCCGCTAGAAGTATGTCTATCCGTTCACCTAGTATCCATAGCACAAGTATAAGCTTAGTTTGGGACTAGAGAATTGGTGTCAGTTTGAAAAATAAAATATATATACTTTAATATTGGTTATTAACACCCAGACACAGAACGAACACAAGTATTTATCATACGCATAGATTTAGAATTTTTGTACATCCTAAATCTATGATCATACGAATGTTTGTCCGGGTGAGGATCGAACCCACAACTCTTGGCGCAAGGTGCAGAGTCACTACCGAATGAGCCATCGAGCCAGATATATCTACCCATAGGCTATTCTTCGATAAGACCTGAATACTAAAGTCTAAATTTATTTTTGTTTTTTACAGGTACAAACCATCAGATGAGACTAAGAGGTTATATATTGTGCTTCTTGACTAATTCATGTAAATATGTACGCTTGGCTTAACATACAACTTCAGTATTACTGTTATCAACCATGCTTGTAATATAATGCTTTAATTAAGTACAAACTATGGCTAATTTATTGTTTTATTGACTGTTATTAATTCACTATATGCCATACATACTATAAATTCATTATTTTTTATTATTAGATATTTACTAGCGGCCCGCCCCGGCCTTGTCCAGGTACACAGTTAAATTTTATCCCTTTGATCTCGTGCAAACCCTGTTCTGCTAACTACAAACTCAATAAAAAAAGATTATTCAATTTGGTGCAGTCGCTCTAGAGTTATGCGCGTACATACATATCGACGATTCATTTTTATTTATATAGCATACGCACATACGATCAAGGAGCGGTGGTAGCTCAATGGTAGGACCCGCGACTCATAACCAGGGGTGCAGGTTCAAGCCCCAGTAAGTACCTCTGGATTTTTCGAATCTATCTTCGTAATTATACCACTAGCTAGGCGGTGAAGGAAAACATCGTGATGAAACCTGCAAAATCAAAACAACTTTGGATTTGTAACCATAATCCAAACATTTTCTGGTCCCCTTCCTAAGGTTACGAAGGTCACATACGATCAGCATCCTCATTGGTTACATCAGCATTTATTTTTAAAATGTTCCAGCAGTCCTGGTTACACATACCAAAGTCAAATTTAAGTTACAATCAGTAAAGGGCTCAGTACGATAACATAACTAAAGTGTTGGATTGGAATGCATATTTGGCAAAAATAACTACACTCAAATAAAATTACAAATGCTGGACATAACTACCCTGATATAAATCGACATTTTATGAAGGCAATTGCTCTAAGTAAATCATGTCTTTGAATTTTTTGAAATGCACAATATTAAAAGTCAGCGCAATAAACATACGAGAAATACTCGCATTTCTCTCATTTTCAAATAACGTAGATATTTATCTCAATCCTGGCTTAAAAACTTGTCGCCAAAAGAGGATTCCACTAAAAAACATTGGCAAAGCGTATTCAGCCACGGACAACTGCCCCTTTAGAAAAAGGAATAATCGATTAAAAAATAAACAAAGCCAGCATCGGGCGTTCGAAATTCGAAAGCCCAGCGCGTGCCGTAACTAGGTCGGGGGCGCGCGTCACGCCGCGTGACGTCACGGTGACGTGGGTGCCCCTCCCCCGGCCACGCCTCGCCCCGGCCGGGCTTAACGCGAGTATTCCCTAGTCCGTTTTGTTTATTGATTTAAAAAGCGGGTAATGCAATCTATTTGCGGTCGTGTAAACTCATTTGGATGGTACAAAGGGTGTTTTTAAAAGCAATCATCATTATTTTCAAGGGGTCTGGTGGATTTGTAGATGTATGTGTAACATAACCATCTAAATATCTCTAGTAATCTAAATGTGTTTGATAAATATGGATGTGGTAACGTTTAAATCAAGAATCGTTTCAATATCTGGATCATTGACAAACGAAGTCACTACAACTTTAGACCAGACGAAACGAAAGGAATAACATTTTGATAAGTCTAAACGCAAATTCGATATCAAAAGAAATTGAAAATAAAGCACTTCTAAGACATACATAAATAAATGTCCTGTTTTATAAAAAAACATGTAAACTTAATCTATTCTTAACTAAATTTAAATAAAACTCCTTTGATTGACAGACACGCATAATATTTACGTAAAAAATGCAAACAAAATGTCTCTACATTCCGTATCAACACATCTACCACTACGGCCACAAGGACTCTACATACGTCACCAGCGCCCTACGTTTTGATACAAAACAAAGCGACGTAAGTAGAGCTTATATACAACTATATTTATATAGTGAAAAGTCCTGACTCACTGACTGACTCATGAATACCCAACACAACCTCTTGGTTATGAACAGCTAAAATATTAATCAGAGGTTTTCTTTTGATGAAGACAACGTATGTGAATTAAATGGTGGTAGATTCATGTAGTTTTAAGGATTGCCTGTGTAAATTTAACGATTTACAAGTGATTTCTTGAAGCCTATATAAATAAAGACATTGAAATGACTATGAATTTAATAATATAATAATAATTAATTCTCCAGACTGACACCAATTCTCTAATTTCAAACTAAGCTTATAAGCTTGTGTTACGGATACTAGGTGAACGGATAGACATACTTAAATACGTTTATAAACATCCATGACTCGAGGACAAACGTCCATGTTTATCACACGAAACATTTGCCCCTAGCGGGATTCGAACCCGCAACCCTTAGTTTCACTCGACCAACGGGCCTGTCAAAATTTACACGAATGAAATGAAATCTATTACCGTAATATTATATGTTAAATATAAGAACTCCAGGTACTACATTATTTATTCACAATTTTCTATATAACTCAGCTGAATTTTATGATTTGCTAATAGTCGTTGAAAGAGCTTTCTGCTTCTTGGTCTCTAACTCCCCCTTAGGGGATTGCGGTCGGGTTTAATGTATATATATTGGTGTCAGGCTGCAGAATTTATTTATCTATACTAATATAATAAAGATTTGATTGTTTGTTTGTATTGAATAGGCTCCGAAACTACTGGACCGATTTAAATAATAATTTTTTCATCAATGAAAAGCTACTTTATCAGCGAGTAATATGGGCTTTACTTTATCCCCGTATTCCCACGGGGACGGGAAGTACGCGGGTGAAACCGCGGGGCGCTGCTAGTTATTTATAAATTTATATTGAGGATATTGTTCAACACGTCACACTTAAGTATTTCTCTACAATATCTATGAACAACAAACAGAAGGTGGTGTTAGAATCCATAATAACCGTAGAGCTTGTATGAAAAGGTTTATGAATGTTGAAGAAGCGAGTGAGGTGTGTAAGGATCGTGCCATGTGGCGTTCGGTTTTCTCTGCCTCCCTTATATGGGAATGGCGTGAAACTAATATAGTCAATTTCACATATGATAAGTTCTGTGACACTTTGAATTTGACGTTAATGCATCTGTATGATAGCCATTCAATTTTTGATGTAGTCTCGGAATCATCTAATTATGGATATTTTGTTTTTGTTTGTGTCTTAGGGGACACTGCTTTGTTGCCACTGGGTTCTAAACATTATTTCGGTTGAAATGTACGCTTATGAAATATCTTTAGTAAAATAATCTAACCCGATGCCAAGATGCCCGCCATATCGATTCGATTAATGATGTGACGTGAATAGTAGTGCTAATCTAGTACCCGTAGTATGCAATTCATACGATATTTTTTCTAAATTTAAATTAGTAATAAATTTAAGAAGAAAATTTATTAATCGGGTTTACATTAATAACAAATGGAGATTATTTATTATTTTTTATAATAATATTAGCGTATAAGGTAGAATATGTTTAAAATTTAATATTTTTTGATTCATAGAAAGTGCGATGCATGAAAAGGAGTATTGACACCTATCACGGAAATCATCTTACGTGAAACGGAATATAGTTAGTTATAAAAAGTATGTCAAATTAATAATCATTTTGACATACTTTTTGTAACTAGCTTTAAACTTGTTATCGGTCCTAAGAATTTAATTCCTCTAGCTAAAAAAGCGCCCTTCAGACCCTTCCAATGACGTCAAGCAGTATTTGTGTTTGCCGCCACCCATCATAGAGCCTGTCTTTGCTTCAAATAGTGTTCTTTAAAATACCATTGCTTGCCAAATGCTTTTAAAGTGGGCTTTAGTTGCAAATCAACATAATATCTACAGATCTTAAGCATTATAAAAGAGCGCCAGTGAAATTTTTATCTGGGCGCCATTTAAGCTTTTCGCCCTGGGCGCTGTTTAAGGCGCCTCTGAGAGTTGTTACTTATGGCAATTACTGACGAAACTTTTCACCTACAGTTAAGTTTGTTAGCGTTTAAGTTTAAAAACGGTTTATTAATTACTAGTTTATCGATGTGAAATTTTATCTTATAACATAAAAAATCATGTCAAAGATTTTGTCTTACTGTTTGTCTGTTTGTACCGGCTAATCTCCGAAACGGCTGGGTCTATTTTCACGGGACTTTTACCGGCAAACAGCTAAAGTTATAAGAAATAACATAGGCTACTTTTATATTAAAGTTGCAAAGTGAATAATCATGTTTTCTTTGTTATTACGCGGGCAACAGTTAACCAAATAACACATTTTGTGTTCGTCACGTGGGAGTCCTTGGGCGGTCGGCCCTCCGATTGACGTCATAATACTGGTGTTTGCCGACATCAGTCAAGGCATCTGTTTACTCGGGAAATGTTTACTGAAACACCATTTGGGTCGAAAGTTTCCGTGAGAAGCATAAACAAGGACCTATTGTAGATATATTACCCTCCCCCCCCTTTCACCCCTTTAGAGGGTGGTTTCCGGGATAAAAAGTATCCTATGTCCTTCTCCTGGTTCTAAGCTACGTCCCCACCAATTTTCAGCCAAATCAGTTCAGCCGTTCTTGAGTTATAAATAGTGTAACTAACACGACTTTCTTTTATATATATAGATTAATGCTTTCACTGACTGTGTACACAGATATCTAACACAATGGCTTCCCGCCAAATATCACTAAACAAATCCACAAAGATCACCCATCCAAATACCGACATAATGTGTGAACCATTAGCAACATCACGCCAACTCTCTTAATCATACAAATATTTTATTAAAGGCGAAAGTTTGTATGTTTGGATGTTTGTTGCTCTTTCACGGCAAAACGGCTAAACTGATTTGGCTGAATGTTGAAATGGTGATGGCTTATACTTTGGATTAGATCATAGGCTAAATTTTATCCCGATAAATGTTAAGTTCCCACGGGAATCACATTTTTAAACGCGGGCGAAGCCGCGGGCAACAGCAAGTTATTATTAAAACTGGAGTCAGTATTCTTAAATGAAGAGTGGGTCCCCCTTCCACCCCTAACGCTGTAGACTGGGAGGAGGGAGGATATGGGGAGTGGTAAGTGTTGGTAACATTATTTAAAAGCAATTCCCTAAGCCGCCAATGAAATTACTTAATTGAGCTCAACTGAGAACGGAGTTAAGTTGTAATGTCGTTTGTTAATCATTAGTTTGTTTTTACGACACGCTAATGTTAACCGATTCGTTGTCACTGGCATGGCACTGCTGCCGACCCTTCGCCTTTTTTGCGTGTGTCATTAGGCACGGGAGCCGTGTCATATTCAAATCGATGATAACTCCTTCAAATTAAGTTTTACTGAGGTCTAACCAGAACAAAACTATCTTCATTTTTTACGTTAATCAAGCCCGTAGCCTTCGTTTCTGAATATTATATGATTTTAAAAAAAGGGTCGCCAGCCTTTTTGAAAGTTGCGTTGCGTTTAATATCATTAAAGATAATGAGTTTCGAGTTAGTTGCTACCCGTGACTTCGTTTGCATAGTATTTAACACATATAACATCACGCCCATAATCCCCGAAGGGGTGGACAGAGTCAAAGGGAGCCCATTTAACCACATTCAGCCAAAAATAAAACTGGGCTGGGTTAGATGGATAATTGTGAAAAAGTAGTAAGTGGCTAGCTCGTCGCCTATACAATCACATACCCAAAACCCACAACCCGATATACCATTAGTCGCACATTCTTTTTAAATCCCAGACCAACACGGGATAACGGTACATCATAATTTTATATAAATCAAATGCAATAATGCATTCTATAATGCTACTACGAGCTACGACGCGGCCATACGCTACGAGCGCTACGCACTGCTACGCCGTAGTATCAGGCTACATCTCATTACATTCGATCGATTTCGTCTCATCATCATTACATTCATTCGAGCGATATAGTGACGTAATCCTTTGTCAGCATACTAGCTATTCGCTCGTCTGGGCACGGGTCATTGAACTCGTTTTCATCACTATCAACAAGTTATTTTACGGAAATAACATTAATACTAGAAGAAATCCGAAACTATTTCATATTTTAGGTAAAGTCTGAAAAATGGCTCGTCATTATGTGTAATGTGTAAGTTATTTTATACATATTTTTTTTCAACATTAGTTTAATTTTGTGATTTTGGCAAATTTTAATACTTACTTAATTGTAATAATATTTTTACAATGTTTTTAAAATTAGGTAGTTAGTAAGTTAGGCGTAGGTATTTATATTTTTAAGCCCAGAAAAAAGGTTCCCCATTTAAACAACACCTTTTACGGGGCCTGCCAAGGATATTTTTTTCTGATTGGGCCTCACATTATTTGCCCCTATAGCAGTCATAAATAACAATGACCATTCAGCTATGTCTTTGTTTACTGACTTAACAAATTCTACCGGCCTCAGCAGTATCCATCGGGTCCTTACATATCTTTCTCAGGGGCCTCTCAGACCGTCCGCAAGGGCCCCTTGCTATGTCCACTATATATAAACATATACCACCTGTTTACTGTTCCGTAGTAGCGGAAATATACAGTCTGAGGCCCTGGCAAATTCATCATGCGGATCCCCCATGCTTACGAGTTTCCAGGGGCCCCTTTGACCGGGGGCCCGTGGCGTATTGCCACTACCGCCATCTTATAAATAAATAAATATCAGACTACATCACATACATTAATCTGACTCCAAGCTAAAGCTTAAGCACTTGTGTTACGGATATCAGAATCAATATATAAATATATACTTAAATGATGGATATTAACACCCACACAGAACAAACACAAGTATTAATTACACGAATGTGTGTCCTGGGTGGGGATCGAACCCACGACTTTCGGCGCATGGGGCAGGGTCAACTGAATGCGCCTTTGAGCCAACCTTATAGTTACGCCACTGCTGTTCCACCTACTTCACATCACCTATCATTCACAGGTCGGGCGTGTACCGCGCGACGCGCGCCGAGCCCGCGGAGACTGCGCCGGCGCAGCGACTGTTGGACCCGGAGCGCGCGCCCGAACGCGACCACCGCCCGCAGCTCAAGGGGCCCCGCCCTGTTGGCTCCAGCGTCTCTGGTAATCATACTCTTAAGATATACATACATACATAACTTCACGCCCTTAAGGGGGTAAATAAACCACATTCAGCCAAAAATAAAACCGGGCTGGGTTAAACGGAAAATTGGGAAAAAGTAGTGACAAGTGGCTAGCTTGTCACCTACACAATCACACACCCGAAGACCGATATACCATTGGTCATCTTTTACGACATGCTACGAACACGTTGGCACATTATTTTTAAGTTTCAGAGCATCATGGGACAAAGAAACCAAATTTTATGAACTATTAACAATTCGCTTAAACAGACTCATTTAAATGTGAATAAAAAAATAGATGGCGCAAAAAACAACTACATGGTAGGCATATTTAAGACCTAGAACAAACTCACATAGACAAGGATGCCTCAAATAAATAGTTCTTATTCCCAGAAACGAAGGACTTTTGATATCTATTCAAGATCAAGTTGTTAACACTAAAAACTTCAGGAAGTTCATTATAAAAGACACACTAGATGAACGATGTAGAAAATGCCATAGGAACCCAGAGACCATACAGCACATAATAAATGCCTGCCCCGTTTTGACTCAAAATGTTTACATGCATCGCCACAACCAAGTTGTACACTATATGCACCAAAAATTAGCCATTAAACATAAACTAATACCCCCTAATGTCAAGCCATACTACCAATGTGTACCCAAGCCCGTACTGGAGAGCCCCAGTGCAAAATTATACTTTGATAGAGCAATTTTAACTGACAAAACTACACACTGCAATAGACCGGATATAACACTAGTAGATAAAATCACCAATACAGCATATTTAATAGGTGTAACAGTTCCAAATACTCACAACAAAAAAAAATCTATTTTAAAAAAAATACACAAATACTCAGAATTAAAGGAAGAAATTTTAAGAATTTGGAATTTAAGCAAAGTATATATTGTGCCATTGGTACTCTCCAGTACAGGAGTCATCCCTCATCACCTTCACCACAGCATTAAATTAATTAGGTCTTCCAGAAAATTCATTTATAACAATGCAGAAAGCCGCTATACTTACCACTTGCCGCATTGTTAGACGATTCCTACAGGACGAACCTTATAACCAACCAGACCCACAGGAATAACATTTAGTTGCTTGGTAAAATGCAACTAAAATTTAATTACCAGCTGAGATGTTGAGACAAAATATATAAAGAATAATATAATCTGCTATTCGATTCGTTTTTGTCGCATCTTAAAGTCCTAATTGGCTTCAAATGTCGCCAACTCGTTTTACTCCTCAAAGGGAACTGATCCCGATAGGTTCCGTTGACTTAAAGTTTGTAATGACAGGTCGTTATTTCTTTTGTAATATTAGCGGAAAATAATACGGCAACCGTTTCCTGCTGAGACGATTTTTTGTGACTCTTTTTAGGAATCTGGGAACGAGTTTGAATAAGCCCCATTCAGAGATTTTTTCTGTTTAACTTTTTATTAAGTAATGTTTCGGCCGTGTTGCAACGACCGAACTGAGTATCGCGTTTGGTCCCGTAAGCATTATTTCTAATGCATTATGAAATTGCCGTAAACTTATTAGCCACACTAGTGACATAAAAAATTCGTCCGCAACTCCTAACGCCAATAGATGTACGTACATACATACAAACATAACATCACGCCCGTAATCCCTGAAGGAGTAGGCAGAGTCAGAGGCAGCAAGCCCCTTTAACCACATTCAGCCAAAAATAAAAGTAGACTGGGCTAGATGAAAAATTGTGAATAAGTGACAAGTGGCTAGCTCGTCGCTTACAAAATCACACACCCAAAACCTGATTTACCATTTACGACAAGCTAGGCAAGGAATACAGTTGGCGCATTCTTAAGATATTTAACTCTCTTCGAGCGAGCCCGATTCACGCTTGACGTTTCTTCTTAATAACCATTGTTCAGACATTCATCCATCATATCTATAACTTATTGCTTCTACTGGAGGTCTCTCCTGAAGCTTAATTTATGGGAACAATGGTAGGGAACCGGCTATCTGTATCTGTTTCTCGCGGCACCTCCTCTCATCAGGCCATTCACGTCGAGGTGTCGGTAGGGTAAAAAGTGTAACGTGCAAAGAATTTGTTACTTGCAGAAATAAATCATTTCATTTCATAGTTATTTTGTTGACGATATTTTCTCAAGGTTTTTTTTTAAATATTAGATATGCGTAACCGGGTTTGAGCCCACCCGCTTCGCATATGAGACACGTGTTCATTACCATTGAGCTACTACTCCCGACTGTACCAAGTGAAACACTAAGCTAATACCGACACACAATACAAAGGCAAGCTATATTCAAGTGGGTTTAATTAAGGTGTGTTGTCAATAGTTAATTAACTGGCTCGTATGCTGACAGGACGCTAGCAAATAGTCTAGAATAAAACTAGATACTAGGTAGACTAAGCTAAAACATGACTGAAATGTGAGGGGACCAGGTTTGTTTTTGATACGGTATTTACGGGCACGCATATTGTATTGCGCCCCCCCTGAAAAAAAAAATGTCGTATTGTCGTCGTCGTCGTCGGTGTCGTCTCCCCCCCCCCCCCTCCCCCACCCCTCCGGACCAAAAAAAATTGTATTACAGTTTTAATGTACAGGTATAACGTAATATACGTAGGTATGTATGTATGTACGGGTGTAGGTTGTGTGAAGTAGATGTGTCGGGTCACCGCGCTTCAGCCACATGGCAATTGCTCCGAATTAGATCTCGAAACGTATTCAGTGTGTCATGTTCATGGAACCTTTAGTAGTAAATTGTTTCATACAAGTTAGTTTCCTGAAAACTACGCATAGTATTATAATTTCTTTGACTATCTCGGTATTTTCTCTACCTCAACTAGACTGCCTCGTTAGTCTAGTGGTAGCATGCGCCGTCTATGGACCAGAAGGCCCCGGGTTCTAATCCCGGGTTGGAACCAAAACTTTGTTGCTGGTTTTTCAATATTGACAGTAACAGTCCGGAGTCAGCAGGAAGTATAATCGGTATACCCCGTGCCCCGGAGAGCACGTTAAGCCGTTGGTCCTGCGCCTGACCTCTTTTCGGTCATGTCGAATTGCGGTCTCACCGGAGTATGAGAGTGAAGGAACAGAGAGTGCACCTGTGTTTGCGCACACACTTGTGCACTATAATATCTCCTGCACCTGACCGATATCGGCTAGGAGTACATTATCATTTTCTCTACCGGGAATAATAAGAACAAACAATTTTTTTAAATATCCGTATACCGCAAAATTGCTATTGTACATAATATCAATGGAACACAAAAATTGAGAGCATGCTCACTAACCTATTTTGACGGTGAATGCTTTACGCCCCAAAAAATAATATTAGCCACTTAACCTACCTATTTATCAGACTCATCATCTTCCTAGCGTTATGTCCCGTGCTTAGACGGGGTCCGCTTAGACCATGATCCAGGATTTAGCGAGTTTGGTAATTACATTGAAGCGACTGCCGATCTGACCTGCGTAACCCTAAGATAGGGGAACCAGACAATTTTTGGATCATGGTTACAAATTCAAAGTTGTTTGAATTTGCAGGTTTCATCACGATGTTTTCCCTCACCGTCGAGCTAGTGGTATAAATATGTACATAGATTTTTTAAAATCTAGAGGTACATGCCCGGGTTTGAAACCGCACTCCTCGGTTAAGAGGCGCGTGTCCTTACCATTGAGCTACCACCGCTTTACCTATTTATCAGACTACAAGAATACTATCGGAGCAAAAAACAATTGATCAAGGGACACATATACATACACATTAGAATCTCGGTTTAACCGATAACTTTGAACCTTTATAACTTGCTCAATGATCAAGACTCAAGAGAGCGGTGGTAGCTCAATGGTAAGGACACGCGCCTCTTGCGAGTGCCGGCACAAACCCGGGCACGTACCTCTGGATTTTTTAAATCTATGCACGTATTTATACCACT
The DNA here is from genome assembly GCA_951394215.1 of Glyphodes perspectalis. Lineage (NCBI taxonomy): Eukaryota > Metazoa > Arthropoda > Insecta > Lepidoptera > Crambidae > Glyphodes > Glyphodes perspectalis. The sequence goes on from OX596221.1 coordinate 3,562,917, forward strand.
AAAACATCGTGATGAAAGTTGCAAATTCAAACAACTTTGGATTTGTAACCATGATCCAAACATTGTCTGGTTCCCCTATGTTAGGGTTACGAAGGTCAGATCAGCAGTCGCTTCAATGTATTACCAGACTCGCTAAATCCTGGATCATGGTCTAAGCCAGTGATTCCCAAAGTGGTCCAGGTGGACCCCCAGGGGTCCACGGGAGACTTGCTGGGGGTCTACGTAGGCGTGAACAAAAATGGGGGTCCATAAGATGCTAATGGGGGTCCACGAAAATTTATCTGCTTTTCTTGGACATTATTCACACATAGCCACTAGTCCCAAACTAAGCAGAGCTTGTGTACTATGGGTACTAGACAACCGATAAACATACTTAAATACTTTTTTTTTTGTAAATACATACTTATTATACAGGGTGTATCGTAAATCGTTTAAAACCTCTCGGCCACGTGGTCTATAGGTCACCCTGAACAATGTTTGTTCTACGACTTATCCAATCTAGACATTAAATTTTTCGACTTCCCATACAAAATGACCAAACAGCTGATCGAGGTTTGTATGGGAAGTCGAAATATTTAATGTCTGTATTGGATAAGTCGTAGAACAAACATTGTTCAGGGTGACCTATAGACCACGTGGCCAAGAGGTTTTAAACGATTTACGATACACCCTGTATATAGAAAACACCTGGACAGATACAAACAAACATGTTCATGCACACAAATGTTTGTACCCCGCGGGATTCGAACCCGCGACCTCTTGGTTCAGAGGCAGCGTCCACTACCACTGAACCAAAGTGGCCGTCAATAGTAAAGAGCAAGCATAGTTTTTATAAGGGCCTACCTACATTATTTTAAGTACCTAACTAAGCAGATAATATTTTAATAAGGCAAGCGACTGTTACTTGTCTAAACTTGCGTATGATATTACGTACAATTTCGTGTACAGACTTGCAAAGCGCTGTCCGCCCGACAATGCTTAAACTTGTTCAGATTGGTGTACTTTAGTTACTTTCATAGCGTTATGTCATACGGTCTGCTGCTGTGGGGATCTGCGGCCAATATACAAACTATTTTTGTATTGCAGAAAAGGGCAGTCAGAGCCATATACGGCCTCAGTCCACGTGACTCGCTTAGAGAAAAGTTTAGAGAAATAAATATTTTAACAATAGCATCACAATTTATTCTGGATTGTATAATGTATATATTCAAAAATATTGAAGCATTTCCTAAAAAGTCAAACTCTCATAGTTTTAATACTAGAAATAAACACAAACTTGCTGTTCCTATTCAAAGACTCCAAAAGAGTGGTAATTCATTTATTGGTCTAAGTATTAAAATGTTTAATAAACTACCACAAAGTATTATAACATTACCCCTACATAAGTTCAAATTATATATTAAATCATTTTTAATGAGTAAGGGTTATTACAAGATACAAGATTACCTCAATGACAAGGATTCATGGTTAACTTCATAATGAAGTGTTCACCTGCAGTGATATCTACATAGTCTTAAGTATATAATAATTAAGTTTACTAATTTGTAAAATTTGGCATTTAAAAGAGTAACTATCGAGTTTCTTGCCGGATTCTTCTCGATAGAGTCTACCTTCCGAACCGGTGGTAGTACTAGTTCTTATCCTTATTTTTTTATGTATATTGACTATTTATAAGTGCTTTCTTGAAGCCCATATAAATAAAGATATTTTGATTTTGATTTTTTGATTTTAGACATGAATTTGATCACCACTATAAATACTTGATGCCAAAGGCAAACTCATTCATTTGTTTCCGGAATTTCGAAAAAAAGGTGTGAGAAAATTTATATCAGTGATTGCTAGTGCCGAAGAAAAGTAAGTACTTACCTTTTTTTTTGTTATAGTAATTAAGTATTTTGTTTACGTGTACTAGTCAGTTGATCACAACTGCTTGTATAGATAGGTGACTTAGTAACTTACGGATATTTTAATTGTCCTCTTTCGATTTGAAGACAAACACAGCACGTTTTATTCAATTGTTTTTTCACGAGAGAAGCACTGCCTCTCTAAAAAGGCCGAATAAGCAATATTGCAGAGCAATTAAGCGTGAACTCATTGATTTGATGTTAGTTATGGTTTTTATGGACAATTTTGGGATTTCGACTTTTATTTTTTCCTACACAAATTTGATCAGCATTCGATACTGAGTTTTTTATTTGTAGTATTAAAAATTAGTGGTAAATTACCTAATTTACCACTAATTTTTAACAAATACAGACGAGACGAGACGAGACGAGAGATGATACGTCTGTATTTGTCTTAGCGGTTTATTAGTTGGTCCCTTCACAAGCCGTAATTCTATTCCCGCGTGCTGACAAAGGCTGCGGTGTGATTCCTATATTCAGAAAAAAACTTGGTTACAAAAACATTTTTTTTTCAGGTAAGTTAACTGACACGAAACATGGCTACAGCAAAGAAAAAATGTCGACAATATAGTGTCGATTATTTGAAATATGGTTTTGTTCCATCAGAGGCAGGCAAACAATTGCCCATGTGTCTATTATGCAACAAAGTTTTGAGCAATGACTCTATGAAACCATCAAAGCTCGAAGATCATCTAAAAAGGTGTCATACTGATAAAATAGGTAAAGATTTAAAATATTTTCAAACATTGAAGGAAAAATATGAAAAGAGACCCACCATGCACAGTATGTTCGCTTCAACATCTCAAAGTAACGATGATGGCTTGCGGGCATCTTACAATATCTCATTACTTATATCAAAATGTGGAAAACCGCACACTATTGGAGAACAATTAATTTTACCCGCTGTTGAAGAAGTCTTAAAAACTGTTTTGCACAAATCTCCATTTGACGTACTAAAAAGAATTCCATTAAGTAACAATACTGTACAAAGACGCATTGATGAAATGAGCTCTGATATCGAATGTTTTTTGTGCAATCATCTGCAAAAAACTCATTTTTCTATACAACTGGACGAGTCAACGTTACCCGGTAATGAAGCATTATTATTGACATATGTCCGATATATTATGGAGGAAGAAATTCACGAAGAATTGCTATTTGCCAGAACTTTGGAGACTGACACTAAAGGCGAATCAATATTTAATGTACTGAGCAATTTTTTTACGGAAAAATCGATTCCATTTACAAACATTATTTCAGTGGCAACAGACGGAGCTCCTGCAATGGTCGGGCGATATCGTGGGTTTATAACTCATCTCAAAAGAATTATACCAGGGCTTACAGCTATTCATTGCGTAATCCACCGCCAACATCTTGTGGCAAAACATTTAAGTGACAGGTTGAACCAATCTCTTCATTTTGTAATAAAAGCTGTCAACAAAATCAGAAGCAATGCATTGAATACGCGTTTATTTGCTCAATTGTGCGACGAAAATGATGAAGACTTCCAACGACTGCTCTTACATACTGAAGTACGCTGGTTGTCGAAAGGCGCATGCTTAACAAGATTTTACTCTGTTTTCGATTCCGTATTAGAGTTCCTAGAAAGCAGAGATCCAGATTTAAAAGAAAACTTGATCAAATTCAAAACAGACATTGCGTATTTGACAGATTTGTTTAAAAAATTTAATGATATTAACTTGCAGTTACAAGGGGACAGCCTGAATTTAATAAAAACAAAGGGGATAATTTCGGCTTTTCTTGGGAAATTGAAATTAATGAAGCAAAACATTAGTCGGCGCGAATTCTCTCAATTTCCAAACTTGTCACAGGTAGAATGTATTGATGAGGATATCCATACCTACAGTCAACATTTAAGTGCCCTGCATGTTGACTTCAAAACCAGGTTTGAAGATATGCTGACAATGGATATACCACCATGGATCATAAATCCATTTGATGAAACGGAAGTGGCCAATGTTGTATTACAAGAGGAGCTGCTCGAGCTAAGCACCAATGAGGAGCTGAAGGTGAAATTTAGAAAAGGCTACCAAACATTTTGGCTGCAAGCAGAAATACCCGAAAAATATCCTGGACTGTGGGAAATCACAAGGAAATTTTTAATAGCTTTTCCCTCGTCATACCTTGTAGAAAGGAGTTTTAGTGCCGTTACAAATCTCTTAACAAAAAAAAGGAGCAAATTAAACATCACAGAGCGGGGGGATTTGCGGTTATTGCTTACAAAAATAAAGCCAAACATTGATCGTTTGCTGACACTCCACCAAATACATCCTTCCCATTAATTAAAATTGTGACTTACCTTTTTAATTTTTTCTTGCAATTCTATTCTTTTAATAAATAAAGTGTTATAAAATGTACCATTTTTCGTTTTTATTTTACCTGTCGGAATATAGGGACAGAACTCAGAAGCGACACTTTTTCATTTTTTGGCGACTTTAAGAATGTGGTAGAAATGTAGCAGCAGGGGGTCCATCGAAACTAGTAACATTTTGAAAGTGGTCCACGAGAAAAATAAGTTTGGGAACTACTGGTCTAAGCGGACCCCGTCTAAGCACGGGACATAACGCTAGGATAGTAGACTTATACAAAAAAAAACATAGTTATTCCCTATCATTAATATGTATCCCATGTTAATTCGAAACTTTAAATAAC
>OX596221.1:3567693-3605614 GCA_951394215.1 Glyphodes perspectalis
GGTATAGCCTGGACTGCAGCACCACCCCACCGTGCTACCGGCTGGTGCGCGGCGCGCCAGCGCGCTGGCGGCGCGAGATGGCCAAGACCTTGAACGTGCTCGTGCGCACCCTGCCGCAGGAAGCCTGCGACGCCTACCTCACCACAGTCGTGGAGCAGGTACGAAGGTTACGCCTATGACCTACTAAAGACCATGGTCTGCTATACTGTTGTTGCATACTAGCTAGGATTTGGGACTGAAGTACCGGAAGGTAAGTCAATGGCCTACTGGACTGTTGATGGATTTCTGCCTGAGTTTCTAGGTGAGCGGATTTCTGTCCAGTCCTTCAAGATAACTTTGTCATAGGCTACCATAGAGGCTTAATCTGAGGGAGTCAGACATATCCTGCTTCCTCCTATCGAAGTATGAAAAAAAATAATTATATCGATGATGAAGTAGATAGTCTTCTAGGGTTATTTGAATTAGCATAATTCTATGGTGTATTGAGCTATCAGAGACGCCAACATAGCCAATACTGTTATCTCCTCTTCACCCTCCAAAGACCTATTATATGTATCTTACTGACAAGGATTAGCAGTTCGATTAGCCATATTGTTTTTGATAAAGTCAAGTATCCCACAACATCACAATAAATTTATCTGAATCCGAGCTAAGTAGCGTAAGCACTTGTATTACGGATATTAGATTCAACAGTGGTATGTTACAAATATATTAACTTAAATATTAGATATTAACACCCAAACACAAGTATTCATCACACGAATGTTTGTCCTGGGTGGGGATCGAACTCACCACTCTGGGCAGGGTCACTATCAAGTGCGCCATTGAGCCAGTCGTTAAACATCTTTAAAACTTCCTTCTTCCTATTCCGATCTAACTTCTATCTCACTAAGTACTAAAAAGTAAACAAAAGTCAAAATACTTTATATAGGTTTGAAACAAACTAAATCGTCAATTCAACAGGAAAATCAACTAATAATATGAATCTACCACCGGTTCGGCAAGAAACTCGGTAGTTACTTTTTTCAACAACATAAGTATTTTACAAGGGTGTATAATATGTCGCATGCAATTTGTATGATTCCGCCGTTTACATACGGCGTCGTCAGTTTAAAAACGCTCGCAGTTATGTATTACGCCGAAGGCTAACTCGATCAATTGTTGTACCTAATTTCGACGTTGGTTGTTCTTCTTCGGTTCTGGCTGTGGGGTCGCAGTTGTACCTAACACTCCTCCTCGCTTCGCTCGTCGTCGTACCTATTATTTTAACTAGGCTACCTAACCTGACCTAAACTTAATACTTGAGGCATACTATATAATGACCGAAATATACATTAATACATAACTGTGAGCGTTTTTAAACTGACGACGCCGTATGTAAACGGCGAAATCATACAAATTGCCTGCGACATATAGATCATATTTGCATCTGAACCATGTCAAAAACCGTACTATCTTATTACAGGAAGTACAACACACAGTGCTGATGAGCGTGGAGGCGGCGCGGCGCTGCGTGTGGGTGGGGCGCGCGGGGGGCGCCGGCGCCGCGGGGGCGGGCGCGGGGGCGGCCGGGCCGGGGGGGGGCGGCCGGGCCGGGGGGGGCGGCCGGGCCGGGGGGGGCCGCCGCGCCGGGGGGGGCGGCCGGGCCGGGCGCCGCGGGGGCGGCGGGGGGGCGCGGCCGCGCCGGGGGGCAGCGGGGACGTCACGCCCGAGCCGTCCGACCACGCGCACCACCACGAGCTGCAGAGGCGTCTCAACAATTTGCAGAAGGACCTTAAGGTACCCGACATTTACGCCTGTGCAGCCTACAGGTTCGCTGTATACGTAATAAAGGACGCGACATAGATAGATAGTTCTCGGTGCTCCTGGGTATCCCAGGTCCCTCAGTTGATTTATGAGTAACCAAGAGGGCTCAGTCCGTACAAGTCCTGCTAGTCTTCTCAAGGCTGATGGGAATCCAGACAGTCCAGGTTTCTTTTACTGAACTTTTCGATAGTTGGCAACTCTTTACAACAACGCAGTACTTCAGTTTTTTATATCAAGTTTCAGTTCATAAATATCTCTTTTAATTTAGAAACTGACTATTAGAACACAAAATATATGTTTTAGTGAATTATAAAAATCCTCTTTACCCCCAGCTTCACTTAAGCGAGCGCAACATAATCCGGGCGAGCGTGCGCGGGCGCAGCGCCCCCGGGGGCGAGGACGAGTACACGCAGGGCGTGCGCACCGCGCTTGGCGAGCGCCTGGACACGCTGCTGGATTCGCTCGTCGCGGACCACGACGCGCCGGCCGGCTACAACGGGATCCCGACCAGGTGAGCCGGCGATGAGACGAGGACGAGTACAGGCAAGGCGTGCGCGCCGTTCTCTTGTTGACGCACACGCAGGAGAGCTTGTCGCCGGCGGGATATAACGGGATACCGTCCAGGTGAGCGGGCAGATCTATGATTACCGATAGCGTGCGAGCCGGATGTGCAAGCTCGTTTCTTAAGATGTATTACATAACTACTTGACTGGCCCGTTGGTCTAGTGGTCAGAGAGGTCAGAAAACCATGGCCACGAAACCAAGGGCTGCGGGTTCGAATCCCGCTAGGGGAAAATATTTCGTATGATGAACATGAATATTTGTGCTCGAGTCATGGTTGTTCATTAAATGTATGTCTATCCGTTCACCTAGTATCCATAGCACAAGCTTATAAGCTTAGTTCAGGACTAGGGATTTGGTGTATAAGTCTGAAGAAATAATTTATTTATAATATCTGGTACACTCCGCACTTCTAGTTCCAGAAGAACCCATAAATTTCTGCGCTTAGTATTCACGACTCCATTATGCTGCACTATGGTACAATTATGAGTTGACGCATATGCTACCTGCGCCTGAGTGTGTTAAACATTAACCATGTCTACAGCACATTTGTTTCTGTTGCAGCCTGATCGACGAGGTGAACGAGCACCTCTCGTTCTGCCAGAAGGCGGCGCAGTGCACCTCCAACAGGGAGGTCACGCTCAATGAACTGAAATCGTGAGTACACATTTAGATACCTCTTGTTTAATAGTATCTGAACTAACGGGCTTCTCCCGTTGACGTGTTTTATAACTCATCTATATAGGTATTTAGATACATTCTACATACCTACTTAATTTTGTCTCGTGTTGATCTGGGACTTAAAAATAGTTTCCCAACTTTGTTTCTTGCCTAGCATGTTGTAAAAGGCGACTAATGGTATATAAGGTTTTGGTTAAGTGATTGTGTAGGCGACGAGCTAGCCACTTGTCACTACTTTTTCACAATTTTCCATCTAATCCAGCCCATTGTCCTGTATTGGTCTGGGACTTATAAAGAATGCGCCAACTGTGTTTCTTGTCTAGCATGTCGTAAAAGGCGATTAATGGTATATAACAAACTAGCCACAATTTTTTTACAATTTTCCATTTAAGCCAGCCCAGTTTTATTTTTGGCTCAATGTGGTTGAAGGGGCCTGCTATCCCTTTGACTCTGCCTGCCACTCTGGGGATTACGGGTGTGATTTATGTATGTATGTATTCTACATACTTGAACTTGTATCTTTACAAAACCAGACGAATACAAGAAATATATTAATTTGCATGTTTGCGGTCACAGCTATTTTATTGTACCCTACTCTATAATAGCACCTAACTCAGATCTCTGATGCCATGCGCCCTGTAGCCAACTGTAGTCATCTCTCTCATCTAATAGGCAAGATGACTAAAAAATTCCGTTTAGTCCGTCAGTTAGATTATAGAAATATATTGAACACGTATTTTTTATTTATTTGTCAAACAAACATTGATGAAGATACAATACATTCAAGCTGCGCGTGACGTCACGAATTCGTAAAATTTTTACTGAATGTGACGTCGCAAGCCCACACTCTAAAACATTATGCTCTTTATTTATGATTTTTTTTAATTTGATAAAGCTAAAAATATGTGTCTAGTATTTTTGTATAATCTAACTAACGGACTAAATAGAATTATAGATTTTTAATGCATCATCGTCATCCCTATTGTTGTCTACTTAGGTTTCGGATGTGCTCCCCTCAGGTACATAACGAGCGACAGCAACGTACCACTAGCGCTGATTGGCAGCGCCGGCTGCGGCAAGGCGACCCTGGTGGCGCGCGCCGTCAGCATGGCGCCGCAGTGCCAGCAGGACCTAGCCGTCATCGTGCGGTGAGACATGGGCTTAATACTGCACCTAACCAAAGGGTACGCCCCCTAGAGGGCGTAGATAAATATAAGAGGTGGCGTAATAGGTACGTTTAGGCATCCGGACAAAGCCGGACATAGTTAGGCTTTAAGAGCGTGTCTTTGCGTGTCCGGCCAAAATAAATGGTGACGGGCTTGTCCGGGTTTTTCTGGCTTTTTACATTTCGCAAACGGGCGAGCGCCGAGCGTGGTCGAGCGCAGCCGGGTCGACTGTCAAAGTAGTAGTAATATAGGGTCCGGCCTTTTTACCCAAATGTCCGGCCAAACTGATTGGTCTGTCCGGCTATTGGGTTTGGTGACCTGGCAACCATAGGTAAGTTTATCTCTTCAATATAAAAAACCAGACTCGGCAATCACTAAATCATGGTCTGAGTAAATTCAATTTTTTTATAATTAGCAATAGAACTCATAGTAGTAGGAAGAAGATCAGTTTGCTGACTAAAAATATAAAGAGTTGAGACTTTTCATCTAAAACACCATTGGACAACACTTTTCCTTTCCAGATTCGTCGGTCTCACCTCCCAGTCAAGCAGCTCTCACCAGCTGCTGAAGTCGATAGTCGACCAGTGCTATGTGCTGCACACCGGTACGGTCTATAGAGGGAAAAACGTAAGTTAGTTTTTCTATTTTTAATTGATAAATGTTTGCTACCTCATACAAGGATGTCATTATACTCAAGTACTGGCATCAAAAAATGTCAAGTTGGAAAAAAAAAATATTGTCAATTCCAAATCTTTAAATTTTTTGTCGTTCCGCGAATTAGGTAGAAATGTAGGTACATTCTGCGTAGTTTACTTTTTAATTTTACTGAAATAGTGTTTGCACATCAGTGATCATATTTTTTATTTTTTTTGGGGTATATTATACAGCGTTACTACGGTTCTTAAATATTGTGAATGGTCTCGTTATAAGGCCCCATTTAACCTCCTTTCGGGTTTACGGGTAGTTTTGTAACACCCGTATAATATACACATATCATTCGACCGCAATCACCGAGGGTTAAGCAGATTCAAACGAGCAGCAAGCCACTTTTAGCTAAAAGTAAAGATGGGATGGAGTTATGAAAAAGTAGTGACATAGAGCTAGCTCGTAGCCTAACAATTGACGCGGGAAATGCGTTTCGAAGCAATATGACGCCGTCTAGGTCAATGACTGGACTCCCAGGGCCCTGCATAGCCACGATATACCCAGTAAACTTCGGGGCGGTTGCGTTATTGGTAGCGGTTGCCCATTCCCTTAGCTCGAAGCACGGTCTTCACCACACTCGGAGGTTTACTGCGATTGACATGCGACTAATTCCCACAGGAGGTATGCGCACTGTCGGCAGCGCTGGTCCGCGCGCTGGGCGCGCTGGGGCGCACGCGGCCCGCGCTGCTGGCGGTCGTGGGCGCCGACGCGCTGCGCGCCGCGCGCTGGCTGCCCGACCGCCTGCCCGACAACGTCAAGATGATCGTCACCGTCACTGAAGGTACGAGCGACAGGAGCGAGGAGCGCTGCTGGCGGTCGTGGGCGCCGACGCGCTGCGCGCCGCGCGCTGGCTGCCCGACCGCCTGCCCGACAACGTCAAGATGATCGTCACCGTCACTGAAGGTACGAGCGACAGGAGCGAGGAGCGCTGCTGGCGGTCGTGGGCGCCGACGCGCTGCGCGCCGCGCGCTGGCTGCCCGACCGCCTGCCCGACAACGTCAAGATGATCGTCACCGTCACTGAAGGTACGAGCGACAGGAGCGAGGAGCGCTGCTGGCGGTCGTGGGCGCCGACGCGCTGCGCGCCGCGCGCTGGCTGCCCGACCGCCTGCCCGACAACGTCAAGATGATCGTCACCGTCACTGAAGGTACGAGCGACAGGAGCGAGGAGCGCTGCTGGCGGTCGTGGGCGCCGACGCGCTGCGCGCCGCGCGCTGGCTGCCCGACCGCCTGCCCGACAACGTCAAGATGATCGTCACCGTCACTGAAGGTACGAGCGACAGGAGCGAGGAGCGCTGCTGGCGGTCGTGGGCGCCGACGCGCTGCGCGCCGCGCGCTGGCTGCCCGACCGCCTGCCCGACAACGTCAAGATGATCGTCACCGTCACTGAAGGTACGAGCGACAGGAGCGAGGAGCGCTGCTGGCGGTCGTGGGCGCCGACGCGCTGCGCGCCGCGCGCTGGCTGCCCGACCGCCTGCCCGACAACGTCAAGATGATCGTCACCGTCACTGAAGGTACGAGCGACAGGAGCGAGGAGCGCTGCTGGCGGTCGTGGGCGCCGACGCGCTGCGCGCCGCGCGCTGGCTGCCCGACCGCCTGCCCGACAACGTCAAGATGATCGTCACCGTCACTGAAGGTACGAGCGACAGGAGCGAGGAGCGCTGCTGGCGGTCGTGGGCGCCGACGCGCTGCGCGCCGCGCGCTGGCTGCCCGACCGCCTGCCCGACAACGTCAAGATGATCGTCACCGTCACTGAAGGTACGAGCGACAGGAGCGAGGAGCGCTGCTGGCGGTCGTGGGCGCCGACGCGCTGCGCGCCGCGCGCTGGCTGCCCGACCGCCTGCCCGACAACGTCAAGATGATCGTCACCGTCACTGAAGGTACGAGCGACAGGAGCGAGGAGCGCTGCTGGCGGTCGTGGGCTGCTGATCATCAGTCACATCAGACTTATATCTAATAGTAATAATATCCCCATAACCGATTTCGACCCGGGATTTGAACTCGAGGCCTCTTGATCCACATGCAGGCGGCGCATTCTAGGTACCACTAGACCATAATAAGCGCAAGCCAGCAAAATACCACGCGAGGCAACACAAAAATGCTGTTTCTTCGTGAATTTTAGTGATATCATTAAGTATATTTCTTTTTTATTCTTTCCATGAAAATAAGGGTTAAGGTAAGGTATAAGATAAGGGTTACGAAGGTCAGATCGGCAGTCGCTTCAATGCGATGCCAGACTTGCTAAATCCTGGATCATAGTCTAAGCGGACCCTGGCTAAACATGGGACATAACGCTAGGAAGATGATGTGTTTCGGTTTTCATATAAGTATTATGTTATGTACTATAAACAGCCTTGTCTATGCCGCCTGAGAACTGTTTTATTTAAATGCTAATAATTATATCTTACAGAAAAAGACGAGCCATCCAGCTCCGCCATAATGGCGTGCCTCTCGTCCGAAGACGGGCCGAAGGTGGTGCGGGCGCCGCCGGTCGGCGCGGAGGAGGCGAAGGCGGTGCTGGCGGCCTGCGCGGCCACCTACAGCAAGACCGGCGCTGCGTCGCCGCCAGAGGCCGCCGTGCGCGCCGTGCAGAAGTGCACCTTGCCGCTCTACGCTAAGGTTCGGTTTGCTCTGCACGCTCGCACGCCGCACCGAGAAGGCGAGGCAGCCACCTACACTAGTGTTAGCCACCTACACCTACTCCGAAAAATCTATAGTTTTGCAATCGATTGGGCCACTACAGGTATTTTCACTAGTAGACGAAAGCTATTCGATTTGTATAATGATAAAGCAAATTCGAATGAACCTAAATTAATCGAATATGTCAGAAATTATTCCAAATTATTTAAAAAAGTGTGTGCAGTAGCAAAATCAAACTATCTCAAGCATAAGATTTCTAATTCTAGTGACAAAATTAAAGCTACTTGGAATATTATCAACAAAGAGACTTGTAAAAACAAAATACAAAATCACAAGTTCTCTCTAAACATTGATAATAGATGTCTACATTCAGATGGGGAAGTGGCAGAAGCTTTTGAATCATATTTTTCTAATATCCCGACTGCAACTACTCGTTCATTAGATTCCAACCCACACCTTGCAAATAGCATCCTGAAATCTAGTGTAGAAGAATGCAATACTCCTTTTAGTTTTCATCATGTTAATGATAAGGTAATTTTAAATACTTTCATAAGTTTAAATTTTAAGAAAACCGAAGATCTATGGGGCGTTTCGATACATATACTAAGACATATAATACAATGTATTGCCCCTATCTTGTCAAATATTTTTAATAAATGTGTTGATATGGGTCAATTTCCTAACTTAATGAAACATAGTAAAGTTATTCCTTTATTTAAATCAGGTGACAAAAGTGACCCATCTAATTATAGACCAATTTCTATCCTGCCAGCACTGAGTAAAATCTTTGAAAAAATTATATTTAGTCAATTAATATGTCACCTTAGAGTCAACAATTTATTACATAGCAATCAGTATGGATTTACCAAAGGGAAATCCACTACTGACGCAGGAGTGGCACTTACAAAACACATTATCGAAGCTTGGGAAAGAAAACAGGATGCTGTTGGAATATTCTGTGATTTGTCGAAGGCATTCGATTGCGTTGACCACCAAACTTTACTAATGAAGCTACGTCATTATGGTGTATATGGGAACTTACTTAGTCTGCTGAAGTCTTATTTATCTGATAGGCTTCAAATAGTGAGTGTAAATGGTACAAACTCTTCTGGTGCCCCATTATCGATGGGAGTACCCCAGGGCTCAATATTGGGACTTCTGCTTTTTCTTTTATACATTAATGATCTCCCTTATTTTGCAAAGGATTTATGTGAGATAGTTTTATTTGCTGATGATACTTCCCTGATTTTTAAAATTGATAGACAAAAGGAATTTGTTGACGATGTAAATAACGCTCTCTCACGAGTACTATATTGGTTTTCTACCAACAACCTACTACTTAATGCAAAAAAAACAAAATGTGTTAAGTTTTCAATGCCAAACACAAGGCAAGTTAATACACAAATCACTATGAACAATGAAGCAATTGATGTAGTTAACTCGACTGTATTTCTTGGAATCACCTTAGACGCTAAATTGCAATGGGGTTCCCATATTGCGGCCTTGGCAGGAAGACTTAGTTCGGCTGTATATGCAGTCAGGAAAATACGACAATTAACAGATGTTGAAACAGCAAGATTGGTGTATTTCAGTTATTTTCATAGCGTAATGTCATATGGTCTGCTGCTGTGGGGATCTGCGGCTAATATACAAACTATTTTTGTATTGCAGAAAAGGGCCGTTAGAGCCATATACGGCCTTAGACCACGTGACTCTCTTAGAGATATTTTTAAAGAAATTAACATTTTAACAATTGCATCACAATTTATTTTAGATTGTATTATGTATATATATAAAAACATTGACCAATTTCCTAAGAAGTCAAACACTCATAGTTTTAATACTAGAAATAAACACAAACTTGCTGTTCCAAACCATAGACTCCAGAAGAGTGGTAATTCATTTATTGGTCTTAGTATTAAAATATTTAATAAACTTCCAGAAAGTCTACTAGCATTACCTTCACATAAGTTCAAATTGTGCATTAAAGCGTTCTTAATGAAAAAGGGCTATTATAAGTTTGAAGACTTCCTAAATGATAAGCATTTATGTTTAACTTCATAATGAAGTGTTCACCTGCAGTGTTGTTACCTAATAAGTACCTATAAAATATTAAGCAAGAAATTGTAAATCTTTGCATTTAAAAGAGTAACTATCGAGTTTCTTGCCGGTTTCTTCTCGATAGATTCTACCTTCCGAACCGGTGGTAATCCTTTTTTCTGTTTAAATTGACTATTTATAAGTGCTTTTTTGAAGCCTATATAAATAAAGAGATTTTGAATTTGAATTTGAATTTGAATTTGATAAGTAGTTTAACGGCCAAATCATCTATACGATCGATAGGACAATCGATAGCATCGATAGTATCGATGTCTCTGTTAGTGCAATACTACCAATAAAATTAATTGGTTAGCAGCAGTCGAAACTATCGATACTATCGATAGTACTACTGTTCACCGATAGATGGCCTATCGAGCGGCAACACTAACCTACACTCTTTGTCATGCTGGTTTAGTCTACGATACTTTTTATCCTGAAAAAATGGATCTAGCGCAATACACCATATGTAATTACTCTTAACTAGATTCTATAATTAGGAAATGTTTCGAGGTTTCTTGTGCGCTTGCTGATGACAACTACAAATTACTTTTCCATCACCATCTAACCTAGATTCTGAGGTTACATCTACAGTTCGTTCCAATTAGCAAAGACATTAAGAAATTCCTATTATTTCCTTGACAGATACTAGCATGGCAAATCTCCCTGTCAGCGGAGACGTTCACCGAGCAATCTGAGCCTGAGACAGCTCCAGAGCTGGTCATCTGCGAAGACCTGGAGGGGCAGCTGATCCAGATCCTGGTGACGACGGAGGCGGCCCTGGGCGCTGACCGTGTGAAGAACTGCCTGGCACTGCTGACTGCGTCCAGGAGGGGGCTGGATGATACGGAGATACTGGATATGTTGGCGCATGATGAGCTGTTCAGGAGTCAGGAGACGTATTGTGAGTATTGTGCAGGTTGTATGACACTGGTAACTAGCACATTACATCTGCACATAA
Organism: Glyphodes perspectalis; assembly: GCA_951394215.1. Taxonomy (NCBI): domain Eukaryota; kingdom Metazoa; phylum Arthropoda; class Insecta; order Lepidoptera; family Crambidae; genus Glyphodes; species Glyphodes perspectalis. The sequence continues at coordinate 3,578,310 of OX596221.1, forward strand.
ATTCGAACGTCTTACCTATTTTACTCCGTAATTGAAGTACCTAAAGCTTTCTGCGGGACTTTCAAAGGAGAGAGAGGAAAGAGTGTGAAAGGTATTGACTCAAAACTGGCATATTTATAAACTAACTAACTAAACTTCACGCCACTTCCCTAGCGGGGTAGGCAGAGAGAACCGAACGCCATATGGCACGATCCTTACACACCTCACTCGCCTCTTCAACATTCATAATCCTTTTCATACAATCTCTACGGTTTTTATGACTCCTAACATCATCTTCTGTTAATACATATTTATAATACACTGTGCACTGTGCCTTTTCAAGGCATTATTTGACTCATCCCGAGGTGTAATTAACTAAATTAGCCTAAATGCGCAATGCAGTATTTGCACATGTACCTATGCATTGGATAGGAAGACCTTAAATGCGTATCTTATTCGTCCGGTTCCGCTATCTACAGGTGAAGACATAACGCTAAGATGAATGGACATTTCCATTTATCTTAGCGTTATGGGACATAACGCTAGGAAGATGAATGGAAATGTCTGACGGGGTCCGCTTAGAAAATGATCCAGGATTTAGCGAGTCTGGTAATTACATTGAAGACATTTCCATTACAGCCACTTTAATGTGATCAAATTTTTTAAGTCTGAAATCAAAATCAAAGCACACCCTAACCTTCTGACTGGCCCGTTAGTCGAGTGGTCAAAGACCCTGGCCCCGATACCAAGGGTCACGCGTTCGAACCCCGCTAGGGGCAAATGTTTCGTATGACAGACATGAACATTTGTACTCGAGTCGTGGATGTTTATAAACTTATTTAAGTATGTCTATCCGTTTGCCTAGTATCTATAGAACAAGCTTATGCTTAATTTGGAACTAGGGAATTGCTGTGTCAGTCTGGACATTGATTAATTATTAACCAGAAACGGGAAGTTAAAAGAAGAATAAAACGACTACTTCTATGACCAAACTCTTATAGAGCTCGGAAGTCAATTTCCAAGAGCACACACTTAAAGTTCTCGTGAACTCCTCAGTACCGTGGGCACCAGCGTCGCTGTTCTGGCCGCAGCTGGCGGCGCTGCTGTCCCCGTGGCTGCGCTGGGACGCGCGCGGCGCGGCGCGGTGGCGCGACGCCGCGCTGGCGGGCGCCGCTAAGGAGAGATACCTGGCGGACTGCGAGCATGCTGTCAGGCAGACGCTGGTCGACTATTACGAGGTATGGGTGTGTTATTTTGACAGGGTTTCTTGACCGATTTACTGAACTTCTGATAAAATATCACAAAAGTGGCAAACACACGAACGGTCACCTGATCTGAGAGTAGCGGTCTCCATAGCCTATAAGCGCTTGCAATACAAAGGATGTCACTTTTTTACTATTCAGCGTGTCTGACAACCTACAAGAGACCGATTGCCGAACATCAAACATGTGGCTAATAATTTATAATCTTAAATAATACCCTTTTAGTTTTAAAACACCGTTTCAACCGCCTTCGACTTCAAAGAATGTGTGGATCGTTTCAGCTTCTGATTTCCCTTGTATTTGCATGTTAATTGTATATTATTTATCTCTTGTGTTCTTCTTGTAGGGAGCGTGGTTCACGGAAAACGACCCAAAAATGGCAGGAAGACTAATATCGCAAGAAAACAAATTTTCCGACGAGTGGTGAGTACTTTTAATTATTTCAACTTATAGAATACAAAAGAATGTTTATTTCAGTAAAATTAAAAATTCTACTTGGGTATTTGTCACCATATTTCATTGACATACCTCGGCCACCACCCCCGAAGGGGTAGGCAGAGTCCTTCTTAAACCATATTTAGCCAAAATAAAATTGAGATGCCTAAAATTAAATGGATGGAAGATTGAACAGAATTACTGTGCCAACGAAAATAAATATATTATTTACTTTATTTCTAGCTACAACACAAGGAAACTGGATGAGCTTCCATTCCAGCACTACCACTTATACAAAGACTCGCCGGAGACCTTCGCCAACCAACTATACTTCACCGACCTGGAGTGGGTTCACGATAAGCTGGCCGCCACCGACTGCGGCCACTTCCTCGAAGACCTGCAGCTAGTCCACCTGGACCCCCAGCCCGAACATATTCAACTGCTGGGTGAAGTGCTGGAGACGCACTCGCATGCCTTGGATTATGACCATAGGCAGTTCTATGGGCTTTTGAGGACTACTATGGAGAAGCGGCAGAGGGAAGGGCTGGAGGTGAAGACTAAGATTGTGCAGGTGAGGATGGATCATGGAATACAGGTTCAGGGAAAATCCTTGTTTACTGGAAATGTTTAAATTCCCGTAAACTGTGTCGTAGTAGATCGATGTCTTCCAGATGTCATATGTACCTACATATTAATACCAAATATAAAATGAAACGAAATGATATTTCTGCAAGTAGATTTGTAACAAATTCTTTTACACGTCACACTTTTATACCCTGCAGCTTCCGACGTGAATGGCCTGATGAGAAGAGGTGCCACAAGAAACGTGGTACTTCCTTCGAGAAATGTGTGTTAAGAGCTGAAGAGATACGAGCTCCAGTCTTTCTTTCTGATCCAGAATACTTAAATCTCTTCCCATGATTATATCGGGACCTGACTGCAAACGGGATTTCACTAGTAAGAACCTGTAACATTTTTTCCAGGAATGGATGAAATTAGTCGCCGACCCACCAGTGCCAACATTCTACCCAGTGAACGAGGACTTCTACAAAATCTGCGAGGGCAAGGAGAAGAGGGACCTGTCTGCTGTGGAGGGCTTCGACAGCAAGACCTTCGACCTCATCGTGCGGTTCGATACGAGAGGGAAGTTCGTGGCGACCGTGTCTACGGTGCGGGAGGAGATCTGCGTGTGGGATGTGACTACGTGAGTAGTGTTAATTACTTTTCCATGAACTTTATATACCTGTTTTCTATTTTCCACCCAGGACAAACATTCGTATGATGAATACTTGTGTTTGTTCTGTGTCTGGGTGTTAATATTGAATATATACTGTTGATTCTGATATCCGTAACACAAGTGCTTAAGCTACTTACCTCGGAGTCAGATCAATGTATGTGATGTAGTCGGATATATTTAGTCTGATATATATTTATTTGTTAAGTGGCTTGGTCCTTTGGTAAGAGACTTTGGCCTCGAAGCCATTTGTCATGGCTTCGAATCTTGCTATGAATAAATATTCGTATGATGAACTGGCACAGGAAAACTAATGTGTTTTTTTTTTGTATCTGAATTACTTGTCCATAACTGACGACTTTCAAGTTGTAAGCTTACCCAACTTTGAAAAACCCTAGACGAGGCATTCAAGGTCAGATGGCAGTCGCTTCGATATAGCCAGATACGTTAACAACAAAATTAGGATCACGGTCAAAGAAAAACCCGATGTTGGACAGGACTATGAAGAAGGGACTCTCCTACACTCGAAACATAACGCTAAGGCGAAGATATTTATACTGATGTTAGTTTTTTTGACACCGTTCCAGATGCCAGCTGGTCCGCAAGCTGGTGGGGGTGACGCACCCCATCAACCTGGTGCCCATCGACGAGTACAGGTGCGTGGTGCTGTGCCGCCGCGAGCTGCGGGTCTACGACCTTGACCAGGTATACACACCCTTTTTATTTAACGAAATAAACGGGAATGCTGGGTGGAAAAGAGTAGGTACGTGATGTGTGGGACTCCCAGGTATTTTGGCTCCTGGAGATGACGAGTGAAACAGCCAGTTGAGTAAATATTAAGAGCGTATATTTCACTAAATGTATGGCTTATATACAAATGTAATGTGCGTCAGCTGTGACCCAGTAAGCGAAGTTTATGCTGACGCTACAGTCCTCTTAAAAAAAGAACCCCTGTTCGGGGAAGATGGCGAGCCGGGGTATACCCACTACACCCCGTAGGTGTCGCGGTCCGCAAGAGTAGAGATTCATTGCCAAAGTGGTGATGCTGTGGGATCCACGACAAAGCTACTACAGGGTGTGCACCCACCCTGGACTGGTCTGCTCCGGTTTTGTTAATTTTTGCTTTAAATTAGGTATAGATTTTTCTTTTGTGTCTTCATGACAAGCCGACTTCATGACATGGTTCAAAGTCAAATATGTTCTATACACATTCGCAAAAGATGTTGTTGAAAAGAGTAGCTACAATCGGTACAGTCGTTGTGCGGAACAAATGACGAATAAAATTGAACAATGTCCGCTAGCATTATCATGATGATGATGAATGAATCATCAAATCCCCTCATTCCAGGGCAAGTTCGTGGTGGCGCTGAAGGGCGTGATGAACCAGAAGATGCCGTACTACGGGCTGCACGACCCCAAGCACCTGGTGGCGCTGTCACGCAACCGCATGTACGTCAACCTGATGAACATCGAGACCGGTAAGTGCAGCTTCCTACGTATTTATTTATTAGCAACAAACTTTTACAAAATCTTCACAGGAAATGCCAAGATGAATTGTAAGCTTACATTATCTAATTTTATATGGGGCCATCCATAAAGTACACACACAGGTTGCCAACTTTTTTTACAAGAAATAAAGTATATTGAGGTCTATGAAGAATATTAAACAGTATTTTAGAAAAATGATCAGTATTTTATTTATTTAGTTGTTGGCTAAATGTGGTTAAAGGGTCCTGCTGCCTCTTTGACTCTGCCTACCCCTTAGGGAATTAGGGGCGTGATTTTATGTATGAATATCATAATATTTTTAGATGTAAAATTGCAAACATGCGATCTCACAATAGGGATCTGACAAAGACGGGAGGAGCTCAAAAAATCATGAAATTTGTGAGACGTACTTTATGGATGGCCCGTTACTGCAACTTACGACAAAACTCCGTTGATAAGTGGACATTTCCGCTTAAAAGTAGAAGAATCGATTTCGAACTTGTATGTATAAATGTATGACATTCCCCCTCCCCCCCCCCCCCCCGTTCAAAGGGGCAGCTTTAGGTTAACCTAACCCAACCACAGTTGATAAATTATTTTTAAGTCCCAGAACAACATGGGATAATGGGCTGGGTTAGATGGAAATTGTGAAAAGGTTGAGAGAAGTGAAATACTTTTATGTGAAATAACGCATTAAAAAGGGTAATATTATGACGAGATGTCAAGTTGAACAAAAGTTTTACTTACGTTTAACTTGTTTCCCAGGCGACTGTGTGACGACGTTCAAGGCTGGTGAAGACAGATTCCTCAACTCTCTTCTAGTCTCCGGAGACGGAAGGTAAGTGTTTAAATTACAAATTAAATGTGATAGGCTCGTTGGCCGAGATACCCATACCTACCACGAAACCAAGGGTCGCGTGTTCGAATCTCGCTGACAATGTTTCATGTTATGATCACGGACTAGAAAAAAAAGGTCTCCGCGCCACTAACTAGACATTGAAGCTCTTCAGGTGCTCTACCTTGGCACGCATTACGTCACACATTGACATAATTAGTGCTCCAAATGACAGTTATCCGATATCTGGTATCCTTTGTATCTCACTCACACATGCATAAACGTGGCTTCACGCTATAGTATAATAGCGCGGAGTCCTTCTTTTTCTACTAGTCCGTGGTTATGATAAACTTGACCAAAATGTCATTTTACCTGAGTCATGGTTGTTTATAAACGTATTTAAGTATGTTCATCCGTTACCTAATATCCCCAGCACAAGCATGCATGCTTAGTTTGCAACTGGAGAATAAGTGTCTGGAGAATTCATTCATTATTATTATTTATTTTATATAAATAAAAATAATCGCCATAATGTATGTACGCGCTTAACTTCCGAACTAAAATTCCGGATTTTTTTTTTTTGTTTTTTTTTTAATGTTGAAGAGGTCAGTGAGGTGTGTAAGGATCGTGCCTGAAGTCGTTCGGTTCTCTCTGCCTACCCCGCTAGGGAAGTGGCGTGAAGTTTAGTTTATTTTTTTATTGTGATCGCTATTAATAATAATAATAAAAATAAATTCTCCAGAGGAGGTTAATATGAAAATACAACCGTGAATAATATCCCTACCCGACCTCCAGGGTGCTGGTATGCGGCGACGAGACACAGAAGCCGTTCCCGCTGCTGGTGTGGTCTTTGACCTCGCGCAAGCTACTCTACGATTTACGGATCCCGCACCATGACTTCATCACCTCCAAGGCCGCCATCACCTACGAAGGTGACGATCGTTGATGTACTTTTACTGAGTGAAAACGCAAATATTCGATAAATTTTATATGAAAAATAAAAAGGCAGTGACTTTTTGTCTTAAAATTGATTAATTTATATGTGTGTCACACAGATAATCATTTTAAGTCGTTAACTTAGATAAGCGAGTAACACCGAAACTTCTAATCTACCAAACATCAAAGTGTCTTAAATTTACAAATATCCAAAAGGAATTTAAAACGTCGATCGACATCATCATCATCTTCCTAGCGTTATGTCCCGTGTTTAGACGGGGTCCGCTTAGACCATGATCCAGGATTTAGCGAGTCTGGTAATTACATTGAAGCGACTGCCGATCTGACCTTCGTAACCCGTAATAGGGGAACCAGACAATTTTTGGATCATGGTTACAAATCCAAAGATGTTTGAATATGCAGGTTTCATCACGATGTTTTCCCTCACCGTCGAGCTAGTGGTATAAATACGTACATAGATTTGAAAAATCCAGAGGTACATGCCCGGGTTTGAACCCGCACTCCTCGGTTAAGAGGCGCGTGTCCTTACCATTGAGTTACCACCGCTCTCGCTCCTCTTAAAACGTCGATCGACGTCCGTCTATTAAATACCCACTAAATATCTAAATATCAAAACATTTACCGTCCATCCAACCAAATTGAAACATCAATACACCCCAGGGTCGTACGTGTGCGTGGTCTCCCGCGAGCTGGACGAGCCGAGCCCGAACTTCATCGTGGTGTACGACCTGCAGTCGGGCACGCTGTTCAAGAAGTGGAAGCCTGGCTGCGACACCGTCGCGCTCGCCATCAGCTCCGGCGACGGCTGCGTCGTGTCCGGCCTCGCGGATACAAGGATACTCGTCTGGGATCTCGTCACTGGTGAGGCTAAATATTATTACATCTATCGCTATGGCGCAGCGGGCAAGAGAGAATTCTTCTAAGTAATAGAAGTATTAGGTATCTAATCTAATTGAGATTAATTTTATGTATTATTAGAAAAATATTTAATACGTATTTTTTTTACGGCGGTGAAAGCGCATGTTGTTTTTTTTATATATCAATGCCTGAGCGGCACTGGTGGCGATGAAAATCGAACCGCACTCCTCCTTCAAAAAAAAATGGGCATGCGCTGTGGCCTAGCTAGGGGGGTGCCGTTTATAAAGACGAGCCAGATCTTTTGTTCCATCAGTACATATGCAAGCTAACTGCCAGCTATCACTGTTCTGTCACTTATACGTAATTACCATGTATCTGCCAGCCAACTGCCGACTATCTCGTGCTTAGTCAGTGCATTGCCGGCAATTGCCGGTTGTCTCTTGCTCCGACATAATATTGTGTGACATGTACGCACAAGAGTACTGGCAGCCGTCTCCTACCCTGGCAGTAACTGCCGTCTGTCCCAGGCAACTGCCGGCTGACGCTGCGCGGGCACGTGGCGGCGCCGTCGCTGCTGCGGCTGGCGCGCGCGGGCGGCGTGCTTCTGTCGGCCGACCGCGCCTGCCGCGACCTCTCCGTGCGCCTCTGGGACCTGCACACAGGTACCTGCCAACAGTACCTACGGGTAGGCAGAGAGAACCGAACGCCATATGGCACGATGCTTACACACCTCACTCGCCTCTTCAACATTCATGATCCTTTTCATACAAACTCTACGGTTTTTATGATGGTGTTAATAGCTCTATCGCTAAAGCGCGGTGGGCTTGTACACTAGAGGTGGATCTAGGAAGGAGCTCAGGGCTCAAAGTGCCCTGTCCCACTCCACAAATGTGACAGCTACATCTGACACATCTCAAAATCGGAGGCACGTGGACTAATTAGTATCAGCAATTGATCGTACCTGTGGTATGTATCTTTATGCGCCGACTTCAGAGGGAATCCTGCTAGGAACAAATGTTCATGTCATAATCCATAAAAACATCCCACATATCATTTTGGGAACTAAGAAATTGTTTTCAAATTCAAAGAAAAGCTCAAGAATTCAAATAATCATCATCTGCGTTTCCAGGAAAACTAATCGCCGTATACACACCACCCGAACGAATCACGTCATGCGAGGTGCTCCTCGGAGGATCAGTCGTGGCTCTCGCGCTGGAAAACATCAAGGAGATTGTCTGCATCAAGCTGGGCGGGCCCAGCGTGGAGTCGGTGAGAGCCGGCCGTGATATGGAGTACGACGCCAAGGAGTACGGGGACTCCGCCGCGCATGGACAGACCTTCGTGCTGCGCCAGGACAACTGCTGATAGCACTAGTCTTAGTAACCAGCTAGGGTACATGAGCATATGCATTGTCTAGAATCCTTATGGGGTGTAACAGGAGTATGGAGCACAGTGGCGTAGCTAGGTCACTAGAATCCAGGGATAATAAAGAAACTGAGGTCCATTCGACGGAGGCGGGCCACTGGGGAGGACTTTTGGTCCAGGAGGTGCAATAACATTTTTCTTCCTTCTAGACAGACACAAATGACGTTTGCTTATCAAGTTTTTAGAAGCCCGACGAAGTTGGGAGTCCAGTGGCACTGCCCCGATTTCCCCTAGGTAGCTACGCCACTGACAGAGTGTATGGGTTGTCTATAATTCTTATGGAGGTTAAGCCAAATACTTTACAGTCGTGTAAGAGAGATCAGCTTTTTTTTTTAAGAATGTTAAGAACAGTATGTTCAGAGTTGAATTCTGCTATTGCAATTGTGTTCAAGGACAATTTTACTTGGTAACTTAAAGGTAGAACATTGGAGAAGTTGAAGTCTAGTGTCTGGACCCTAGTTTTAAAGAAATTCTCGCATGGAGTTGAATACTATTCAATCCTAGTACCTGAAGAGGTAGCGAACTTCTTTGCAGAAACTTGTGTACTATGCCCGTTTTACGATTCCTTAAACTCTTCCGCCCTCGACAATATAATCTGGTATGAGCACTAACTGTCACCCGACTACCAATCATCCCTTGTTTCTAGTAACTACTGACATTATTCTGTTAGGTAGGTACTGTAACAGCACAATTGAGATCATGATTGTTCCCATCACGTCCAGAAGATAAAATATGTCATAAAACCAGACAAAAGTCATTTTCACCAGGAAATATAAATAGTTCGTACACGGAAAAACATGGAGTCCTCATAATTTGAAACAAAAAATAGAATGTGACATCTATATAGATGTTACCAGAGAAACTTAAGATTCGACTCCATGATGCTCCATTCTAGCATTTATAAGAAGCGAGAGTTCACTTTTCTGGCCTCAATGATCCAAACTTCTTTGCAGGGGTGTAGCTATTTGTAAGTAAAATCGCAGAAGTTGTCTATGACAACATAATCATCTAAAAAAAAGTCCAGTCGCAATGAGGGTTTTCAAAAATACAAATACCGCCAGATGACACGAGGGAGTCTCGTTGTCTTAATTTAACACTGTCATTATTGGCTCCTTGTTGACAGCATGTCAGTTTGTTCTGACAACTAACCAATGAGGAGGGTGACAAGACCGCAAGTCACAGTAACGCCATCTTTTGGATGTTTTAATTCAAATAACCCTCATTGATACGGGGCCCACGCAGAGTTAGCTACGACACTGCTTCTAAGTTACTCTATGTGTATTGGAGACATGGTATTCACAATGCTCATGATCACGGATTCTTCGGCTAGAACTAAAAATCATAAAAAAATTAGGCCAGCTTCATTAAATCGTGTTGGAGTATTTTTAAGCACCACTACGCTGAAAATACGCTAGAAACTTACTAGTTTCAGGCGTAAATAATTACTAATTTAATACTGGCCTTGAAAGTTCGAGTGCCATGTCCACATTTTATACAAAGAACGCGCCTCAGTAATGCTACACTTAAGCTGTATACATATAAAAAAAAGTTTACGGATCTACTTTTACTATTGCTTAAGTTACTGTCGTGTTATCTTTTTATTTACGCCTGCGATAAGGACCGCAAATGACGGACTTTTTGTCTGCCGCGGACAAAAGTCCCCCAATCGTCAAAAAAGTCCGCCAAGAAGTTAGAATTAACGGTCATTTGTTGGGTGCGTACGTGTGTCGCTTTTGACCATGTAAGTCAAAAAGACTATGCTTTTTTGATGCAGTTGTAAGCAATGTACTAAACGACCGACGACCAAAATGACGCAGAAATAAGTCCGTCGTCCGCGCACTTCCTATGTGCAAAAGTCATTGACGCATTACTGTCGCATTCTAGTCCAATTAACTTTGTGCCGGATTCTTAAGAGTTAAATATCCAATGCTCGAGAAACGTATGAATGTAGGAATGGAAAAACGTTCAAGATTGGTATTAAGTAGTAATATTGGTCAATTTGTCAAGAAATTCTAGAATTCCAATCAATTCTTTAGTTTGAAGGTCCATGCATTTATAAGCAGCGCCATAGCAAAAAGTTGTGAGTGCATATGCATATGATGGAAATGTTTGATTGTAGAAAGACATTATCAGTAGGTACCTACCTGTGTCTGCGAACAGTTTTATACAGAACGCCGAAAAAGTACCTATTTTTTTTTTTTTGTCTTAATTATCCACGAAAGAGAAACTCAATACTGATAATATTCAGTCTCACCTCTTTAGCTATTTTACTTATTGGAATTTTATTTATAGGTTTGCCAAATAATTTTGGCGTTGAATGGTGGTTTGGTGAATTGGCAGTTCCGTTACCATTTAAATATATTTTTTATACTCATCATTATGTTTAGTAAATATACAAATTTATTCATCGGCGTTGTATAAAGCTAATATTGTTGATGAGGAAAAATCTTTTAATACAAGCAATCTCGCAGTGGCTTACGTCGCCCGGAAGGAGGAAATGAAATTAATAAAAAAAAAACATTAATGTTTTTGATCTATTACGCTTATTAATTACATTATTGAATTAATGAAATTATATTTAGTGAATCCTCTATCTGTAATGTTGATGTTAGATGTAATTTTGTGGTGAACGTAGTATTAAGAGATGAATATAAGTGTAAGTCAATTTTACGTATTTATTTTGCGTAATATGTATGTAAGTAGGTGGTTATTTTCTGCGCTCATGTAGGAGTTTCATAATGAAACGGCTAGCTTGTCTTATGCTAGTCTTTTTCTTAACTATTAATGAGACAAGGAACGCTGGCAAAGTATGCTATAGAATGTTATTTCAATCGACCCATTCAAATAAATCAAGACATGTTTGACCTACATATATTTGCATGCGAATCTCGCGGCTCGACGCAGGCAATAGACACTGCCGACTGAACAATGTATCAACTAGGGATTGCAATGCTGGATCCAGGGACGTGTGCTTGTTCAATGTCGCTGGATTTCAGTTCCTACTATATATCGGAATGCTGGAGCAAGCAATCCAGGTAGGTCCAGTCCGCTGGATTGTGATTCCTAGGGCAACTTACTTCAAAATGTGTTTGCGCATGGCGCACTACGCAGGACTATTGCAAAATATAGATATATACTTTCATTGATAAGAAATAAAGTTAAGACTTTGTTTGGGTCCGAATAAGACTCTATTTATACGGATCGGTTGAAATATCATTCGTATTTCAAATAGTATTAAAGTTCAAAATAACGCTTTATTATGTTAATTTATAGCGCCAAACGCTTATTTTACGTTTAACCTTCTAAGTTAGTAAATTAACCCTTTTCTATCCGAATTCTACGCTAACACATGTACTTACCGTAGTATACGCTAATAGATTCCTAGTGTAACCATATCTGTATAAAATTCATAAGCAATACTGTATGTGGTGCATACGGTGCCTTTAACATAACATTTCCTCATAAAGAAATAATGTGTTTGCCCCAATGGTCAGACTAAAACAATTCATGCAATTTTTTTATCATCTTAGTACTTACAAAATCGAGCAAAAGGCTACTTAATTAATATTATTTTTTGTAAACATCAGTTGTTTAATGATAATTTAAATAAAACATTCTACATTGATGCATCGAGTCACAAAACTTTGAAAGAAATGGCTTCTCCGTGTAGGTATATCTCGACAAGCTTGATGGCGTATTCGGTAGTGACCCTGCCCCATGCGCCAAGAGTTGTGGGTTCGATCCCCACCCAGGACAAATATTCGTATGATGAATACTTGTGTTTGTTCTGTGTCTGGGTGTTAATATTCATTATTTGAGTAAGTATATATTTGTAATACCACTGTTGATTCTGATATCCGTAACACAAGTGCTTAAGCTACTTACCTCGGAGTTAGATCAATGTATGTGATGTGGTCTGATATTAATTTAGATTTATATCTAATAGTGAATGCTTTATGGAACGCACATGACGAATACTTTCCTATCTATACTTGATATAGCAACGCGCGCGTGCCTGTCTTTATTTCAATAAATTCTTATCTAATTGTGGAAATCTGAACCTATGACCGTAGGTAGTTAACAGTTTATACTAACATTTAAAGTACATGTAACCAAGTATATATCTAGGTAGGTAGATTGAGTATAAAGCAGAAGCAGACCCACAGTTTGTTGAAATTGCATCTTTGTAGAATTTTTATGCATAAAGTTTTCGTTTAAAAAGTGTATTAAGTTGTTACCTTTGTTATTTATCGTCTACATTTTTATGTGGATTTTTAGCAGCAATTTTGTCTGTCTAACCAACTTTCTTATTGCTGAATAATTTGCCTAAACATAGCTTAAAGACCACGGACTAGTAAAAAAAGAAGGACTCCACGCTGCCATACTATAGCGTGATGCCACGTTTATGCATGTGTGAGTGAGATACTTAAGGATACCAGATATCGGATATCTGTCAGTGGGAGCACTTATTATGTCAATGTGTGACGTATGTTGCGTTTCAAGGTGGGGCACCTGAGGAGCTTCAACGTCTAGTTAGTGGCGCGGAGTCCTTCTTTTTTTACTAGTCCATGTTAAAGACCAAACTTATTGTAATATTCTATCGCTGTACCTATCATTTTTACCTGTAGATACCTAGAAATCTTTTTGGATTTCGAAACCTTTATATACTTTGTAATTTTGTACCGCTATCGTGACTCCTTAATGTGTAAGTATTTTTAATTTATTTTACTATAGCTTGTATCTTCTTCCATACTTATCGTTAATTTTAGATTGTTACCGGAAAATCCTCTCCGAGAAAGCGTTACATATTCTAAAATAAAATAGACAACAAAGTAATAAATATCTACTTAGATATACATTTCTTTCATATTTGCCTTGGCAGGATGTGGCAAACTGTATAATGAATAATGACGTAAGTATATGTCGAAGTACGCGCGAAGGCTTAAATTACTTGTCGAATTCGTGAACTTAATTCATTTATCCATTTGACACATTCTGTATTGAAAAATAGCTAATAGCTAATTGCACAGAATATATTAAAACATTTATCGTACCTACATAATTAAGTACCTATTTATTCACATCAGTTTATATATTTTGACGATGAAAGAACAAACAGTGCAAATGTTATGTAGATGGGTCTTAATTTGACATTAAGAACAAGTAATGACAATGTAAATGTGTCGGTAATTGTATAAAATATCCGCAACTTCGGTTTTTTGAAAATTCTTAAACATACCTTTTCCAGTTTTTTCTTCCATCTTTTAATAAACTCCTTACATTACCTCGTAGCCTATTTCACCTTCTGAAACTGTGATTTGTTTCTCGTATTTTTTCTACCAATGCGTGTTTGGTAAAGTTACGAAACATTCGTTTTTACTTTTGTCAAATTTCAGTAATTATTGACTCTGATTTCGTAATCTTTGGCGATAATTTCGTAATCAGTTACTTTATACATACGCTTCTTAAACAAGTAGCAATATTTAATTGCGTAGTTAGCAACTGTCGGTAGTTATTACGAAAATAAAACCGGAAGATAACAAATTAAAAAGATACTTTAAAATGTAGTAACTAATTACGAAAAAAACTTATATACCTACAGACAGGAGAGAGTAAAAATTCAAGGAGATTCAAGGAGACAGTAGGAGATCGAATCCGAGTCAAAAATAACTAATTATAGAATATTTGGATTGAATTAAAGGAGCACAAATAGTACTAACTAATGCACAATATAAGTTTTATTTTATTTGGTGTGGGGGGAGGTTATGAGGGGAATAGACTATTAGGGGAATAAAAATGAATACTAAGTTATTTACATATATTCTTAACTGTTATAGTGATGACATACCGACATGACGAAGAATGTATTAGAGAGAACAATCTCTAAAGACTATTGATATCATAGTGGGAATTTGGTCTCCTTAATGATAATATTATGATCGGCGGAACAACTTTAAAATGTATAAATGGAGCAATAACGCGATCAGTAATTGAACTGTGAAATATTATAAATAATTAACAATCACAGTTACTATAGAGTTATATAGGTAAATAAAACTGGTCAAAGAATGTCATGTACAAAAGAATAATAGAAACCTACTGCTTAGCCATTTCCATAGATTCTACATTTTATCTCTCCCCCCTTCCCCCACGCCATTGTCGTTGTACGCTGGTGTTACCCAAAGCTGTACAGGCTTCATACGACCAAAGCAATTTAATGTAATTATAGGATAATCTTGTCTAATCTTATCAACGTAGACGTGACTAAGGGTGTTCTCTGAAGTGGCCAACCCCTCCCCCTCTATTAATTTATTGTTTTAGCGTGATACCTTGGACGGGGGAATATTATAGCTGGTTACTACTTGGGGTTGGTCGCGACCTCTTCCCTTAGTTAAGCCTATGAATAACTTGAGCGAACTGAGTCTCGATGTCTTCTATGTGATCTGTTTATGTAACTTTCGCTGCCATATTTAAGTATAATCTAAGTACGTTTGAGGATGTAGCCAGGTGGGATGGAGAGTTGGGACAGAGGTATACACTGGATGAAGTTGACGCCAAATTACCGACACCAAACTAAAAATTGGTCCTACTACGTCTTCAATGGCGTTATTCAATGATTTTTATTATACGCTATGAAAATCTATGATTTTAATTCTACAAATCAAAAAACCACTTGTACTTATTATAGCAAATATTATCAAAAATAAATACTGTTTGTAAGAAATACATCCCAATTCTGGCTACATCCTTGTTGATAAACCGTAATATTTTCTTATTGATTTATCTCGGGCACAATATTTTTAAAATACAAATTATAGGTGTTAAAATATTATGCCGCCACTTGGGTTCCCATGGGTAGCCTTTTGATCAAAATAAAAAAGACAATTTCTACTTAACTACACTAATATATTTTTTTATTTCTTATATAAGTACCATTAATATTTTTTATTTCTATTTACCATTTTGCTTTTTGCCTTTTGCAAGATATTTCCTCTGCTTTCAATTAAAGTCTTTGTGCCAAAATCACTACTCTAATGTTTTACAAGAGTAAAACAGTTCGTATTTCCAGTAACCAACTTCAAAATCTTGGAAATACTCAAAAATATTTGGCCAAATTTAATTAAGTTTGCTCAACTTCTGTGTACCAAGGAAGCGCTATCCCTGGGAATACTTTAGGCACATTTGTATGCCTTGCCCAATTGTTTGTAGTTTTTACGAAGCACTGAATGGGTTATAAGAAAACAATCAATATTAATTATTGTTACATACGTAACTGTTGATGTTTTGTAATTTTTATTTAATTGATAATATATATACATTAATATACATTAAGATTACTTATATTTTTGAAGATATTCTGTCGTAATACTTCATTTGAATATTTATAATATCTCCTAAAATATGTATCACATAAAATTGATACAGTCCAGATAAATATCAACAAGCCTCTATATGTATCTACTAGTAAACGTTTTTGACGTAAGAGTGAATGAAGCATCTCCAAGATAAATCTTCCATGATTATGCTATTTTCTGGGCCCCATTCAGTGCGCTAGCAATTTTTTTCAAATCTGATTATTATCGATTCTAAGACCCAATTTTACAAGGCGGTTTGACATTAATTTGAAAGACGTGTTATCTATAAAAACATACTTGGTGTTTGTTTGATATATTTTGAAGAGAACAGGCTGGTCCCTGTCGTAGTATTCCGTAAGTTAGGAAGATTATCGGCCGCTGTCTGGCGGCCGACTTGAATTAAAGATAAGTGGTGTAAAATAATCAGTAAGGCGAATGGTGTAATCGATTGAATTGTTAAAATTATTTATGTATTCTGGAAAGTTACGTAACTACTTGATGTCCTGATTAAATTATTGGAAAATATTTGTCGTTTTTTTATGCGAATTTCTTGTGTTTAAAATAAGTTAAATTACGGAAATAGAATTAAGCCTACTAACAGAAACAGTGCAAAGGTAAAAAAAATGTTTGACACCAACGCTCGACTCAACTCTTTGTTGAATTCGAACTACTTTTTGACACATCTGCCACGATATGTAATAACGTAGAACAGACGTTGCGTATCCCACTCGAAGGACCAACAAGCATATTACATAATATACCTACTCTACCATAAGGGCTAATTTTCAATGTTATTTAGGTCATAGTTAGACTTTAAGACCTAAGCTACTTACTCGGTGTTGTTGTATAAGCGACGATAAATATATCTAGTGACAAATACATTGTTTCAAATATGAGAAGTATAAACATTTATAAATCGCAACACCCAATTGCAATAAATAATGTACATAATGTCACGCCTTTTTCCCATGGCGGTAGGCAGAGATCACGTACTTCCATTTGCTACGATCCTGACATACCTTTCGCTTCTTCTACATTCATAAGTCTTTTCATACACGCTCGTCGGTTGAGATCGCAATTAAATTACATTTTAATCTTTGCGTAGTATAAAACAAAGTCGCCGTTTTTGTCCGTTCGCTTAGTTCTTTTATATAACGCAAGGAATGTTGATGCGGTTTTCACCAATAGATAGAGTAATTCAAAGGGAAGCTTTATATGTATGTCATATTGTTTTGTGCTCACGTGCGAAGCCGAAGCGGATTGCTAGTTAAAAATAAAATGCAATGAATAAGTGATTTCTTGTTTTTATTGTTATTTAACGTAATTCACAGCAACATAATAATACTACACTATGATTGTCTACGCCTAGCACGACTGGAAAAGGCCCTTCTTCTTCATCTCCTCAAACTCCTTCTCCGCATTGTACGTCCTACAACAAATGGGGAAAATTAGATTTTAAATATTCCTTAGAAATTGTTGAGCTAAAATTACCTCTTATGTTAGGAGACATACACACGATAGGAAGTCGATCTAAAACTCACGGCTGGACATCATTGGAGAAAGGTCTCACGGGATAGGTAGGTCCCAATGGAAATGTTAAAGAAGGCCTATGCCAAGAGGCAAGATGAGCTTTGGGTTACATTTATATTTATATCTTGTATTTTTACTCATCAAAAAGAGAATATATTATTATTATTATTTAGGGAGACATAAAAGTGTGGTACAAGATGAAATGGGACGTTATGCAAATCCACGTTCATGTCAGAAATGCATAATTTACACACTACTGTTGTTTTTGAGACCAACAAAACTAAACAGACAATATATTTTACATTCAATTTTGCAACAACAAAAGTTGCAGTATGTTATATGTACAACAAGTAGATGAAATATGTATATATCATTATTAATTATTTAACGGACACATTTATTGAACACTTAGTCATCATCTTCCTAGCGTTATATCCCGTGCTTAGACGGGGTCCGCTTACACCATGATCCAGGATTTAGCGAGTCTGGTAATTATATTGAAGCGACTGCCGATCTGACCTTCGTAACCCTAAGATAGGGGAACCAGACAATTTTTGGATCATGATTACAAATCCAAAGTTGTTTGAATTTGCAGGTTTCATCACGATGTTTTCCTTCACCGTCGAGCTAGTGGTATAAATACGTACATAGACTTGAAAAATCCAGAGGTACGTGTCCGGGTTTGAACCCGCACTCCTCGGTTAAGAGACGCGTGTCCTTACCATTGAGCTACCACCGCTTATTGAACACTTAGTAAACCTACTAAAAATCAATAAACTACACCTGTTGAAATTGTTAGAAAAGGATTTAGTGCGTCAGAATTGTCTTCAATCAAACAAGCATCACATCACCCCAATTCCAAAAAGAATATTTACATATTAATGCACCAACTAAACGTCCCAACCAAAACGCTATCTAGTTTTAAGACATACCTATAGTACTCAGCGTAGCGGTTCTTGCGTTCAGTACCAACAAGCTGCTTGAAGGCAAACCCGGAGATGACGGCCACGGTAAGCGACACAATCAGGTTGCGCTTGATGGCTGCATGGAGCAGACCACGCATCTGGGGCTTGGAAGCAGTGGTTACGGCCTTTTCTCCTGCCATCTACATGGACATAAAGTCTATCAATAGGTAATAATATATGCCGGAAATAAAACCCGGAAGTGAAATTATAGTGTTTGCTTTCTATGATGAATTAAAAGACAATATATGTTTTATCTAATGATCCGAAACCCCAAAATACGACATCTATCAGCTTGTCAAACGTAAAAAGCCATTAAAACAACATGACAGAACTAAAATGTTCTAATTCCACCAAGGAAAATTGTAGGTTTAGTACATAAATATTCTAAATTTTTTATTTCATACTTCTGTTAAATATACCTTGAATAAACCGTATTATAAAATGGGAATACTGGAAGAAAAACTCATATTATTTTATGGACTAACATTGCCTTATCAGTAATAAAGAAAATAGGTTAGAATACTTATTAATGTCTAATAATCAATTAGTTCTTAATTTTAAATGTTGGTTTTCTATTTAGAAACAAGTTTTTCGTAACTGTCTTCGAATTACTTTGATAAATTTAGAAAGAGTTCTACGGATCTCAAAGGAAACAAAATTTTAAATTTAGAATTCATGTAAGAAAATTATCAAGATGAATAAGAACGCGATAAAGACCTATGGACTTCCTTACTATACCTCATTTCAATTATAAATTATATTAAGGTAATAAATCTTATTTATAAATGATTTTTACCCTTATTTTATATTATCTTTATGCATGTTCATATCTATTGACAACCTTCTTACATAACTGTTTCTTTTTTAATTAATGGAGTGAAAATACAATCGTATATTGCATAAAAAACTATATAAAGTAAAATACTCTTAAAATATAATAAATCTTGGTAAAATACTCACTTTAATTGTGATTTTACAATAAAAAAATTCTCAAGAGGCGATCACAAGTGTAACAAAACTGTCAGTCTGCTCTCAATGCTCAATATTGATTATCTCTCAGAAGGCAGGTCGTTCATTGGCTGATGCCCTCTTGGTCGTAATATTAGCCAATGATCTAATAGTAATTATAGGTGGAATGCCGATTGTCCAATCAAATCACGAAAAGCTTTAATGCGGTATGTTTTAAATTACATTAAACGTTTCGTTCTATGTCACTTTAGTTTTTATTATATACAAAAAAAGCGAATATTGTATACCATAAAAAATATGTACATACGCGAACTGAAATTACATGAAAAGTTATTAACTGATCCTCCACACGTACGCACAATGGTCCACCTAGGACGCTAAGAGCGAAAAACATGAATTTGATACTCCAAAGAAGCAATAACACTCTAACTACCATCTAAGTAGAATTTTTCGTTCCGTTGAACTTTTTTAATATTAAATTTTACTAAAATATCATATTTCATTCAACAAAACTACGATTAACATTAAATTACAACCTTGTATTTAGGGGGCCATGCGAAACAGGTTACTTACAACATACGCATTCCAAGTTGAATGGTTTGAAGTTAGTTGCTGGGAACCTGTGAATAACTCCGCAAGTGCAGTTTTTTCGAACTAAAAACCGCTAGAGCTGTGTATACGCTTAATATTGCTCAGTTTCCGTTTTCTCAGGGACTGTACGTCGTGAGTCGTAAACTTCTATTATCATACAAGTTTTTAAGGTGGCACAAATACTATATAAACTCGGCTATAGTCAACCTGCGGCCCGGCGGGCCTTTGTCATAGGCCCATCTAAACTTCTAAATTAATTGTAAACCATTTTTTATAGAATTACATTGTATTATAAGTACTAAATATTTTTTGCTTGCGGCTCTCGACACCATGTCTGAAACGTGTTCGTAGCCCCCTTTGAAAAAAAGCTGAGTATGGCTAACTAACTGGTTGAAGCCGGTATGATTCAAATCCTCCCCGCCGGGGTCCTCGTTTGTCGTACCTTTGTAAGCCCTGGGCCTGAACCATACAGGGCTGAAGCCAAGAGGGACCCCGAGGTGGGCCGCGACTACTAGAGTTGGGACGAGCCAGTCGCGGCCATGGCTGCGGATCTGTTGACGAGGATGATGGCTGAGGAAAAGGAGGAGCCGAGTATTTCGTTGTTCGCCTCCCTATCCTTTGCAACCCGGCAGGGGCGCACTACGGGATGCGTTGCGGTGGGTCGCGAGATCTCTCCCCGCATCTCTGCCCTCAATTTGGGCCGACGGGTAGAAGGCTTGATCTAATTTCGAACTAAGCACGACTTAATAGTAGTCAAAGCCGCCGGCACGGGGGCGCATGGAGGTGCACACGCACCCCGCGTCAGTGATATTATTGAGTAAGTAGTACATATAGGTACTGAAATAATTTTAAATCGGCCTTATTTATTAAAAGGCACTCTACTGTCGGTACTTAAAAAAAAAAGACAACAGTATTTCATTGGACGCGAAGTAAAACAACAACATATTTTTATTCATTTATTAATAAACTAACTTTACAAATTTAATAATAGCAGAACAATAATATTCCTTATTTCTTTTCATTCATAATAATATGATAATAATTCACCGTGACTCATCGCGTACTTTATGAATATAATTATATGATTTAAAAATAATCTAGAGACGACAGTGAAAAGCAACTTACAGAAAAATAATGCACAATAAAAAAGGGTTAGGCGACGCGGGGCGCCGCGGCGGCGCGCGCGCCGCCCAACAACGCATCTACAAAAATATTACAATAACATAAAGTTAAATTTTATTGTATCAATTCTTTTATTTACCATTTCTGCGACCTATTTACAAGTTATATAATGTTTACATACCAAAACTATAAGCTATCTTCATGTGTGGTGTGACCCCTATCATCTATATTTATAGTGTTTTAAACTATTTTGTATCTTTCTTCATACATATATAAATGTATAATATAGATATTTTTATCGGCATAAATTACTATCATTAGTTTGAAAATAAAAACAAAACAAGAAATTAAAGATAACTATACACCCAATATACACAGCGATTTGAGAGTTCCACCCACTAATTTATATGATACAAGCTTGCAAGTCATACTTTTATGTTACAGTATAAGGCTTTTGCACACCTAAGGGCATCCGCGCGGCCAACGCCGCCTATTTACAAAAAAACTCCCAATGTCGAAAAGAAAACACTTAACATATATTAATTTCCCCATCTATACATAGAAATTTACAAGAGATTGTAAGGAGTTTTAAACTAATAATTTAAAAACGATGAAAAAACGAGTCATCTCGTTTACCCACCGGAAAAAGTCTACACTCGAAGTGGATACGCAGATCCATATTTAAAGGAGAAATCCACCTTTAACAATTAAGGAGACTTCATAGATACTTAAAGGTACTGCTAATAAGTCTTTCTACTCGCATTTAGTGTAGATAGCAGTACGTTTCGGCGTATCCACTCTCAGTGTAGACTTTCCGCGGTGGATACACGCAACAAGTCTGAAAAACAGACGCCCGAGACTAGCCCACGCACGCACGCAGCCACACCTCGCACATAAGGGCACGACTGGAGGCAACAACTACCTCGCTCTAGGGCACGATGGATCAGGCAAAATCTTATACAATAATTACCGCTACGCATACACGCTACGCATTAACTCATTTTGTATTGTAGCTATCACTGTCCGTTAATATACATTACACAGTAAAAATGTAAAAAGTAGGCCAGTTTCATGTTACAAAAGGATTGATGACATGATCAATCCAGAAAGATTTATTTTTGAAAGTGATTCCCTAATTCCCACGTTTTCTACTATATTCAACTATTGGAAAAGACGTCCAGGATTTTGTCTATTTAACGCAAATCACAACTTACACCAATATATTGTAATATCTACATTCACACGGAGTTTACAATATGCCCACAATGAACATACTGACATACTCAAACTAATGCATTACTAAAGTACCTGCTTAGTCCGTGCCAACCATTTCCAAAATAATAGAATTATCTATTAGCAGGTTACATTAGGTAGTAAATAATTAGCTAGCATAATATGTTATATCCTTGAAGATTAAACTGTTGCCAATCATAACTCAAAACACTTATTATACAATTTGACCAATTACACAATTAATGTAAATATTATAAAACTGGCCTACTCCCCAACACGTGTACTACATACAAGGACCGAGCAACAACGAAGAGAACTGAACATTCAACTAATGCGGAACCACCGTTAGCTAAAGTTAGAAAAAGCTGTCCAAAAATGTATACTCGTAAACTAAGCATCACACCCACGTATTATTGCTCAGAGACTTAACAGCCTAAGACTTAGGAACCGCGAAAATAAATCTTGCGGGACGCGCGAGGCCGGCCCTGGCTCGGATGAAGACAAGATGTCAGACTGAGACTTACGCCCCATCTGAAACTATTGACCGCAGACCACATTTACAAACAAAATAACGTTTATATTATAACGGCGCAGATAAATATAGATACAAAGTTGACTCGTTTTAACTCGATGGTAAGCAAAAAGGTACTAAATTAAAATATTTCGACGATTAACACAAAATGAGAAAGTTTGGGCCAAAGTTACCTTAAGATTTTCTTTACAAGCAATTTCCTAGATTATTCATTGCCAATATTTTGTATTGAGCTGCACCGAGAAATTAAAAATGTATTGTACCTTTAATGTACACATTAACGGAATAGGCAAGGTGACTAAAAAAATTCTGTTTAGTCCGTCAGTTAGATCTTATATATAAAAATGAATTGCTGTTCGTTAGTCTCGCTAAAACTGGAGAACGGTTGGACCAATTTGGCTGATTTTAAAATATTGGTAATCTTATAAGGAAGGTTAGTACGGTAAGAAAATATGAAAACATTGCGAGGAAAATAATAAAAGAAAATCAGAGAACGGTGCGTTACGAAGTGCTCCGGGACAGCTAGTTATAAATAAATATTGAACACGAATTCTAGTTATTTTTCAAAGAAACATTGACGAAGATACAATACTTTTAAGTTGCGCGTGACGTCACACTTTCGTATAATTTTTACTAAATAGTGATAAATGGGTCTTTTGTCTAAGATATAAAGAATACTACTGCTCCTTTTATATATTTTACTCTCTAGGCTATATATAAACCATAATATTTCAAGTAAATTGTGATCTGTGGTATATCGTATAGTAGCACCTATTTAAGCTCTAGATGGGGCGTAAGTCTGCGTGGGACTTGATTCTGGCGCTTCAAAGATGTAAAACATTATATATATAAACTCCATTTATTTAAACGCGGCGAAATAATGCGTCTACATTTGAAACAATGTCGCAATCTTTCCACGGTATCAAAAGACGAATCAACATTAGTTTGACAGCGAGACCTTCCACATTAGCGCGACAAATCCTTCGTCCCAATTTCAAATCGCCCGGGCCGACACAAGAACACACCGAGTCCGCCATTTTCAACTATTTTTTTTTATTTTACATAATAATTATATACTAAATTTTCATCCACAAAACACGTTATTGCAAGGTTAAATTTCGCGGTGACCAATCGTTTTTACAAATGGCGGACAGGACTCGACGCGGGAACATTCGAACGCCGTTGCATCGTAAACCTACACGCACTATGTGACTTTATTTTTTAATAAAAAGAATTGTGATCAATAAATACTAAAATCTAATAAGGAAGCTAATCCTTTAAAAATTCGATCACTTATGTACAGTGCATCACGCGGGCGTCACTAGGCATCCTACCTTCATCCCATAATTGTATTTTTGTAAGTAAATAACTAGTCTTGTCGTCGTGAAATTTAACCAACATATTTTATTATTGGCAACACAAGATTTTTTTTTATACATAAGTACATAGTGTTGCCGTATGAAAACTTCTATAGTAGGTACGAAAAACGTCATTTTTAGTTTTTATGCACAATACTCATGACAAAATGTTTATTCCATTACTTTATTTTTTTTCAGAAAACGGGAAGAAGGGAGTCCAGAGCGAACAAAGCCACACATCAAACCTAGTCACGCCGACGTAGCAAAAGAAAAAACATTTAGCCTTAAAAATATAACTCTAAAAACGTTCACTGGTTGACAAAGACTAATTTGGTTCACACAAACTGTGGCTCGAAAGTAACAACACAGGTGGCATCAAAATAACAGTTTTAAGAGTACTGGAAGCCCGAACAGACACTGTCGAAACACTCAGTCACAATTATTATCTTTCCACTAAGAAATTATCTGTCAAGTTCCACTACATTACAATTATTGGTCGTGAATTCACTTACTTATTACGCTAACTTTAAAATAGCAGCCAGTGTAATGGCGGGAGGTGCGTCATCTTGACATTCGTTATCCCACTTCTATTTGTAATACAAGTCACATCTAAAATTGATTATTCAAAAAATGCAAGAGTGTAGAAAATTTATTAAACAAAGTAGACAGGTGCTAATACTATTGTGTAATAAAAACATTGTAATCAATAAAAACGCCAATATGGCGCGCTCCCGCCAAAACCGTATTACTCTACGCGGCGTCCATCTTGACTGACGGACGTCGTTCCGTTTCATGTGCAAAAAGGTATGAAAATATCTTTTTAAAACTTTATGCATTTATTTCAATTTTTTATTATATCTCTCGGGTATTTATTACTATTATAACGATGTGCCTACAAGTCGAGTGCTCTTTTGTACAATAATGATACACCTCTATTCTCTAATTAACTAAGGCTTCCATCGGGGCGTCGCGCCCCGTGGCAGATATCGCTCTTAAACATTACTCAAGAAATGAACTTACGATTATAGAAAGTCGATTTTATAGTGAATGGTAACATGATTTGTTCACTAAATTAAAGTCGGAACGCCGCTTGTGGCTCCCAACCAAGCTCCCAAGGAACGCGGCACGGTAAGTCGGAACACGATAACACAGCATTAAAATACTAAAATAGTATTTCCGTTGGAAAACACAATTTCCAGTAACTTATCAAACTTTTAACTCTAATTACTTTATTATTTTAGATAACAGATTTTCACATCAATCTTTTTCAAAGATAAAATTGATTAATCTTCATAAATAACTCTGTATTAATGTGTTCCAACGATTTCAGCAATACATTAAGTTATAAATACGGATCTGTATTCCCCATGTTATGTTCAAGCACGAATTCAGTGGGTCTTAAATCCAACTTATGCTTACTTGAGCACATTTCGGAATACAAACTTAAACCCGCGCTCGGCCGATGATAAACTCATAGATATAGACGAACAATAAATTATAGACTTTTTGTTCCTTGATGCCACTTTGTGACGAAACATTTAAATTAGACTATATGTCATAATATCATCGTGATTTTAATATATTTTTTTTAAAGAAATACGTCATTTTGTATAGCAACATTGATATAAACAAAGAATACAATACTGCATGTGTGGCAAGAAAGAAAAGTAGCTGAACAGCGCCTTATGTTCGTAGGAATAAAGGTTAAAATGTTCAGATACTTCTGTAATCGATCATCACAGGCATCTTAGTTTGATCTTAATGACGCTCGTGACGTCACAAAACATTATGACGTAACACTCACCTACAGTATTATATTGTTTGTTTAAGTCCACCTCTCTAGCAACCAAACATTATTGCACGAATTTAAAACAGTTATTAAAAAAAATTGAGATTCAATTTGTAAAGACGAATCATAAGTATACACTTTCGGTCCAAACAATTGTTTGGCAGTTTTTATAAGCAATACATTTCGCGATATCCCCGACTGCGCTTCTTATAAAATTCAAATCAAAAATCATAGCAGTGATAAAAAAATAATGTCAAAAATAGCAATAAATATGTCAAACTTTTTTTACCCAATTTCATGATTTCACTAAATTATAATTAAAAAAAAAATCCTTTTATCTCAAAATTACTACATTAAAAATTGAAACGTTAGTGTAAAATTTATCTAAAACCAGAAATAGTCAAATGTTATGTCACAATGATAGTCAATGGTACGGATTGTAATCCGATAAACAGATACGATTTCTAATTAAATTTTCGAGCAAACTTACAAAACTAATGTCAAGGTTCAACAGTATAAAAGGTAAGGTTTATATCAAATCTCATTTTGAGGCTATCTTTTTCCCGAATTTACTTCAAAACAACGACGGAGATCAGCCAATAGCTCATAAAATTCCTTTCACGGAGTGACGTAAAATTTTTAAATACAATTTTCAACGCGCGATCTGCCAAGTGACGTCATAAGCTTTCAAAAATATAATTTCATTTGAATGTTACCCACGTCAAAATCTATACCTATTCGTCCAATTATGATAAGTCTAGTATACATTTTTGTAACCTAAGTCGTTTGACGTAATGTGTGCGTGTGAGTAAATAAAATAAATTAACGTAATAATAATAAGTAAATATACGATATTTTATATAAAAAACGCGTATACCAGTCGAGGATATCTGTTAGCATCATCGGTCGGCGCACATTCACTAGCGACCCGGTCAATACTCAATCTACCCAGATCAATAGAGTTATCTTGTATCACCTAGATACCGCTAAATGTAGAATAATATTTTAGAATTTAATATACCACGGAGTTCCTTCTGTGGAGCCAATATTAACCTTTCTTAATCGAAACTGTCATCATGACTTGCGTTTTAATGTGTATAAAGTATGATTGAATTATTACATCAAAACAAGTAATGTATCAACATAATAGTTCCTACGATATACGTCTAATTCACAAAGTCAATAGTGATATCCTTGGATCCACTATTTTTAATTTCAACATATACTTCTAAACAGCGGTTCTCAATCTGCAGTCTGCAGCCCCCTGGGGGCGGTCGCACTCAAAATTGCAAATAACACAAAAAGTATATAATCAACCATACAACATTCAATGAATCCCTGGTCACCAGATTTCATGTGCAAATCCGATAAAAAAAAAATAAAAAAAA
>OX596221.1:4205814-4377474 GCA_951394215.1 Glyphodes perspectalis
TCACCTCTCACTAAAGAAAGTGAGCCTACCATATGCAGAGCCGAACCAACTATAGAGGAACAAGGCTTAATGTGCCAAAGATTAGGGGAACCGTCGTGGAATAGAATTCGGTACGTTGAATCTCAGAAGAAGCGGTGGCAGCTTAATGGTAAGGACACGCGCCTCTTAACCGAGGAGTGCGGGTTCAAACCCGGGCATGTACCTCTAGATTTTTAAAAAATCTATGTACATATTTATACCACTAGCTCGACGGTGAGGGAAAAACATCGTGATGAAACCTGCAAATTCAAACAACTTTGAATTTGTAACCATGATCCAAAAATTGTCTGGTTCCCCTATCTTAGGGTTACGAAGGTCAGATCGGCAGTCGCTTCAATGTAATTACCAGACTCGCTAAATCGTGGATCATGGTCTAAGCGGACCCCGTCTAAGCACGGGACATAACGCTAGGAAGATGATGACGTTGAATCTCAGAAGAAGCTTCAGGCCTGTTTTCCATTGCCTAAAGGTTAACCCTACGCTGTACCAACACTATCCTAGCCAGCTAAAGGACCTCTTGGGGAAGTGCGATTCGGCATTCGGAACAATAACCCATGGCCTTCTGAGACAGAGACTAAAACTACAAGAGACCGTACAAAGAGTAGCAGAACAGCATCCAGAGGCCACAGACAGCCTAAAGACGATGTTAACAACAGATAGCGAATTTCGAGCAATATCGGACGATTTGCTTCAATGCACTTGTGGTAAACGTGCGGAAATAATTGAGTCTCGGCGAAAATTACATGAACCAAAAAATTACTCTTACCATTCGGTTCTAAAAGAAATACCACCCTCAGGCACGCATCTGTGGGATGAAGACAAATTACAAGAGGCAATTAAAACTCACGGTATTTCCAAAATTGCTCCGCCTCCCCGGCGGCATTTTTCGAACTATGCAGATAAAGAAAATAAACCAAAACAACCCCAAGATTTTAGAAGGAGATTCCTTCAAGGCGTCAAAAGCAAGGTTAATAAAACTGAGATCAAACAGCGACCTGCGAAATATCAAACATTAAAGGAGGAAAAGCGAAACAGTTTTAAAGATAGAAGGGGAGGGGAGCAGAACGCAGAAACGTTACCTTTGACTGCAACAGCTTTCGAGCGGAACAATTAACCGAACACCTATTCGCCTGGAAGAAGTTAGGAGCACCAAGGGCCATCACGAGCATCATAAGAGGTTATATCATTCCGTTCGCGAGAAAACCACCAATAACCTTGTTCACCAAAGAAATACTGAAAAGCTTAAGTACTCCGCCATTCTTAAACATGGACAGGAAAATCGAGGAAATGATCCAACAAAAAAATTTAAGACAAAATTTAACCACTGCCTTTCTCTCAAAGATGTACCTAGCACTGAAGTCAGGCGGAAGGTTGAGAACTATTTTCAATCTAAAAAGGCTGAACGGGTATATCAATCAGAAAAGATTCCGATTAATAAACCATCCGAAACTACAATACTTTTTACAAAGAGGAGAATACATGACAAAGATAGACCTGTCACTAGCATACTACCACGTACAAGTAATAAAGAGACATTGGCGCTACCTAGCAAGGCACTACTACAACAAAACCTACGCCCTTCCTTTCAGGCTAAGGTCTGCGCCTCAAACATTTGCAAAAATATAAAACTGGATAGCCCATTTACTCAGAAAACAGTACATACGCCTGGTCGTCTATCTGAACGATTTCCTAATGGTAAATCAAAACGCCTCGGAACTAAGAAAATAGGTCACCTTTGTTGTAAGGACTCTCTCAACCCTGGGTCTCAAAATATACTGGGAGAAATCGGTACTACAACGGACAAAAGAAATAACTGTCCTGGGAATAAACTGGAACATAGATCTTCAAACCAATCGAGCTCTCCAGATTCAGAATTTATTATTGGAAGTATGGAAAATACGGGGTGGACCAACTTAGTTAAGGATTGGTCATCTGACGAAAGACAAATACTAAAAACCTCATAACGAAAATCGTCTCCTAACACCTGCTCGGCAGCGTGGAAGAGTTGGTGCCAGTGGGCTACAGAAAAGAAAATTTCGGTAAATGATCCAAACCCTCCAGAGGTAGCTCGATATCTTTGTTTCCTATATTACAAGAGAAAATTGTCCTATGGAACGATCTGTCTACACAAATCAACCATTCGTCGGTTAGGTAACAATACCGCGTAAGTCGAAAATTGGTCATGTGACGTTTTATACTTCATTGGATAGAATTTGTCGGCGCGCATCGAATGATGTTAGAATATTATTTAAATTGTCCAATTGGAACGCGTTATCGAGTAGTTCTGGCACCGCGCAAATCGTTTGTTGTGTCACAACCACATAAATCGTCAGTCCGCCAGACTTTCTTGTGTTGATGTGTGACCGCGCAGCGAATTTATTGTATATTTTTGTCTATTACGGTTTTATCAGTGAGACAAACACTTCTGATGGATTTAAAAGGTAAGCCAACTAGATTATTCATTATTTTGTAGTATATTAGAGTGTAATTACAGCTATTTTTGATGTATTTTAAACGCTAATAGATCGGCGGTGTTTTAATGTAATGTTCTTTGACTTAGGCTTTAACTGTTTTATTTTGACTTACGCTGTGTTCCATAAACGTTTTAATGGGACTTGAGCGATATTAAACAAACTTTAGGTGTATGGTTTTTTATTTAATATTAACTTACTTTTTATAAATAAAGGGAATTATTTTGAGTATATTTATAATTTTTATTTTTTACAAAACAAATTTGTGTGCATTCATTCACATTTAGTACCTAAGTAATTAATATTATTATATAAAGTTTTTTTTTCAGCTTATGAAAATGACTGAGCAGCTTGATGACACCGCTTTCAGCATGAACGAGGAGGAGGAAGACGTGGATACTCTAGATAATATAGAAATTAATGAAATAAAGGAGAAGGAGAATGACTCAAACATAATTAATAAAATTGACAACTTTAAATTGATAGAAATAATACAGAATTCTTCATTTAATTTTGCGGGCATTAGCAATACTTCAGTAATGGATATTCCAACGAATGAACTTTTACCTGATATTTCCTCTACGAGCAGTATAATATTATTGACAAAAACTAGTACAGTTATTGAAAACTCAAATCCTCAAGTCAATTTAAATATGATTGCAAATGATATTCCCAGTGTACTGAATCCTGCTGCTGTTACTGTTAGTGAGATATCAAGCCTCCAACTCGATGTAGTTGCCGCTGTTGGTGAGATATCGGATACGTATCACGGAGATTTATCAATCAATAGAAAAAGACAAAATAAAGCTAATAAAGAACCGGGTAACTGGAAAAAAAACTTGAATAAAAATTTAAGAATGAAAGGAGAAGCGTATTTAGGCTATAGACGAGTCACGAATGATCATATGAAAAAAAAAGTCCATCATGATGTATTAAGGCCTGCAAACTGAGAAGTTGTGATAACATAGATGAAGATAAAAGAAAGGAGTTATTTGAAACGTTTTGGAAAACAATGTCATGGGAACAAAGAAAAACTTTTGTATGTTGTCATGTTGTAGCAAATGACAAAAAAGTTACTAAAAATACTGAGTCAACGAGATCTAAAACTCTAGCTTATTTCCTCACTATTGGAAACATACGCCATCAAGTATGTAAAAATGTTTCTACATACATTAGGTATTAAGGACTGGTTTGTACGATATTGGCTTGAAAAAACAAATAGCGCCATGCCATCACTTTCATATAAAGAAAGCCATACAAAAAAAAAGCCAGCCGCTCATGTCTATGCAGAAGAATTCCTTAATAGTCTTCCTAAAATGCCATCACACTACTGTCGATCAAGTACATCAAGACAATACTTAGAGCCGTTATTTTAGAACATGGCGCAGCTTTACAAGGAGTTTTCTAGTAAATGTGAATTGGAATCTGTAGAATGCCTTAGTCGCAGGATTTTTGATAACATCTTTTTAAAGCTTAATTTAAGTCTCTATCACCCGAAAAAAGATTACGGTAAAGGAAGAGCAGGTAATATTACGGACGCAGAAATAGCACTACATACAGAAAGAAAAGAAAAAGCTAGAAAGGAAAAAGAGACAGATAAAGATTTAGCCAAAGAAGGAAAATGCCACGTATTTACGCAAGATGTGCAATCCGTTAAATTAGCTCCTAATCTTCAGGCAAGTGCTATATACTACAAGACGAAGCTGTGCGTACATAACTTTACTAAAATTATTATTATTATTATTTATTAATTGCAATGTTTATTAAATAGGAAATTGTTACCTGTAATACTATTTTCCGATGGTTGCTGTGCACAGAATCGAAATGCTATCTTGAGTAATGCCCTCTTACGTTTGGCAATAGAAAAGAAAGTTATAATAACTCAAAAATATCTTGAGAAAGGGCATACTCAGATGGAATGCGATTCTGTGCATAGTGCCATCGAATGTAAAGTAAAAGGAAGAGAAATCTACTAACCCTCTCAGTATGCAAATATAGCAAAGTCAGCTAGAACTAAACCAATGCCATATGACAGTCGGTATCTAGATTATAGTTTTTTTACTGATTTTAGTAACACATTAATTTACAAAACCATTCGGCCGGGAAAGAAAACTAATGATCCCACTGTGACTGATTTAAAGGTTTTAGCTTACAAGCCAGATGGCACGATTTGGTATAAATTAAATTTTGATGATCCTCTGCAACTCTTGCCTCAACGTCCATTTAAACTGTGCAATGATTTGACGCCTTTAAGTATGCTGCCTAAACTGTATGATGCGAAACTACCGATTTCCCAGCGAAAATACAAAGATTTGCAAGATTTAAAGGTGGTGCTACCATCTAACTGTCATTCATTTTATGATGACATACCATTTAAAGTTTGATTTTATATTGTGATTTGATTGATAGATGATTAAGACTGATGATTAGGAACAGAGACGATTATATTTTGTTTAAGTTTTTAGTACGTAAGTAACCATTGATAATAATGTAACGTGATATTCATGAGTCATGACTTTTAGTTTTGATAGATACTGTATTTTTGAATGTTAAAGTTTTTCTTTAAAGATGTTGTATTTTCGTTGAAATAGTTTTACTTACTTTATAATTTTATATACTAATAGAAGCTGGGTGATTACCAAAACTATAGTTAATTAAGTAATGTGATATTGATTCATAATTATTCCTGTGACACATAGGTAATTATTTTGTTGAAAGTAAATAACAGATAAGCTAAAAGTATTGTCAAATTTCCTATTATTGTTCCTACTAGCATTAAGAAAGCATTGAAAAAATTATTTTTGTTACTTAATGATAATAAAAAAAAGTTTAAATACCGCATTAGTCTTTCATTTGTTGAACTAATACCGCCCAAGTCATACTGATTCATTTTATACTGATACAGTATCAAATACACATATTTTTATATGTGACACCATAATTGGACCTAATATATACTTATTTGTGTATTCAGTATATATGTCTGACATAGTTTAAAGATTTATAATCAGTTTTTTATCTCTCCTGAAATTTTGTCAAATTTAACTTGCGCGGTATTGTTCCCTAACCGACGCATTGCTACATTTTCAAACCCTCTGAATGCTGATAAATTATCTAGCAACCCCTTAATCAAGCATATTCTGAAAGGGATCTCAAACTCGTATCCTCAAACACCTCGAGCAAAAATATAGCATATAAATAAGTTGCTAATGTGGATAAAAAATAATCCCCCAGATCCAAACATATTGTTTCAAGTATCAAGACACTTGGCAATACTTCTGCTCTTATCGTCAGGAAGAAGGGTGCATGACTTGACACTCCTCAGGATTGATGAGGACTATCTGATACTAAAAGAGGATGAAGTCATTTTCTGGCCTCAATTTGGATCAAAAACGGATAGATCCTTACATCCTAGATCCTTAAATGTAAATTTACAATCTGGTGGGAAATTACTGAGAAATACCGAAAAAATATAGGATATTGTACACTGGCTTAAACAATACCTTGATGTATCATATCAAAGAAGACACGCCAATTATCAAATGATTCCATTTTTATTTATCACTACACGAGGAAAGACTGGGCCAGCATCAAGGTCAGTATTTGCTGGTTGGGTGCGGACAGCTTTGAGATCAGCGGGAATCGAAGCAGGACTGGGCAGTACGCGCTCGGCAGTGATAACATTTAGACTCAATAGTTGTATACCGTTGGATGAAGTCCTGAAGAAAGGAAATTGGCAAGGCCCAGATAATGTATTCAAACATTACTACAAAGAAGTTGATAGATCAACGATATCTTTTGATAAAAATGAGACTAATATTATTATAACTGATACTTTTGAACCACTCTGATTATAAAAATGATTCTCATAATTCAATATGAATAATTTAAATTATTAATATGTTAAAAGTCTGATAATTTATTAAATTAGACGGTTAGAAATCTCATTTAAGTTATTAAAATATGTTCGTGATACATATTTAAAGTATTATTATCATGTAATTTGCCTGCGGACAGAGACATAAGCTTTAAGTTAAACAAGTATAAATTGTTAAAGTAAGATTGTTGATTAGTAAGTATGTAACAATTATAAAAATAAGAGTTATAATAAATTAAATTTGATTTAATGAATATTAACCCTTTCAATTAACTACTATAAATTTCTACTTACTTGCTAAGTACGTTAATATAGGTACTAACAACGCCTATCTCTGAAATTCTATCACAGTACGCTGCTGTGCCGTTATAGATTTAATACGCCGGCAGAATGAAGACACATCTCAGTGGTCAGGCCGTAGGCACAGAGCCGAAATAGACCAATTTTCCCCACGAAGGGTAGAAAATTGATATTTCGGGTCTTGCCGTAGGCCTGACCAAGGCAATTACTTGCCGGCTGATATGTACTGAAGCAAACGAGCAGCGCGTTCCGCCTCTTGCCGCCGTGCCCTGCGATCACAGATAACCTCCAATAGATACCGTACGTTCACCATTTTGTTCTAGGTTCAATTCACAATTTTGGAGGTAGGAACGGGGTGCGGGGGACGTAACACTCATTCATCTAGTGATGTCCAATTGTATTGTGCAATGTCTATAGTTTTATCGATAAATTTATAGTTATTTATATTTTATATGTAGATATAAATAAATTAAATTTTTTAGGGTTCCGTACCTCAAAACGGTACCAGACCATACCAAAAAACAACAAATGTTATTGTTTGGTGGTTGGCGTTAATGATATTTTATTCTATAGAATACTAGAAAAGAATAAAGAAAACTATAGAATATTGTATGGAATGCCTGGATACACATTGCCGGCAACACATACATACCAAAATTGGTAAATATAAAGAAGGCACAGCTGTTTCCATTACTCGTCTTCTATCCTTTATATAGTGAAAACTATCCTCTGTGAAATGTCTCGAACAAATGACGGTGTTTTTGCTCGGGAACGATCCATCACCGCGATATGTGGCATCGATCCATTTACACTTTCTTTCAGGACCCTTTGGAAATCTAAAGCAAATTGAGTTAGGACAATCTCTATTTTTTATCGACAATGTCGATTCGACCTACTGAAACGTACACAGTTACAACCCTCTTGTTATGCATGTCTATGCCAGAACGGGATAAAAATAGTGAAATGGGTGATGAAAGAAAGGGGTAGTGACAAAAGACATCAACGCGAGCTGACACTTGTCAAAATTTATTTGCCAACTTTCAAAATCCGTCCGTAGTAACTTGAGCTCCGTCTAGAATAAAATAGGTATTTATTTTATTTACCAATGAAAAGTTATGCCATCTTTTTTTAAATTTTTATGCCCTGGAATTCTTCCTACACCATTTTACGGAACAGAATGCCATTTTAACGTTTATTTATGCATAAATGCTTATTAAATATAAATAAAAGTGTCTCCGTAAAGGCTGACGCGCAGATCTGTCTCTTAATCGGCACTGAAGATGCGCGTGTATGGCAACTACTTATTTATGTAATAGCATAGATGCATGGGCGCACGTCAATCCTCTTAATGTGGTATCTATTTAGAGGTTATCTATGCCTGCGATGCACAGAAAGAAAGAGACAGTGATAAGAAGGTTAGCTTGAGTAGGAAAGGGATAGGTAATGGCAACACACCCACTTCGTGACCGTAAATAGAAGAGGTAATCTCAGTGGTCAGGCCTACGGCAAGACCCGAAATATCAATTTTCTACCCTTCGTGGGGAAAATTGGTCTATTGTAAAATATTATACCTACTAACTGTCTAATTTATAAAGTTTAATGTTTATTATTGTATTTTGGACATCTACCGGTCACGACAATCTTTTTCCTTCGCTATCTGCGACAAATGCAATAAATATGGACGAAACGCCAATAGCAGCACTTGAGGAGATAGATACGAGGACGCTGGAAACAGAATCTGAGAATGTAAGTAAGAACCCAACAATTTGGAAGCTGTCACATTAAATAAATAAATATTCTTGGGCATGTCCCTCAGGGCTACACAGAGTCACCTAGTCCCAAACTAAGCCGAAGCTTTTACTATGGATACTAGATAACCTTTAAACATACATATTTTTCTTTTGTAAATACATTCTTATTTTACATAGAAAACACCCAAATCAGTACAAACAGACATGTTTTTGTACACAAATGTTTATACTGTGCGGGATTCGAACCCGCGACATTTTGGTCTTATAGCGCTGTTCGTGCCGCTATTAGATCACGACGTTGACCACGCGTCGTATTGTATTCTTATTTTATTAATAATATTGTTTCAGGTAACAGATTATATAGTTTAGGGACGAAGAATAATTGACCTTAATAATTTTTTAAAACAGTTGTTTGATATTGACAACCATAGTGAAGCATTTGGTTGCAAATTGAGTAATTTAAAAATAACAAATGAAAAACAAAATGGTCTTATGTCAACATTTTATTTTTACTGTCGTATGTGTGGTGCTACACTTAAATTAAAAACGAACAATGATGATGAGCTAAAATTTGATTTGAATGCTGGAGCAGTATCGGGATCCATTGTAACTGGAATCGAATTATCAAATCTTAACGAACTCAACGCCTCCATGGATTTACCTTTACTACCGTTTCGTTTATTTCGCACTACACATGATGATGTCTCAGAAATATGGCGAATCACTGCTGAAAAATCAATGCAAAATGCGGCTGAAGAAGAACGTGAGAGTGCAATTTCTCGAGGTAACGTCAATAGTGCGGGAGTAGCAATGATACCAGTAGAAGCTGACGCATGTTGGAGCAAGCGCTCTTATAAAAATAATGATTCAGCTTTATCTGAAGAAAATACAGGAAAAGTGTTACACATTGGAGTGCGTAACAAATATATATTTGATATTATGCTAGCATTCAAATCCACTATCCACTAATCCACTATCAAAAAATTTTTGATTTTTCTTCTTTCACACTCTTCTTGCAATTCAACTAAAACTGAATTGTTCTTGGAAACAAGTTTAGGTTTCTTTGTTTTAACAAATATGTTCTTACATGACACATGATCACTACAAACGCTGGATAAAAACGGCTAGTTCCAATAGCATATAGTTGAAGTTGGCGATGGTTCCGTGTTTTTTCTAGCCAGAAAAGAAGAAACAATGAGTGTTTACATCCACCTGCAGCAGCAGCAGCCTTCACAACTAGAATCTATAATAACATTCAAAGTCAAAGTCAAGTCAAAGTCAAGTCAAAGTCAAAGTCAAAGTCAAAATATTCTTTATTTATATAGGTTTCAAAGAAACACTTATAAATCGTCAAAAACAATTCAAAGTGATATGATTCTACCACCGGTTCGGAATGTTGCATCTACCGAGAAGAATCCGGCAAGAAACTCGGTAGTTACTTTTTTCAACAACAGTATTAACAAAGTTATAAGAATCATATTTAACTTTGAACCATGTTTCTAAGTGGGCCTGGAGTGAAATAAGATAATAAAAATTTATAATTACTAAGAAACAATAAAAATATGACCCGACCAGAGCAGACCAGTCCCCAAAGGCGGCACCCGTTCCCAAGCATGACGTATGTGTCAGCCATCGCTTCACTCAACCATATTTTAGGGAATGTAACGACCCGCCACATAGCGCCACCACCCCAGCGACATTTTAGTGAGCATGACTACTCGGGTTGGTCAGAGAAAAATGGAAAAATTAAAAAAACATTAATTATCTTGTTCATTTATTTTACAATTTACATTATATAGTTTTCCAAAGACTCTGTGTTCAGGTACTACTTTCGCTTTAATTATGCAATCGTGACCAAACCGGCACACTTGAACATAGCCAACAGCAGTAGAGAGATAGCTATCGCGAGATGACCTGGTACAAAACACAGGGACGTTGTTTACTAAGCAACTAACAGCAGGGCATATTTACTACACACGATATGTATTAGTACTACTAAATAATAAAATACTTACATTATTTTGGGATTTTTTTACCTACATAATTAATGGGCTTTTCTTCGCTCCCCTTATTTCGGCTACATTATGTTGGGTACTGGTAGTAATTTAGGTACTCCAGTGTCATTACATTTTCAACTTTAGGTAAGTTGCGTAAGTCAGCCTTAACAAATTTACATGTTATATTACCAAAATATAAAACAATACTTTACGAAAAAGAAAAGAAATCGTTCACGTTCGAACAGTCCGAGTTAATTTGTTGGGTTGGAGGTTATTATATTTCAAACAAAAAGATGACATTCCCATTTTTTTTTTTTTAGTGTAGGCTCCAGGCTAAGCTACTAATGCGATCTAAAGCCAGAGATGACGTCACGCAAGAATTTCAAAAAATTATATTAAATAATTTAAGCTTAGATAGCTTAAATTATTTAATATAATTTTTTTTAGAATTTAGAAATACTCTATACTCAAATTAGTATCGTATAATATGGAAAACTTTTCAAAAAAGCCATTAACAAGGAAAGTGATGGACAAATTCATGTCAATGCCCATTGTTATGACATAAGTATCCGTTCAGAGTATAATGTAGTATAATGTAGAAAGAAAATTGCTGAGTATTTAACTCAGCAATTTTCTTTCTATCTAACTACATAATAAATATACATATTATACTTAAAACAGGCTTGATGGAACAATTTTGCATCTTTTATGATTTCAAAAATATTCTGCGTGGACGTTATCTTGTATGGAAATTGGTTTTGAATAGCAATACAATAATAGCAATTTTTTTAATCCCCAGGCATGTGAGGCAACGCTCTATTAAAATATTTTTGCCACAACAGCCTAAGCCCACACCTATCACATCTAGTTGTGAATTAATAGAATTAATAGACTCAAAACATTATAATATACCTTCTTTTCATTATACATATACAAGACACCATCAAGAACTAAATTCTCAGATGAAATTGTGATGGGTTGATTACTTTTGTCAGTAGCTTCAGTTGATGCTATTACAGGTTGATATACTTCTATATCTTCGTCGTCAGTAGCGTCACTGTCAATTGCAGAAGGTGCAGGGGCAACAATTAAAAGTTGATTAGTCTCCACATCTTCAGCTATTACACCACCAGGAACTAAATTCTTCGATGCAACTATCAAGGGAACTTGCGAAGGATCAGCCCGATTAGTCACTTCCGAACATTCAAAGTCATCGTCCGTGAAATTGTTCCTAGAAAACGGATATATTCCTGGCGCAGAAAATCCCGATATGATGTTATTGATAGTATGTGAAGCATTATATGCAGGGGTGACAATACTTGCGAGATCGTGAATAGAGTCTTGTGGGGCAACTGTACGCAATTTTTAGGAAATTACTCACAAAATAAAAGTCTCAGTAGCTAGCAAAGAAATTAACGTTTATTGTTATGTAATAAACCTTTGAGAATAACTACAAAACATAAATTTTTAATTCTAATAATAATTGTATTTTTTATTGCAACTTTCAATCAACAAGGGAAATGCGGACACTTAGCCACCCCGGGGGGAAAGTATCCGCACACCTTCGGTTAAGTGTACGCAAGGACGTCAAAGTGTACGCACGTCGAAAACTTATTCTACTACACATAAATCACAAGTAAATTTGCCACTCTCGTAACTGGTACAGGCTTCGTGCCACTAACACTTACAAACTGTACACTCAATCCACATTTCATCTGTAACTCCGTACTTTTCTCCACACAACGGATAATAGTACTCTTGCTGTATATATTTATTATTCTTGTCTGTACTTTTATCTTTCTTAATATTATGTTTCTTCTTTGTCTTGCTTTTGGGTTCCATGTTCATCTTTGGTTTTCTTATTTTTTTTTATTTTTGGGCGATTTTTTTCGATCCCAACGATTTCTGCTGCTGTTCGTTTCGATTTTCCCTCTTTAATCAACTTTTTGGCTGTATTAATCTGCTCTTGAGTACAGATTTTCCGATTGGGACATTTCCTTATGTATTTGCGAGGCATTTTCAATCTAGAAGGACAAAAAGTAAATAAAACTATTAGATTTACTTCGCTGGGGCAAGTGTACGCATTTTAATACTGCGGACACTTACCCACGTATACTTTCCCCATCCCGTCAAAGTAAATAAAAATAGTTAAAAATACAAGTGTGAATTACCTTAGATAAAATACGTAAACTCCCACGAAATATTGGTTAGCTTCTCGTGTTCACAGACACTTTATTAACTCATTCAGATTAATCGAAACGTTTTTACCATGAAAGTGAATTTCAAGAAAATAAATAATAAAACCGTGGAAAAATTATATTGCGTAAAATTCTATAGCATAGTGTGGCAAACCTGCGAGGCGGTTCTCTTGCTCAGGGGTCAAATGCGATCTAAATGCGACAAGTTCCGACCAGTTGTCAACCGTGTCATTCGCACGATGTTCACTGCGTACACTTACACACCGCGGACAGTTACCCCACATGACTCTAGTTATTGTTTTGCCCGGATGATTCAGCAACCAATCATTTTGCGCGACTGCGAGCTTCGCCTTAAAAGGACTGTTTACTGCAACGTCGAGTGGTTGCAGTTGCATAAACGGCATAACGCTGTTGAGTGTTATGCTGTTTCCTCTTGCAAAATTAATAGCATCGATGGTGCAATGACTCTCATGATTGTCAAGGAGTATAAGAATTTATTTTCTTTGGTGCATCTAGTGGTTTGCTGCATATAGATATGCCAATTTTCGACCTTGTAAGTAGGTGAGACCACAATTCATTTGACATTTTTAAAAAGTACCTTTCCAGCATAAGTTCCTTATCATTATTGAAAACCTGATGCACAGTGTGTTTGCTGCTATAGTTTATATTTTTTGGTATTACATTATCTTTATATTTCTTTACTCTATAGTACAAAGTGGTTGGTTTTATTATATTATATATAGCAGCAGCAGTCCTCAGTTTCATGCTATTATTGACAACACATAATCAGCCTTTGTGTGTAGCAAATAGCGAATCCTTTTTTTTTCTTCAATTCTTCTGCTGGAACATTAGCAATTGCCTGTTTTACACTGCTTTGAACTGAAGTTAGTATGAAGGGTCTTCTTATCAGAGACTTATAATGGTTCATGTTACATAGAATTATTGCAGCATCGTTCAAGCCATGATAGCACTTTACCTGTTAAATTCTGCCTTAATTCAAACTTCTTAGCTCGTTTTAAAACTGTTTCAGAAACTGCTGCTACCATTTCAGAATTTTATTTAGGGACATTAGCCAACGGAAAGTTAGCAGGTGTAGGATATTTTCTGAAGCAATTTTTATCCTTTTTTATTCCCATTTTGACTATATTGGTACACCTATCTGCAATTTGTGGTTAATTTTTTGTTAAAATTTTGGTTTGTTTTCGATGTAGTTATGGAACCCCCTCAACCCTCTGTCTTAGATTAAGGGCTAGCTCAGCATTATTAAGGGCAAGCTCATCTTTTTAGCTGATATGTTTTTGTAGACGCTGCCGTTTCGATCTCAACGGCAGGGCTTATGTTTAAGGTTTGTCTCAGTAATTAATCATCTCCGAATCGATGTACACCTATTACTCAATATATTTTAATTTTTAATTTAATTTGTCTTTTTAAAAAACCTTCGCCCGGCTTCCGAAACTTAACTGGCGCAGCCGGAGCGGATTTTTCGCGAGTTTTCCGTGTTTTTCGTGGGTGTCTAAATTCACCAAATTATAATAAGAAAATTCACGCGAAATAAGAAAAGTCCGTCGAACCAAATAAATTCTGTTAAGAATCGGGCAAGGAAAAGCTGAGAATGGGTGTTATGGCAGGCTGGTGAGTACGACTTTTCGCCAATCCTTTCCCTCACCCTCCTCAATTTTAATTTTAATAGTTGTGAAAAGACATGTGTTATTTTGAGATTAGACTTCGCTCACTATAACATTATAAGGCCACTATGTATGAACTTTTATCTGGTCTCATTGTTTGTATCTAAAAATAGAATTTTTACAGACTACTCTCGAAGACAGCGAAATATTAATAATTGAAATTATTTTGACTTAAAAATAAATGTAAAAAATTGTGTTCATAAAATCTAATTGCCTGAAGTAAATTTAAAAGTAATATGTTTTAAAGTAATATTAAGTTAAAGTTTTTGTGGAAATAGACATTTTTCCTAATTTTTACATTTTATATTTTTCTAATTTTAATTGTAACGAATTATAACAATATATGTGCCTTTACTCAGTGTTCTATATGATTATTGTGTGTGTATTTTAATATAATAAGTTAAATAATTGCGTTGTGTCGTTGCATTCCCTGAATTTCACATTACTCTATAACAATGGCTAATCCGGAGCCTATAGTTGTGATTCCTAATGAGATGCTTAGATTAATTCCACTATTTAACGGCGATAAAAAACATTTAAATCTTTTTATAAGTAAATGTGAATATATTATTAATAAATATAGAGGTAGCGAACAACAAAACTTATACGTGTATCATGCGATAACGAGCAGACTTACCGAGAATGCAGCGTCGCTTTTATCAGAACAAGAGGATGTTTTTTTGGCTTGGTCTGAACTTAAAGAATTATTACAGCGGCATTTCGGAGATCCAATAAGTGAAGCGTGTATAAGTATTGAATTAGAATCTTTAAAAATAAAAACTGGTGAAAGTTATTTAGACTTTTGCAATAGAATCCAAAGTGTTCGATCTTTATTGATTTCGAAAGTGAATATTAATCGCGACGCGAAATTAAAACGTGCGAAGTTAATTATTTATAACAATACAGCTCTGAATGTGTTTTTGTATAATCTCCCTGAAAATTTGGTACGCTTAGTAAGACTTAAGGCACCAGATACTTTAGAGTCTGCTCTAAGCATCGTCCTTGAGGAAATGAATTTCCTTGAACAATACAATATGCGTAACCGTATTCATGGGCAATGCTCAAGGCCAACACCAAGTTCAAGCTTAGTTCCGTCACAAGGTCCAAAACTTGGAGGATCTTTACCGCAATTCAATGGTTTTAGGCCCATTTTACAAAACACACCGCAGTTTAAATTCGGCATACCCCAAAACACTCAATTTAAAATTCCTCAGTATCAAGGTCAGTCACAACAATTCGGCTATAAGCCCCCACAACAGTTCGGCTATAAGCCCCCGCAACAGTTTGGCTATAAGCTCCCACAACATTTCGGCTATAAGCCTCCACAGCAGTTGGGCTATAAGCCTCCGCAGCAATTCGGCTATAGGCCCCCACAGCAGTTTGGCTATAGACCGCCTCTACAATTTGGGCAAAAACCGCAACAGCAATTTGGGTACACCCCAGGTGCAACCACCTCAGATGCAACTCACAGATGTGTCCATGAGGACAGCACCCCATAAGCCACCACCGGGTTTTAGGTTAAACGAAATATCCCTGATTGATGAGGAACAATATTATTATCCCGACCAGGAAGACTATGACCATGAGTTTTATCCATTGGAAGAGGAACACAATGTATTGCCGACAGAGGAATACGTTGACGAGTCCGAACAAATTGATGCCCCTTAGGATTTTTGCGAAGGAGCCTCGATACAGAAGGCGAAAAAGAAATAATAAACATAAATGGCGATCCAAATCTTAAATTGCCTTATATATACATAGAGGAAATAGATGCTAAAATGATGATCGATACCGGGAGTATGAGATCATTTTTCAGTCCGCGCATAGCATATCAATACTTTGATCAGTTTATTCAAAAGGAACCGTTTCAGGTAGTCAGTACTCATGCGTCAAGTATACATGACGAAACTATCACAATACCACTTTTGCCTACATTTAATTCCACGGAATGTCATAAATTTTACGTTTATGACGTCGACGCTTGATATGAGGGACTTATTGGGAACGATCTTTTACAACAATCAGATGCCGTAATCGATTTAAAAAATCAGATATTACAAACTAAAACGGCTAGTATACCAATAATTAATAACAACCTCAATTATGTAATCGATAAAGCTCCGCGAACAGAACAGCGAGTTAAAGTGCCTGTTAATCAGCACTCTGGCGATGCTATCCTTGAATTTAGGGAATTTACAAGCGGGGTACGAATGCCAAGCGCGTTAATAAACTGTAAAAATGGTTATGCTTCTACAGTGATTCAAAACACTTTAGACGAACATATGACTCTGACAATAACACAGCCTTTTACATTAGTAGAATTAAATCAGATAGAATGTAACTTGAACATGACTGAAACATTTAATGACATAGAAACGACTAACTTATTAGAGGAAAACTTGGTTAAATTAAAGTTAGACCACACTAATGATGAAGAGCGTGAAAAAATTTATCAACTTTGTCATGAATTTAAAGACATTTTCTATTGCGACCAATTACCATTAACATTTACAAATCAAGTCAAGCACTACATACGTACTAAAAATGAGGATCCCATATATGTTAAACCTTATAGACAGGCCCCGGTTCAACAAAACGAAATAAATGAACAAGTAAAAAAAATATTACAAAATAATGTTGTTATAGAGTCACATTCACCTTGGAGTGCACCAGTGCATCTGGTATCAAAAAAAATGGATGCGTCTAGTGAAACAAAATATAGGATGGTAGTAGATTACCGACGGTTGAATGATATTACGGTTGATGATAAATACCCGCTGCCAAATATCACAGATTTATTCGATA
This sequence comes from Glyphodes perspectalis, assembly GCA_951394215.1. Taxonomy (NCBI): domain Eukaryota; kingdom Metazoa; phylum Arthropoda; class Insecta; order Lepidoptera; family Crambidae; genus Glyphodes; species Glyphodes perspectalis. The sequence goes on from OX596221.1 coordinate 4,222,938, forward strand.
AATTAGGAAAAAGTACATACTTAAGCACTATAGATTTAGCCAGTGGGTATCACCAAATTGAAATCGAAAAGGCCGACAGACATAAGACTGCATTTAGTACTCAGAATGGCCACTACGAGTTCCTTCGGATGCCGTTTGGGCTAAAAACGGCGCCAGCCACCTTTCAAAGGGCTATGGATAATGTGTTGAGGGGACTACAGGGTTTACACTGCATGGTTTACCTCGATGACATTATTATCTATTCCAGTAGCCTAGACGAACATTTACAAAATTTAAGAGCAGTTTTTGACAGACTTAGAAAAACAAATTTGAAGGTACAACTTGATAAATCCGAGTTTCTTCGAAAAGAAGTGCTCTATCTGGGTCATACTATCACAAAAGATGGCCTTAAGCCAAACGATGACAAAATTCAAGCAGTCCTTGATTTTCCTCTACCCAAAACCACAACGGAAATAAAGAGTTTCCTTGGCCTTGTAGGTTACTACAGACGTTTCATTCAAGATTTTGCTAAAATTACTCAACCATTAACATCCTGCTTAAAGAAACGAAATAAAATAATTATTGACCAAAAATATACTGATGCTTTTAATAAATGTAAAGAGCTCTTAACTCATGCACCGTTGTTACAATACCCCGACTATGAAAAACCATTCATATTAACCACAGACGCATCAGGTGTAGCCTTAGGCGCAGTCTTATCCCAGGGTACGATTGGCAGTGATCGACCAGTTGCATACGCAAGCCGTACCTTAAGTGATACTGAATCTCGGTGTAGTACAATTGAGCGAGAGTTACTGGCCATCATTTGGGCAACCAAACACTTCCGACCATACCTATACGGACGAAAGTTCTATACAACGTGTAATGTTAAATGCGCAAAACCTCAGACACCCCAAATGATTTTTAATTCAATTGACCTAATTATGAGAGATTTTTATTAAAAAAAAAATGTTTAAAGATTTTATGTGATGTTTTAGTTGTACTGGCACTTCTGACCATTTATTGTGTCTGTGGACGACGCTTTGTCGAAAGCGAAGTCGGTAGTTATATCGCCGGGCCGCTGCGCCGCGCTGACATTATTATTATTACTATCTACGCTCATAAAGCAATAAGGTTATCCTTGAACAGTGATTTAAATGTTTCCATCACACTTTTCCAGGCTTGGAACTGGCAACATAGGTAACCTACATTTTCAGACTTTACCTACAGTAAGATCTTATTATTAGGAAGGTACTACGTAACGTAAGTACGTGATGTTGGCGTGTTTAAAAGGTTTAAATCACTGTATTTACAAATAATTGGCACGTAATCAACTTATTTACAATTAATTAAGTAGATAATTTGGTATCTCCACTTACTGGTCCTGTTGTTGCGGTAGAAAAGATTCAAAATGTCTACCACTTTGTAAATACACAACACAGCCCGCTTTCTTAAGTTATTTTTCAGCGAATCGAGCACTTGAGTGTCACTTTTCACTTGTTGAAACGCGCGGACCCCCTCTGTCCATTGACCGAGGCGTAAATGTACCATAATCACGAAGCCTCTGTGTAGCTGCAAGCATTGTCCGATTGGATACAGATACTCCAATTTCTTCTTAAAACCGTCGCACTGCCAAGTTAACGTTGTCATTACAACATGCTAACATTCTCACAATTTCACAATACTGAATGTTTGTGTATAAAATCGCCATAGTCGCGATTTTTTAAGCACACGCGCCGCCGGGGTATCGAGATAATAAAAAAATGCACCTGTGACGCATGTGCCGGCGCCGCTGAGACTAGTGTAAACAGGTCAGGGCCATTGTCACGAATTTCGCACGCCCTACCCCCATTTCTTTTTCTTATTAGTTACGTTTAAGTTAAATAAGGATAGATAACATTGATTTGTTTACTTCAAACTGTCTTGTTAATTCCTATTCGCATTGAAATAAGAACTATTATTATATGCGTATGAGAAAATTTAAATTGGACGACAGACATAGTTTGTTTACGTATTTTGGCGCGTTTGTGCGCGTGATGGCTTGCGTTATTAGTAAACAGACAGGGCAACATTTTTAATAAAGATTTTTTGAAAAATGTGACCTATATTAGAAAGTGGTTTAATTGATTCAGCTCGTTATTCTGATCATACTGTTTTCAGGTTTTGCGCATTTAACATTACACGTTGTATATATACCGATCATCGGCCCTTGGCGTGGCTTAATTCTTTAAAAGATCCTAATAGCAAGCTTACGCGCTGGAGGTTACGTCTACAAGATTTTGACTTTGAGATTATTTACAAAAACGGTAAACAGAATACTAATGCTGATGCTCTGTCTCGGATAAAGATTAACGCTTTAGATTCAGATGACGAAGGGCAATCAATGAAAGTTAATATAGACAAGAAAGAACAAAAACTTAAAGATCATTTAAGCGATGTTATTAAAGAAATAGAAAATTTTGCAGAAAGAAAAGCAAGACGACACGATTCTTCAACTATAACAGTTTCCGACTTAAGTAGAACTACTTCTATAAGTCCGATTACTATATCTAATTCATCAAATTCCGGAATTGAGCAACGATATCCGATTAGGTCACCTTCGGAAGCCAGTAGCAAATCACAGACAATTCATTCAGCCATAGATTTAGAATCATCAGGAATCCCAATATTACACGAGGCTATTGATACGAAACTGAATCAAATTTTAGTTTTCTTTTGGCATAAAAATGATATGCAAGTTCGTGACATCTCTAAGGTGAGACAAAAGATCTTAGAAGTATTTTTGCCTACAGATAACCCTGAGTTAGTCAAAGATTTTTTGAAGCGTTATATTAGGCCCAAACTCAAATATTTTATATATTTTGAACATGATGAGCATCGCAAGCAATTTAGTAATTTAGTAATAGTTATTCAAAAAAGATATGGTACAATTGTATGAGTGCACTGAGCGAGTGGTGAGTGTTGAAGACGAAGGCGAACAGAGAGCAATTGTTCTTAAATACCATGAAGGGAAGACGTGCCACCGTGGTATAAAGGAAACCTTAGTTAGACTCCGTAGGAATTATTTCTGGAGCAATATGCCAGAAACTGTCACCGCCATAATTAACGCATGCGAAGCGTGCCGTAAAATGAAGTATGATAGGAAACCTATCAAACCTCTTTTACAACTTAGTCAAACACAAGATACCCCTTTTCAAGAACTTTTTGTAGACCTTTTCTCTATAGAAACTAAAATTTATTTAACCTTAATTGATTCATTTAGTAAATTAGGACAGTGTATAGAAATAAGTAACAAAACCACTCCAGAAGTAATACGGGCCCTTATGAAATATTTTTCTTTTTACGGGATCCCTAAGAAAATAAGTTCAGATTCGGGCACTGAATTTAATAACGAGTTGCTAAAAAAATCCCTAACTTGCATAAAATACAACTCCATATAGGCACGCCAAATAACCCAAATTCGATGGGTCTAATAGAACGATTCCACTCTACTATTGTAGAAATTTACAGGCTAGCGAAGTATGAACGCAAATGTACCGATGCAGCGTCTGTTATGACGTATTCTGTAATGGCGTACAATCATGAAAACTTACTTACAACAGTTAGTAAAAGATCATGCCAAGCGAACAACATTTTTATATCAACACTTAGCAGAAAATATGGTTTTAAATAAAGAAAAAATAAGAAGAGGAAGAGGCGGTGAAGGTGAGATTGAGTTTAAGGAAGGTAAAACAGTTTTCGTAAAGGGAGTTAATAAAAGAAAAAGCAAGGACAAACCTAGATACGATAAAGCCAAAGTCGTAGGTAAGGTAGAAAGAAACGTAGTTTCAATCAAAGTGGGCGATAGGAATACTAAGGCCCCCATTAAAAATATCAAACGTCCTCCACAGTTGGAGTATTCTGATCGTAAAGCCGGTGCTGGCCCTTCATCTGCAATCACTGAAAGAAAATCCAGGAATACTGCCAATAAGGGAAGGTCAAGCCTCCTTTCAAATCGATCATTGGACTATAACTAAGGTTAAAAATTTAGAGAGAATTTTTGAAGATTTAAATCATGTAACAATCACATTTAAACAATTTAATAGCTTAATAGACTATAATAATCCCAATCATCAAGAATACATAAGTATAAGAACACATACCGAATTCATTCGCAATATAACAATCAATAAATATCAGCAACTCGTTCCTCGGCGACAACGGCGCGGCCTTATTAATCCTTTGGGTTCTATTATAAAAATTATCACAGGTAATCTGGATCATAAAGATGCAGTAAGATACGATAACCTTATATTTAAATTAAAAAGAAATCAAATACTTTTAACAAAAAAAATCACTTTGGTCTCCCGAATGTTCGACACTTTTATTAATACCACTGAAATAATGTATAACAATTCTATTTTATTTGAAAAACGTTTGAATGCAATTGAGACTATGTTAAACTCTAAACAAGACGATTGGTTAATTTCTACGCAGGTGCTAGGATTTTTCAATATATTCATAAGTAGTTTTCGCACTATTTATATTCGATTAAGTGAAATCGAGACCGCATTAGCTTTAAGTAAATTATCAATATTACACCAATCTCTTATCGACTCCAAAGAACTGTTAAAGCATTTGAAATCAATAGCTCAATCTGCAAACCTTATGTACTTGCCTACTGTTGATAACTTGTTAAAATAAGAAGAGATTATCTCTGTGAAATCTTACATAAAAAAGGACCAGATAGTATTTATAATGGAGATTCCATTAACAGATAATTACACATATAGTTATTATAAAATATACTCTGTACCAATTTTCCACGAGTCACAAAACTCTACTGTTTCCATTTTTCCTGAATTCCCTTACCTTTTGGCGAGAAAGTCTAATTACTTACCAATTGCAAAGCCATGCCGCTCGCTCGCCAACGGCGACCATTTCCTGTGTGCAGCTGACAACCAGGCCCTCTTACATGAGCCTAGTTGTGTGGAGCAGCTTATGGAGTTTGACGATACCCTTAGCCACTGTCACCAGCGTCAGATTCAGCTCGAGGAAGTAAGGATCCAGAGAATAAACGACGATAGCTGGATTTTGTATAGCCGATTACATACTACGTTGACAAGTCAATGTGATGGGAGTGATCAAGCTAGAAAGCAGCCTATATTCGGGACTTACATTGTAACGATAGATGAACCCTGCAATCTGGAAGTCCACGGACAACGTATGAATCATCACGTCTACGAGTCTGCAGATACAATAGAGCCAGTCCCAATTATAATCCTACCAGAAATGCATAGTCACTTGAATCTATCAAGTGCACGCGCACTTAATATGAAGGGAATCAATCTGGACGAAATAAAGTACATGGCATACGCGTTGAGGAAAAGTGCGGAAGTGGAAACTGTTCTAAGTGATAGAGAGGATGTTTATTTCAGTGCTAATTTAGGATATTTTACCTTAAGTGTAGCTATATTGTGTTTTATATTATTTCCCTTGTGTGTTTTCCGTAAAAAAATTATTAAAATAATGTATAAGCGAAATCATCGGAAAAACATTAAAAATGGTCAATCCGATGAATTCACTCCTAAGGAGGGAGGAGTTATGGAACCCCCTCAACCCCTTTGTCTTAGATTAAGGGCTAGCTCAGCATTATTAAGGGCAAGCTCATCTTTTTAGCTGATATGTTTTTGTAGACGCTGCCGTTTCGATCTCAACGGCAGGGCTTATGTTTAAGGTATGTCTCAGTAATTAATCATCTCCGAATCGATGTACACCTATTACTCAATATATTTTAATTTTTAATTTAATTTGTCTTTTTAAAAAACCTTCGCCCGGCTCCCGAAACTTAACTATGTATTTCAATGATTTTGAAAGTAAACAAGAAATGAAAACGTACCTGTATGTCAACACAACACGATTTTTAGAAATAAACCATACAAACTTGTAAATTTCACATGAACTTTTGTAAATATTCACTTGTATTTCCATTTTCTGAAATAAGATACACATATTTGATGCCAAAACATCATAAATGTAATATTTTATAGAAAAATATCGAAACAACGTGAAGTCATGTTGTCACAAAAAAACATTTTAAATTTAAAGGAGTGACATACGCATAACAAGAGCTACAGGTGCGTTCAAGTATTTTGAATTGCTTTTTAGATTGTGAAGTCAAGCGCAACATTCCATATTGCTGCATATTGTTCCATGATGGTGAAAGAGTAAAACGAAAAATTAAGAAATTACAAAGCAAATACAAAAAAAAATCGCTTATCCTGTCCATGACTGGTGACATTTTACCTTACCCAAAGTTATTGTTGTAGCAAATTGGTTTAAAAAATGTAATTTGGCGCTGATCCATTATTTTATTATTATGATTATTTATTTACTTTAAGTAACACAGTTTTCACTGGTTTTTAAGGAAAGTACGGGCCTAAGCCAAGTACAGTCCCTGTATTTCGAAAGAGATATGCCTGTTTGGTTTGATTGTATAGTGATTGGTTGTCTAGGTGTGTTCGGTTGGCTGGATGCGTGTGCTTCTGAAAGAGTATTTTCCTGTGATTGACTGTGCGTTTGAGTGATATTAGGTACTTGCGCTCCTGGGAGAATGTTTGTTTGTGTGCAGTTGCGGGTTCGATATGTGGATTCGTCGTCTATTTGTAGAAAATTTCGATCAATCCTGCATGTGTTCAAGATGACTGCTTAGTGTATAAGGATGTAAGTATGTGTATTTTAGTGATTAATGCAGTTGTATGGGTATAACCATTGTGGTAGACAGGACTTTTGGGACTGTTGCAACTTTTTGTAATTTCCACATACGTTTTACTTCTTCCTTGAGGTCTACGTATTTTGTGAGTTTTTCTGTGATAGTTATTATTATATATATTATTATTATGTTATATTATTAAGTTTTTGTAATGTGAGCTGTCAAGATAATCTCAAATAACTTTTCTTAAGAATTATGACAAATAATGAAAAAAATATTGAGTGTAAATGTAAATATAAAATAATAATTAAACTTTTTTTATTGTAATTAAATACAATAAATGTATGTTTCCATCTTCTTATCACATATAAACTTTGACGACCTACTTGTGGGAGAGACACACACGCTCATGGCGTCGCTGTCTCTGACTGAAGTCCCGGGTTTGATCCCGACTGAGTCAATATAGATTCACGGCCACTAACTCTAATCTTACTCGATGCTAATGCTGAAGAAGCACTAACGCCAGCTCACTTTCTCCTAAACGAATCACCAGGGCGTCCCATCCCAGCCACGCTACAGGAGTCGGACCTCTCGAGTAGAAGTCACTGGCGGAGGGCACTCGGACTAGCCGATCATTTCTGGCAGCGATGGGTTCGAGAGTACCTGCCTTCGCTGTCACCCAGAAGGGGTGGAGGAACCGTGCCTTCAATTGCGGAACGAGATATGGTCGTAATATGCGATTCCAATTTACCGCGTGGTTCATGGCCCAAAGGCCGAGTCACGAAGTTGTTCCCCGGCAGAGATGGAGTAGTACGAATAGCCGATGTTGCCACTGAGGCCGGCACTTTCAGGAGGCCCCTCTAAAAGCCTTTTATACATTTTCGTCTACGTTTTTGATAGCTATTGTTTATGCTTTTTTGATTGATTATTAGACTTTTTGTTTTACTAACAAAAGAACCAGCGCCTTTTTATTGCGGTAGTTTAAAAAAGTCCTTGCAGGATTCGAACCCACAACACCAGCGCCAAGTAACCAACACTAACCATTAGACCACGAAGTTACTTATTGTACATTACTGTTTGTATCCAGAGATACCTAGATGACAGTGTGATGAAAGTTGTTTATGCAAGTAAGCAAAATCGAAGTGGTAATCGATACAGAAAACGAGCCTTCTTGCTCATTTGCCCAGAGCCCCATAGCTGGAACAAGTTCGGATATAAAAGCTGGGGTAAGAAAGGAAACAGTTGGTTAAAAAGAAGTGATCAACTAATTCAAGCAAAAAATAATTTAGTCCAAACATTGATTCATAACTCTCGAAAAGAATCTAAAAATAAGATTTTAATTTTACAAGAACGATTGAAACAAGAGAAAATTGTTGGAGTAAACGCAAACAGTGGCGCCACCAACCACGAGACATAACCGGTGGCACATCCCTATCAACGTGTCCCTGCACTACTCGCTCTCTCTATTCTCCGTGCTCTCCGGAACGTACGTGTACGCTGCCCCATAAATATAATGTTATCCTTTCTAATCTAAATATACACAATTAGATATTCAAATAATCGAGTGCTTTATTTACCAACAGGTTATGGGCCGTCCCATCCTGTATAAATTTGAGTTTTTGAAATTAGTCTCAGTAAAATTAACTTTAACCTCAAATCGCGTCGTGCAAAAAATTTTTCTTTCAGCTTATTTCAGCTAAATATAATAAAATATGGCTTCTCATGCACTAAGCTTACAAAAATTAACCGGAAGAGATAATTTTGCTACGTGGAAATTTGCTATGGAGGCTTATTTGCAGCATGAGGACTTGTGGGAATGTATAATCTCCGATGACTCCGTGGATACCAAGAAGGATATCAAAGCTAAGTCTAAGATTATATTACTGATAGACCCACAACTGTATGTCCATGTTCAAGACGCCACATCTGCAAAGGAGGTATGGGACAAATTATGTAAAGCATTTGAAGACTCTGGCCTGCTCCGTAAAGTTGGGCTTTTAAGAGATCTGATAAATACTAACCTAGAATCGAGTACAAACGTAGAAGAATACATTAACAAGATTATGTCGGCAGCACACAAGTTAAGAGCAATAGGTTTCCGTGTTGATGAAGAGTGGCTCGGTACACTGATGTTGGCTGGGTTACCAGAAGAGTACAAGCCGATGATAATGGGGATTGAGAGTTCTGGGATAAAAATAAGTGCCGATCTGATAAAAATAAAACTACTTCAAGAAGTGAAATCAGATACTACTTCCGCCCTCTATGTGAAATCCAAGAACAGATTCTCTCAACACAATAAAAATGTTAGTCACTCACAAAAACCTAAAGGACCCCGATGCTTTAACTGCAATAAATTTGGTCACTTAAGCAAGAACTGTTGGTTTAAGAATAAGAAAGAAGAAAATAGTGAGACAAAGAATAGTTTTGTTGCCGCTTTCTCAGCTTCACATCTGAATGACAGCACCAGCTGGTATGTGGACTCCGGGGCATCAGCTCACATGACAATGCATGGCTTCTGGCTTGAGAATGAGAAAGCACCGCCTGTTGATAACATCAGGATCGCTAATAATAAAGTACTGCGAGTACACAGCTGTGGCACAGTGACCATACAGGTACCAAATAAAACTGCTGGTATTACTGACCGTATTCAGGTAAATGATGTGTTATATGTGCCTGATTTATCCACTAATTTACTGTCTGTTAGTAAAATTATTTCCAATGGGAACCGAGTGGAGTTTAATGAAAATGGCTGTGCAGTGATGAACAAGCAAGGAAGCATGGTGGCTAGTGCTAAGCTAGTAAATAATACTTACAAATTACAAACCTGTCATAGTGGAACCGCAATGGCAGCCGCTACCGAAGACAAGTTTTTATGGCATCAGAGACTAGGTCATCTCAATTTTAAAGATCTTAATCTGATTCCAGTTTGTACATTGGGTGTGAAAATGTCTCATCAAGGGAAAGAAATAACATGCATTCCGTGTTTGCAAGCAAAGCAGACAAGACTACCATTCCGCCACGAAGGTTCCCGATCATCCAAGTTACTGGAGCTCATCCACAGTGATGTTTGTGGACCGATGGAGACTCAGTCTATTGGGGGAGCAAGGTATTTTTTGACATTTATTGATGATTTTTCCAAAAAGGTTTTTATCTATTTTATGAAGCAAAAGTCTGAAGTATTTGACAAGTTTATAGAATTTAAAAACAGAGTAGAAAATGAATTAGGTTGTCAAATCAAAATACTAAGAAGTGACAATGGAACTGAATATAAAAATCACAAGTTTGATAAATGTTTAAAATACTTTGGCATAAAACATGAGACAAGTACCCCTTACACACCAGAACAGAACGGATTAAGTGAAAGAATGAACCGGACATTAGTTGAAAAGGCCAAATGCATGTTATTTAATGCCTCATTACAGAAAGAGTATTGGGCAGAGGCTATAGCTACTGCCGCTTACATCATAAACAGATCGCCGACTCGCTCACTGTCAAAAGTCACTCCCGAAGAGAGATGGACTGGATGCAAGCCTGACCTGAGTCATTTAAGGATATTTGGATGCCAAGCAATGGTACACATTCCAAAGGAGAAACGTCAGAAATTGGATCCCAAGTCACGTGAGTTGACATTTATTGGATACAGTGATTGCACAAAAGGTTTTCGTTTCATTGATAAGAAAAGTAAACATATAGTAATGAGTAGAGATGCTGTATTTTTAGAAGAGAGTATTTATAAAAATATTACCGATAGTGAGAACAACCTAAAAAAAATTAAGATAAAAAATAGGGTTATATCAAAAAATAAAGAAACAAACAATAATGGTAATAATTGTAGTCAAGAATCCAACATAGTATATCTTGAAGAAGAACCTGTGAGTACTTGTAATAATGAAGGAAATGCTGAATCAAGCTGTTCTGATAATAACTTAAGTTGTTTTGAAGATCCTAATGATGAAACTTATATACCTACCGACAGTTTTAGTTCACCAGAAGCATGTCAAGTGAATCTAAGACCTCGTCGATGTGACTTACAAAGCGAAATAGATGACGAAGATAGCAGCAGCTCCGAACTAAATTCATTTCTATGCTTTAATTCAGAGACGGCCATAAGTCTACTTGACAATGAACCGCAAGATCACATTGAAGCATTAAACAGTGAAAAATCTGATTTATGGAAGGTTGCGATGGAAGCTGAATACCAATCATTGATTGAGTGCAACACCTGGACCGTAGTAAAGCTTCCTACAGGCAAGAAATCAATTCCTTGTAAATGGGTCTTTAAGACAAAAAGAAACGATGTTGGAGATATAGTAGGGCACAAGGCTCGTCTTGTCATCAAGGGATTCAAACAGACAAAAGGTATAGACTATCATGAAGTCTATGCTCCAGTTGTTCGATCTACATCAGTGAGATATTTGATTGGTCTAGCAGCTAAGTACAGACTAAAAATCCATCAAATGGATGCTGTTACAGCATTTCTACAAGGCGAAGTTGAAGAGGAAATATATATGTCTTTGCCGCCATGTTATGAACAAGAAAACAAAGTCTGTCGACTGAACAAAGCTCTGTATGGCTTAAAACAAGCCAGCCGCCAATGGAATAAGAAACTGAATGCCGTCCTTTTAGAGATAGGATTGAAAAGATCAGTAATGGATCCTTGCATATACTATAGACTTAATAATGAGCAAGATATATTGTTTATAGCAGTGTATGTTGATGACTTACTTTGGTTTTTTAATAATGACAAATCAACATTACTTGTAAAAGAAAAACTGCAACGAAAATTTAAAATGAAGGATCTTGGCAAAGCTCAACAATGTATAGGACTGAAAATAACGCAAAATAAAGATTTAGAAGAAATATCTCTGGATCAATCACTTTATATTAAGAAGATTTTGCAGAGATTCAGAATGTTTGACTGTAAGTCTGTATCAACGCCATTTGAAGCTGGGACACAATTAAATAAGGCTGAGAATGAAAATGAAAATACATACTATATAATAAATACTACAAAATATTCCATATCAAGAGGCTGTTGGGTGTTTATTGTACCTATCCCAGGGTACCCGTCCTGACATCACATATGCAGTCAACTCTGTAAGCAGATTCAATAACAGTCCTACAATGCAGCACTGGACAGCAGTGAAGAGAATATTTCGATATTTGAAAGGAACAATAAATATGAAATTAACATTCAAGAGAAATAGTAATAATATAGTTGGCTACAGTGATGCTGACTGGGCTACTGATCCTGTAGACAGAAGATCCTGCACTGGATATTTATTTATTTTTCAGGGTGCTTGCGTAAGCTGGAACTCAAAGAGGCAACCAACAGTTGCTCTTTCCAGCACTGAAGCTGAATATATGGCCTTGGCTTCTGCTGTAAAAGAAGCGCTATGGCTTCAACAGCTTGAAAAGGACATCTGTCAAAACATTTATGGTATGCCATTAACTTTGTACTGTGATAATCAAAGTGCTATCAGGATTTCAGGTTCTGACGCCTACCAAGCAAGAAGCAAGCACATAGATGTCAGACATCACTTTGTCAAGGAGAAGGTTGCAGCTGGTCAAATACGCATGGAGTATGTGTGCACTAACAAGATGGTTGCCGATGCACTGACTAAAGGAATACCACATCCAAAGCTCCGTATCTTCACCGCTGCAATGGGTTTGCGTTCAAGGGAGGGTGTTGGAGTAAACGCAAACAGTGGCGCCACCAACCACGAGACATAACCGGTGGCACATCCCTATCAACGTGTCCCTGCACTACTCGCTCTCTCTATTCTCCGTGCTCTCCGGAACGTACGTGTACGCTGCCCCATAAATATAATGTTATCCTTTCTAATCTAAATATACACAATTAGATATTCAAATAATCGAGTGCTTTATTTACCAACAAAAATTAAATTTAAAAAATTATTATAAAAAACCGTTTTATTTGTAACTATTATTAGCTAAAAATAAAAAAATAAAAATTATGAAACATTGTTTTTATTATCTTTCACCATAGTTCGATTAGCTAGGTAGTAATATTGAAGACTTATAAACCTAAGATTTATTTAGTGTCTTAAATTAGTCGAGCTCCATATATTAATATCATAGGCTAAAGATTTACGACCTATTGTACTCAATTTGTTAAGCCTCACACTTTCTGCAACAATGTTGCAAAACTCTATATAATTATTATTATTTATTATATTATTATTATTACTCTTAAATATTTTACAACATTTTGCTAATCAATTTACAATATTATTTATGAGTCCTTGAAAAGTTACGACCAAATTAGTTACGCATGGTCTTGCACCTACGATAAGAAATTTAAAGCAAAAAAGTGTGGCCTCTCGCCCCTAGATTCATTCTGTCAGCAGCCCTCGTCTTAAGTAGTCAAGTTAACATTTAAATGTATAGTTGAATATTAAAATAATTCAGTCAGATTGACTCAGTATTTTATTTCCTCCAAAGTGAAGTAATTAATCACAAAGTCCTCCTCAATCTCCAGCTCAGCCTCTGATTTGCGTTACTGGCACAGTCGGTAGGATTATTTATTTAAATATATCATTCGATATATAATTGTCGCGTTTGGTTAGCTCGAAAGTAAAAATCCGAGTAGAGCACAAATCTTGTTTCAACGATTAAGCGACCAGCAATCCGCCCGCCACTGAAGTTATCCCAGCTGAGTTCACAAAAATCATTCCTTTATTCGACGGGAATTATAGACAGCTCAATTTATTTTTGCGAAAATGCGAATATATTATCTCTTTATCGAGCAGGAGATGATCAAATGACTTACAATATGCATGATCTAACTAGTCGTCTTGCTGGAGATGCAGCAGCACTTATTAGTGGAAGAGAAGACATTGATACTTGCGACAGTCTTAAGGAGATACTCTCTCAACATTTTGGAGATCCTAGATCAGGGGAGTGCATAGCTATCAAACTAGAAACGATTAAAATCAAGCCAAATTAACGGTATTTACATTTTTGTCATAGAATCCAGTCAGTTAGAAGTGATTTATTTTCAAAATTGAACCAACTCGAAGACATCGCTTTAAAGGAAAATAAGATAAAAATGTATAATAAAACAGCATTAAACGTATTTTTATATAATTTACCAGAAGAGTTGATAAGATTGGTCAAAATTAAAAATCCTAATACCTTAGAGGAAGCTTTGTAAATAGTCCTTGAGGAAGAAAATTTCCAAATACAATACAAAATGCGAAATCGTCAAAATTTTAATTATACAACGCAACCTAAAAGAGGTCAACCCTCGAACAAAAATCAACCTAGGAACCCTAATTATAAAGGTACCAGACCTAATGTACCAATACAACCTAATCTACCTTATTTTTCGGGTTACCATACTAACCACTTTTTTTTTATACTAATTAAGGTGGCAATCAAGCATACGGCCCGCCTGATGGTAAGCGGTTACCTATGAACGCTAACAACACTAGAGGTATCACTCGCGCACTTTAATCAAAGACCAATACATCGCGTAATATCTCACCAATATCCGTGATCTAATTATAATGTAAATCAATTCCGACCAATGAACTTTGCGAACAGATCACATAATAATCAACATAATAATAAACTGGTTCGTAACCGCGACGAACAATTAGGCCAGAGCCATCAGTTCCGCCAGTGCCCTTGAACTACCATAATACAGTTAATTCACATGTAAATGAGAGGAATAATGTGAACAAACCTATCGAAGATTAAAATTTTCACATAAAAGCCTCAATTGAAGTAATTAGTACTTACGCACGATCAATGCACAACGGAATTATAACGATTGACTTGTTTAAAATATTCAATACTGATAAACGACATAAATTCTACATTTTCGACATAGGAGAATCATATGACGGTTTAATAGGAAGTGACCTATTATTAGAATTAAAGTCTAAGATCAATTTAGAAAAATCAGATTTAGTTATAGAAAATGCAATCATACCAATATATTTCCAACCAGAGTTAACTAACTTTACCTATTGATATAGATTTATTGCCAAGAAGTGAATAAAAGGTAAAATTACCAACTGACCTATATAGCGGTCAAGGCATACTCGAATACCAAGAATTTACACCTTACGTTAGAATGCCCAGTGCACTCGTAACATGTAATAAGAGTTACGCGTACTCTATCCCTTAATAAGCCATAGGACTATTATTTCCCACCTCGGAATTGCCCACAAATCAATACATTTTTTTTGTACTTTTAAAGATATAATAAAATAAATGGAACACATCTTAAGAACAATAGATTTTTTACTTTTTTTCTGGCAACACTTCTTTCTAAACGTCAACTGTCAATGTCAGTAGTCATTCAAAGTAAAAAGTTCATTATAACAACCGTTTTTTCCCGAAATTGGACTTAGTTTTTGGGTGTAGTTCCTGTAAGTATGATAATGTTTCTAATTCCTAAAGAAGAACTTGTATTTTATAAATTATTGAGAAAATAACGTAAGAAAGCTGTTACTTTGGGTTATTCTTTCGCATTCAAAAATGGTGGGAAATTATTTACCTTTAGCCGTGTATGAAATCTTCAAGTGGGAATATTATTCCCTATATCCCCTAAGGATACAAAATAGTTCTATATATACACCACTACTTTTTAATTAGTACAAAAAATTTAAGGGCCCATTGGGGGCGGCCTGTATGTTATATAAGAAGAGAAATTATTTTATAATATTCATAAACAGCAAAGTTATTAGCGTTTATCTATATCCCAAATTGTCGCTCAATTTATGGACGTAATTTTTAGAGCCCATTCATAAAAATGCATATCAAGCTGTCTCGCTCTCGCGGTCGCTTTCAGTCGCACCTCCGCCCCCCTTGCCCCGTGCTGTAGATACATAGCCATAGGTACCTACCTACATAAAAGTTTTCGCTACAACTTTAAACTACAATAAATCTTTACTATGGTTTTCTAACCAGCGCAACTCAGACAGAAGGTAAAATAATAAGCGTTCGAAAAATAATACGCACTTTAATAAAAAAATCTAACTTTCCCTTCATACTAGACCGGGCTTAGAACCGGCAAAATTACTTTTTTACTTTAAATTAAAACGAAAATCACCAAAAAAAAGTAGATAGAAAATACCAAAACCACTAATACATACATAAAAAGAGTAATTTTGGCGTATTTAAAAAGTTAGAATCACGATATTTACAGTAATTTTGGTTTTATCTACATAACTACCTACGTATTTACAAAAATTAAAAACTTACAAGTATTTTAATTGTCCTTCAAAATGTCCACCTTCATTATCAATGCACAGACGGGCACGTTTAATTAACTTGTTTTTTTAACGAAATAACTGTACACTTATTTGCCGTTTCACTTATGTACACTCGACGCTTAATTTCACTCCACAAAAAAAGTCCATAGGTGTGAGATCTCACGTGTTAACATCGGATTGCGTATTGACCACCAGTGTTCATTACCTATGTTAATTAAACAACCCGATTCGCCTAAACAGACATTTATCCGAGTACAACACATTTGCTCCGGCATTTTCGAGTATCCAGCTGCAGAGCGCAGTCCTCGGTGCATAGTCTACGGTGGTTAATTCTTGCATCTTTTTGTAATGGTATTGATGCAATCCAGCCGAAATAGCAATTTTCCAGGAATAATACTGGCTGATAGGTATTGAAATGCCGAGCAGCGTCATTCGTAGGTACTTTGTCATGGGTTTTCGGAGAAGTACGCTAGTACATTATCGTACAGGTCTTGCGGATACGCCGGCCTTTCTCGTCCTTGACTGTGGCTCGGTGCATGCAAAGAACCATGGTCGAGAAACCGCTGGTATGCATTTACCACGGTTCGCACGTTCGGCTGTCGAGCGTTAGGGTACTTTTCTCTGTACATACATACGGCGGCACTCGCGTTTTCACCACACAAAAAGTACACACATAATCACATACTCCCGGGATGAAAACTGGTACGCCATCGTGACGCGACAAAGAAATAGGAAAAGTGATTGGGGCGAAAGGTGCGCGCGCGCGTGTCATCTCTACCGGTATCGATTTGGCACTGTTTTGTTTATTTGTTATTTGACCTTCCGCAAGGATCGCTGGCGCAGAGAAAGGGGCGGGGCTTAAGCTTCGACGCGAGTTTGCCGGGATTTATCAATGGACTGCGGTCGTTCAAAGGAATGGAAAAACACTGCGCGTAGTACTATTTATCTATCGGCGCGTGTCACATTGATTCAACTTAATTTGACCAATTCTTTCACTTTTTTGAGGATAATTTTGGGATTTAACTTTTTTTACTTTTGACTACATAAATATGATTAGTAACCGATACTGAGTACCCTGTTTTTTTTTTTGTACTAATTAAAAAATAGTGGTGTATATAATTAAAATTATTTTGTCTTTTTGTTTTTTCAAACAAATTACGTTTTATCATCAGATAATGTCGCAACCTATTTCCAAAAAGAAAAAACTCACCGAGAAGGAGTTAGAAAGATTCGTCGATGGTTTATCTGACCTTTCAGATATAGATGACGAAGATTCCGAGGATGAAACAGTGAGTCATTCTTCTGCTTATTCATTGCCATTGGATGATGACCTAGTTGAAAAGAAACTCGAAAAGTTATTTGGGATGTCATATTTAGAGGTGGCGAATTATGAAGAAGTAGATCATGAGCTGCCTGTAGAAGAGCATGTTGGCGAGTCACTTCAAGATATATTGGATAGCGACAGCTATTCACCAGATGCACCTGCCTCTACCACATCTTTGTTACGCATGCCTGACTCTTCAGTATTAAAATCAGTTCCTTTGGTTGCGGATAACTCTCTTGCTTCACCAGCTTTCAAGAAAATGTTTTTAAATTTGCCTGCCTCTACTGCATCTTTGCCTGAAATATCAATAACTCCTGCTTCAGTAACTGCTGGAATTCAATCATCCGCGAAAACACCATTTGTACCTACGGAAAATATGTTACGAGCCGAATCTACTACTGCTACTGGCACAGCTTTTTCGGAAGAGCTTCCTTCTATCAAAACGAAACCCATCAAAAATAAAAATATACAAATTTTATCTAATGTAATAATCAGACCTGCATCGGAGATAATCAGACCTTCTGCGTCAGTAGCAGTTATGTCAATATCCACGTCTGCCAACTTACAGCCACCAGCACAAGAAAATCGGCTTATATTTGCTGAACCTACTTCGCATGCTTTTGCACGACGCACAGAACCGTTGATTTGTAATAAAACGTCCAATCACTCTCCCAGAGAGTGGAAAACTGTCAAAAAAATTCACAAAGTGCCCAACTTCGATAGGAAAGCTCAACCTATGTCCAAATATACTCATAAAACTCAGCCAGTTGCTATATTTCTCATTTTTTTTCCAGAGAGCTTAATCAATTCTATAGTAACCGAAACTAATCTCTACGCATCTTAAAGCAATAGTAAAAATTGGACCGATATATCATCTGAAGAACTGAAAGCGTATTTGGGCGTACTGATAATGATGGGGCTGAATCTACTCCCTGACGTAGAACTGTATTGGTCGACTGATCCGTTTTACAATAATTCGGAGATTTCTAATGTTATTTCACGCTCAACATTTAAGAAAATTACTGAAAATTTACATTTACGAGATAATTCCCAGGCGCCACCTAGAAACTCGCAAAACTATGACAAGTTGTACAAATTACGGACGGTCATAAATACTTTAAATGAGGTTTTCCAAAACCAGATGTCTAACTCATCTAAGCAATCTATAGATGAATGTATGGTAAAGTTTAAGGGACGTAGTTCCCTTAAACAGTATATGCCTAAAAAACCAATTAAAAGGGGTTTTAAAGTTTGGGCGAGGTGTGATGCGGCCACAGGCTACTTGTATCAGTTTGAGGTGTACACGGGAAAAGGAGACAGCATAGGAAATGAGGGTCTCGGCTACAATGTCGTCTGGAAGCTGTGTCAAGATGTGCCACCTAATACATTGGTCGCTTTCGACAACTTTTTTACGAGTTGCAACTTAATGGATGATTTGTTTTTTAATGACATCTATGCAGTGGGGACTGTTCGATCAAATAGAAAAGATCTACGAGATATAATTAAAAAAACTGACCCAGCAAACAAAATTAAGAAGAACGAGTTCGCGTCAGTTACGGCAGGACCTATATCTGCTATCAAATGGATAGACACACGTGATGTTACTGTATTGACAACGGCTCATCCTAGAGATGTCACCACGGTGAAACGTACCCAGAAGGATGGGACTAAAAAGGACACTTTAATTCCAGTTGCTATAGCATCTTACACACAAACGATGGGTGCAGTGGATCACTTTGATCACTTCAGGTCATCGTACCCAATTAATCGAAAGTCAAGAAAGTTCTGGTGGAGACTATTCATTTTCATGTTCGATGCAGCTATTATAAATTCATATATTACCTACACCTCAATACATGCAGCCAGAATCCATTCACATAGAGAATTTCGACTCCGGCTAGCCCGTGGCCTGGTAAATGGCTTCACTTCGAAAAAACGCCAACCAGTATTGTTTAAAAATAAAAAAGGTGGCGTTTTTGCCGTTCCAGACGAGATTCGTCTAATGAATGTGGGTCTGCACTTACCAATCAAAGACAGCACATATAAAAGGTGCCGCTTTTGTAGCACAAAAACAAATGAAAAACGAACAAACATCAAATGTTGCCACTGTGATGTTTCGTTATGTGCACAAGCTTGCTTCAGAAATTTCCACTTGGCTGACTCCCGTAGTTAGACTTTTATTTTTATTTTTAATTAATACGCTGTACGTTAAATAATACAATAATTTCCAATAAATAATACATTTAATGAAGCATTTTTATTTTTCTGTCACTGCTTAAAAATCGACGCGTAAAGCCGCGGACAAAAGCTAGTCAAGTGGGAATTTATTTCCCACATGTATGCTCATGGATATAGGGAAATAATTTCCCACAAAACATACCTTTTAATGGTTATAGGGAAATAATTTCCCACTGCAAAAAAAAACTACAAGTTACCTACTATTTCTTTTTTTAATATTCAAGTGTTCAATCTTAATGTAATCCCGTACTGATATATTAAAATGAACTTATTTGAAGTCATGGCCGATTAAGGGCTATTATACAAAATGCCAGCTCTAAACCAATAACTATAATAATAACGGCCATTGAACTATTATTACTAGCGTATGGAACCGACGCAGCGAACAAGTTTTATGCGTAGTGCGTTGTTGCCAATCGGCAACAACTCGTTTAGTCACTCGCCTACGTTCACGCGTAAGCGCCATGAAATTCACGGCGCTTACGACGTTTTGGTCGCGAGAAAAATGTACTCTATGAGCGATTTAGCGCTGCGCGTTTTAATAGCTTTATTAGACGACAATTGTTAGTTTTAGCGCTGCAAATGCTGAAACACGCTCAGTCCATGCTTCGTGATAATATTTTTGTTTGACATAGCTTCTCTATACGTAGTTATAATAGGTCAATGATAACGGCGCCTTTTAAAATAACGTAGGTTTACGATAACGACATGATTAAGCCTTGCAAAATTAATTATTATTTAACTCACGATTTTGAATATGAAAATATGTTACAAAACAATTTAGAAAAACTTCGATTAGATCACATGAATGACGAAGAACAAAATAAAATGTATAACCTTTTTTTCTGAATATAATGATATATTTTTCTGCGAAGGAATACCACTTTCATTTACAAATGCAGTAAAACATTGTATTAGAACCAAAAACGATGATCCGATATATGTGAAACCATAAAACCTTCCTTCACCTCCTTCCTCCACCTTCTCAAAATGAAGAAATTAAAGATCAAGTATTTAATTTGTTACATGAAAATATAATTCAAAACAGTCATTCGCCCTGGAATGCACCTGTTCATTTAGTACCAAAGAAATCAGATGCTACAGTTATACAAAAATACAGAATGGTCATTGATTACAGAAAATTAAATGAAATCACCTGTGATGATCGGTATCCTCTTCCAAACATTACAGATCTTTTTGACATAGTTTATGTTTCTCAACACTAGATTTTTTCATTATCAAATTATCAAATTAAAGTTTCAGAAGCCGATAGACCAAAAATTGCCTTTAGTACTAGTCACGGACATTATGAATTTTTAAGAATGCCCTTTGGATTAAAAACGGCACCAGCTACTTTCCAACGAGCTATGGATAATATATTACGAGGATTACAAGGAACCACCTATTGCTTAATTTATTTAGATGAAATTATAGTGTTTTCAAAGACATAATAAGATCAATACATCAATAAGTTAAAATTAATATTCGAAACTTTAAAAAAGGCAAATTTAAAAATACAGCTACATAGATAAATCCGAATTTTTAAGGAAAGAAGTTTTATACTTAGGACATAAGATAACTTCAGAAGGTCTTAAATCAAATGAAGACAAAATATAAGCAATATTAAATTTTCCCTATACCAAAAACATCTAAGGAAATAAAGTCATTCTTAGGACTAATTGGTATTATATATTATAGAAGATTCATAAAGAATTTTGCCAAAATTACTAAACTTTTAACAAACTGTTTAAAGAAAAATTCCAAAATTAATTTGAAGGAAGAATACGTCAAAGCATTTGAAACATGTAACTTTATTAACAAATGCCCCACTTCCACAATATCCTGATTTTACAAAACCATTTATTTTAACTGCGGATGCTTCAAACTATGCCTAACTAGGAGCAGTTCTTTCACAAGGAACAATTGGAAAAGACTGTTGCTTATCAGCAAGATCACGTCAAGTGGACCCCCAATTTCCACTTGATCGTAGAATATGGATTTATATTATTTTTCATTAAGTAGTTGCTGTCAATAATAAATCCACAAAACCGTTTTTCATAATTTTAATTTTAACAAAAAATTTTTTTACAATGAAAATTTTGTGTACTTTTAATTAAAAAATCAATTCCGAATAAACCGTTAGAGTTTAATTTATGAAATTTTCCGGATTTATCGTTTAATGTCTATATTTTGTTAAAGTAGTAACACTTTATAATTATTCATTCATCATCGTATTGTTATTTAACTTTTAAATAAACAAATGGAAATTTCAGTCAGATCTCGGTCACAAAAAAAATATATTTTTTTTAAAGTTATAAGCGTTATACATTTAAGTTTAAGATTCCGAAAAAAAGTTTAACTGCTTGCGACTAATTTAAACAATATCAATTTATTTATCCCCGTGCGTCGAGCGCTCTCAGTACAACGCGCGGCCGCCCGGCCGCGTGAGATACATGGATTTTTTCAGATGTACTAGTTTTTTGATTGAAAGCAGTCTTAAAATTATTCATGAGGACTTCATTTGAATTAACGTTATTATTTTTATCAGTATTATTACTTAATATTTTCACAGAAGTTACGAGTATTATAGCCTTCTTACATTCATTGACATTCGACAGTCGTTTTAATTTTATTGGAGGTTCACCGACCTCCAATAACAGTTTAGCATTGCACTTAAAAAAAAAAATGTTAAATGTGGGTACGTCATTTTCCATTTCTTGCCGCGAGTGTGCTGTGTTTGTGTGAATAAAATGTAAGTATTAAATGTATTTACTATTTATTTCTACAAGTGTTATATATCAAAAGAATCCTCAAGATATTTGCCAATTGATTATCTATAAATATCAAAGGCTTACTATCAGATATTGGCACAAAATCGACGATAAAAAAATAATACAAAAATTCAAACATGGCGTGCCGGTTTTCGTGTGTTGTTTTTGTGGAATTCGTGAATATTTTAGTACAATATACCTCGTTTTAGCAAGATTTGCATTATTAAAAGTACTTCAAGGTAACAAATAGTGAAAATAAACATTTTACATTAATTCCTGCAGGGAATATTTACGAGAGGTCATTGTCACTCGTGACGTCATACGATCTAGTCAGAAATAAGGGTTCGTACAAACGAAAAAGCATGAGTGTTTTATTAAGTTAGATTTTTTTTTGGTGAACATGCCGTTTTGCATTTAAGCTAGTTATTTATAAAAGTTAATAGTATTTTTGGCACGCGCACGTTTTTAATTTGATTATGCGCTTATTTTTATTGTGTTGTTGTGTTGTAATTTAACGCTGTACGTATGAAATATGCTCAATATAAGGAATGACTGCTTGTTCACAATACTGTGTGATTGTGACGAATTACGAAATCTAATTTATGCTTTAATTGTAGGTCTAACTGCGAGAATGTTTTTGGTGGCCGTGGTCGTGGCGGTGTGCCGGCCGACCAACCGTAAGTACATTTATATTGTTTTCACTCAGTATGCATATAATTGTATAAATGTAATATTAATGTTTGTATAATTTTATTTAGTAATCAAGAGGACTCCGCTCGCGGACGAGGGAGGGGCCGTGGGCGCGGGCGCGGTCGCGGACGAGGCCGTGGACGGGGGCGCGGGAGTCAAGCGTACGTTTTTTTTTTTATCATAAGTCTAAGTTATAACTAGGTACCTTATACAAGTCTGTCTTATGTATCTACTTAAGATTTCGCTACGTTACCGTAACGCAAACTGTTATTTTGGTTTTATTGTGATATTAATATGCTAATTTCAATTTATATGTTATATTTTCCAGTGTCGCTGGTGAGGACGCCCTCAGCGCTTTGCGCGTTGAGCGTCGCCTCACCCAGCGACGCGTGGCAGCGTTACCCGCCCCTGCCCGCCGGGAGCTCATAGAGCGAAAGCGGGAGGCTCATCTGGAGCGCATGCTGCTCCCAGATGCGCCCCCGCGCAAACGCCAGACGAGGTATTTTTTGTCAGATCAACTGTTACATTACGTAATATGTTGTACTATTTACACTTAAGTTTAATCTTATCTTATTCAATTTCCAGAAGGGAATCGCCGGAGCGCTCACCCTGCATTTTTGTCAGCAATGAGGAGTTGGTCCAGGCTGGACCCTCAACCCCCCCGCTGGGGTCTTCGGTTTGGCGTACCGGGGGGGCTTAGTAGGCCCTGGTGCAGGACAGGGCCGAAGCTAAGAGAGACCCCGAGGTGAGCTGCGACTGCTCGGCATTTCCCACCGAGCAGTTGCGGCACCGGCCGCAGCCCCCTGCGGCCGGACTGGGATTGCCGAGGAAGAGGAGGAGCTGAGTGTGTCGTTGCTCGCCTCCCTATCCTCGGCAACCCGACAGGGGCGCGCTGGGTCGCGCTGTGGTGGGTCGCAGAGGGATTGAGCGTCTCGATGCTCTCCCTCTGCGACGACAGGGCTAAGCCCTCAATCTGGGTCGCCGGGCGGAAGGCGACCCCTTCGACGAGGCGCTCTCCGCGTGCCCCTCTGGCTTAGCAGAGGGCACAGCGCGAGAGTGGGCCCACGACGCCGGTCACGGGGATGATCGGCGTCTGAATGCTGGGCGGAGTGGTTGAGACGTGCTGGGTGGCCTGGCGTGTCTCGACGCGCGCGCGTGCTCGGTGCTGTGCATCCGACGACTGTTGTCGTGGGCTGCACAGCATCGACCGCCGCCGCGTGAGGTGGGCCGCGTGGCGCGGCACGCGCATCACCGGAGGAGCAGTCGTATAGTCCCGACAGTGGGGATACAGGCTCCTCCGGAACTGCGCCGCTGGAGGCCACGTTGGGGTTTTAGTCGGTTCGAGTCCGACACACCGCCCTCTGCTTCCCCGAGCAGAGGGTGGCGGCTCGTGGGGGTTTTCCCAACAAAAAAAAAAAAAAAAAAAAAAAAGGCTGGACCCTCAACATCCGGGGGCCTTCGTGCTGACGGTAATATGCTTATTTAATATTGTCGACGTTACTTATTCGTTATGTTTGATGTAGGCTACATTTTATCGTGTATGTTTCAGAAGGCCGCTGTGAGGAGTTGGTCCAGCCTGGACCATCAACATCGGGGGGGCTTCGTGCTGACGGTAATATGCTTATTTAATTGTTATCTTAACTTATTCGTTATGTTTGATGTAGGCTACATTTTATCGTGTATGTTACAGAAAGCAGCTTTGAGCCGCTAGCTGGGGCACGCGCTCGAGCGCTAGCTGGGGCACGCGCATCGTCGAGCTCTAGCGGTAATATAGCTATGTATTTAATATTGTCGTTTAATTTACTATGTTTGATAAAGGCTACATCTTATTGTGTTTGTTTCAGAATCATCACCTACTAGGAGGGAGGCGGAACTAGGTAAGTTATCTTTTTTATATCACGAAATTGCCCAGTTGTATTTATAATTTCTTATAAATATATGTTGTAGTGCAACATATAGTTATAAGAAATTATCTAATTGTTGCAGTCCTACAGCGTTGGAGGGAGGGAAGGGTGGGGACACCGGAGGACAACACTGTCCCCAATTCCCCACACAGTAGCCCCAGCCGTCTGTCGACCCGGCTGAGGCTGTCGGAAATTTCCCGACCCCTCAAAAAACTGCAGCGGAGTAGGAGTGACTCCGAATCCGACTAGGTTTTAGATTATTACTCAACTCTGATACATGAAAACACATACATACATTCTGACAATATTCTTTATTTTCACCACGCTATTTTTTTCTTTCCAGATATTGGGGCCGAAGTGGTCGTGTCCTCTGCGCCGATGCAGCGAGCAATAGGTAATTATAAACATAAATTTTGCTATGTTGTGGCCTATGTGAAGAATTAAATATATCTGAATTATATTCTTTGTTTTAGGTGTGACTGACTCAAATTTTGAGTCAATTGTTCTTCAGCAATTGACTGACTTAGTCGACAGTGACGACGACTTGGCCATTGACGACAACTATTGCATTGTGCCGATTGTGCAGGATCGCAATGCAACGACTGAACCTGCATGTAACATTGACTTAAATGCGTACGACCGGGAGATTTTGCAGAGGGAGGACGAGGCAAATGACCGAGCCGTACGCGAATACACGACTGATGACTGCTACATTTTTCAATGGAGCAATGACCGCACAACTTTCCGTGGCCAACGGGAACAATTTACTGGGACATCGGGCCCCACTTTTCAGGTGACTGCCGAGACTCGACCAGTCGACATTTTTGACCGAATGTTCGACAGCGACTTTATTGACCGTCTAGTCACCGAGACGAATCGGTATGCGGAGAACAAGATTGCTTTGCTCCGAGAGCAAAGTAAGTTGTCTGTGCATTCACGATTCCATCGGTGGACTCCAACTGACAGAGACGAAATGGTGACGTTTTTAGCATTAATGATGCTGCAGGGACTTTTTCCTGTACCAGAGGAAGAAGGATATTTCAATTTTAACAGCTTTGGCACTATGCCTTATTTTGCTAAAATAATATCCTTCAACCGATATATCTTGCTAAAAACGTTTCTCCATTTCGTCGACAACACGACTTTAACAGACAAGACTAGACTATGTAAAATCAGACCTATAATCGACTATTTAAATGAAAATTTTTCCAGCTTATACATGCCTTCTCAAGAGATAGTCATTGACGAGTCCCTCTTGAAGTGGCAAGGTCGATTATCTTTTGCTCAAAAGATATCGTCCAAGGCCGCTCGAGTGGGAGTCAAGACTTACGACCTCTGTGAGTCTTCCAGTGGCTACCTCTGGAAGTTCTTTGTATATACTGGAAAAGACGAACGGCCTGCCCAGCCAGACAGACAGACTCCGACAGTCGTAGACGAGGCTGACGACGATGGGGAAATGATTGTCCGACCGACCGACCAAGGGTCGAAAGACGACGATGGTGATCGACCGACAGGCGCTACTGCCAAAGTCGTCTATGACCTAGTAGAGCCTCTACTTCACCGGGGACACACTTTAATAATGGACAATTTTTACAATAGTCCATTATTATTGCGTAGCCTTAAACGACGAAAGACCGACTGTTATGGGACTCTTCGACTGAACCGGGAATTTGTTCCCGATTATCTTAAGACCCTATCGAGGACAGAATTACGACAAGGTGAAGTAGTGGCCACTTACTGTTCCGATTTGTCGATTCTTGTATGGAGAGATGCTAACTTAGTTAGTTTAATCTCAACATATCATCCTCTTCAAATCGGGACACAAGACAAGTACAATAAGTTGACATATAAACCTCGTATCGTCCTTGACTATAACAAGAGCATGGGAGGAGTTAAAGGAAGAATCTTTAGTTTCATCGTCTTTCGTCAACACTACAATATTTATTGTCTTTTAAATCACAAGAAACTTCAGGTATGGAGATTCCACCAATCCATGTTGTAAATTGTTGTGTTGTGTTTGAGTTTAGATTTGATATTTAAGTACTTAGTTATATTGTGGCCACCTATACAGGTGCTGACTATGCATTAGGAGCGCCCAGGTGGGCTGATATCACACTCAAATGTAGAGTCAGCATTTTAGTGAGTAAGGATTGTGTAATTAATAGTTTTAGAAGTCAGTCTTGAATAGAATCTTCAATCACTCACTTGTATCTTTAAATTAGAATAAATCGATATAATCTCGAAAATTTGTTTTTTAAAAACCCTTGTTCGCGCTCCCGAAAGTTAACTGGCGCAGCCGGTAGGTTTGCCGGCTGTTACCAGACGCGAAAAGTATCGTAATTCGTGAACCGCTTAAAATTAGTGGAAACGTACGAAAAACTGGACTTTCGCGAGTGGTAGTACAGACAGTGTGATTTTCGCTAAAATCGCGGATAATTCGCGCTAACGGCAATCCACGAACAAATAAATTTGTTAACTTAGAGTGCACAGTGAGAACAAAGGCGATATACATGGCGGGTGGTCTGTGAGTACAGTAAAATCCTGTTCATTTTCCCCTCCTTACTCCTAAATTATGTACTATAATTATTATTAAATAATAAAAGTGTTAATTCTATGAAACGTAATTAATATAGTAATAGTAACTTTAAAATCAAGTGTAGAGCGGTACATTTATAATTAATTCTGAAAGAGTAAATTAGTATTTAAGAGTATTATTTGGCTTGTGCATATTAAATAAAATAATTTTAATCAATTTGATATTTTTACAAGTTTTAATTAATTTAATATACACTGTGCTTTTTTTATCGTCTTACATCCGAAGCCCACTTTATATACCCGACATGTAGAACATCTTGGCAGTGTTATTTTTTTTTTAACAATACAAATAGTATAAGAAAATTATAAAATAATTATTTCAGACTATTCATTTTGAAACACCCCGTAACACGCTCGGACGTAAAGTTCATTCACCCGGGAGCCAGCTGCGGCAGACTAGTGGTAGTAAGACAAATTATTTACTTATAAGTAACAGGTAAAACAGATTAATCCTTTTCATTTTCCCTTCATACTTTTACGGACTTAGGACCGTCGGAAACATTCTACAATGTTAATTAATCAATTTCATTAGTTATTTTCCAGAAAACGTAGGAAAGTAAGTTGTATCAAATAATTTTACCGCGTAAATGGGTTTGTCATTTTCAAAATAAGAAAGTAAATTGTTTCAGGTGTATTAAATGGAATCTACGTTAATTACAATAATTACCTACCTATTTACAAATCACAAATTTATGTACATGTGTAGGGGCTTTACCTGTATTGAAATAATTCGAAATATCGTAAGATATCCTCTTCGAGGACAGGCGAATGTCGGGGTCTGCCTCCACCTCGTGTATGAGCTGGGGCACAGGCTGGAGTGCGGAATTGCCCATGGTCAATTAAACGTTGTGTTGCTGCTAAAATGACTTGGAAGTCTGGCACTTGTGGGTTGATAGCACTTCGATTCCGTAACATATCAAGATGTTCGGGCGCAGCGTACAACCTTCTTGCTTCGCTTAAATTATCCCCACTCACTGCGTACAGACGTACTATTTGTTAATACTCCATATTGGAGCTCTGACCAAGTAAACGTAATTTCTGTCACTCATCGTCACACTCACAGTCGCGAAAAATAACAATAACAATAGCGCGTGCGCATATCCGGATTCCTAGAAACGACTGAATTTTTTTCTTGTGTCAAAGGGCAAGTGACGAATGCGTAGGCGGGGCCAAAAGGCTAGCGCGTGATTGGTCATCAGTCCACGTGGACTATTATTGATTGGTGTGATACATTTATCCTTAACCAATAGAGAATACAATAATGGCCGTGTGCGCATCTCGCGCATGCGCTTGGTGATACTAAATCGTAAACATTGTGTACAGGTTGATTCACAATTATATTGAAATATTTATTTTATTTTGCCGTAGTATAATTTAAAGCGATAAAAAAAAAATAACACTGCCAAGATGTTCTACATGACGGGTATATAAAGTGGCCTTCGGATGTAAGACGATAAAAAAGCACGGTGTATATGTTACTGTAAAAGCCCGTATATTGGTCAATCTTAGGTTTTACTAGTAAATCTTAGGATTTACCGACATGAGTTGGTAAATGTAAACATTTCTAGGTTAGGTTATATTATGGCTTAGTTAGGTTAGGTTTATTAACCTGATTAAAGAAATACCTTACCTAACCTAACCTATAATATAATCTAATCTTAGTTAGGTTTGGTTAGGTAACATTTTCCAAGTAAATAATCCTAAGATTTACTAAGTAAATGGTGGTAAAAGTTCGAATTGTACCCCTGTTCGGACTATTACCGTTAAGAGTTGGTAAATCTTAGGTTTTACTGGAAAATCTTAAAATTTACCATAGTTCGAGCTATTACAGCAACATATATAAATTTAGTTGGTAAGAAAAGTTTACATTGTATTAATTATTTAATATGGCACAAGGGCAATTAAATGGTGCTGCATCTATGCCCAGACCCCTCTGAATTAAATATGTCAATCACACAGCATGTCCCGCGGGAAATGATAAATCTAATCCTAGAATTTAATGGCGATTCTAAAACATTAAGCTTATTTCTAAGAAAATGTGAGTACGTCATCCGTTTATATCAGGGCAATAAGGATGTGAATGGATACTTAATACAATCGGTTACCAGTAAATTAACGGGCAAAGCTGCGGCATTAATTAGCGAACGTAGTGATTTTGAAACGTATAACGAGCTTAAGGAAATTTCGGTCCAACACTTTGGGGACCCTAGAAATGAGGAATGTGTACGCATCGAGTCCTTAAAAATAAGACCCAGTGAGTCATATCAAGATTTTTGTGGCCGCATCCAGGATGTCAGGGCAGTTTTATTGTCAAAGGTTAATCAAACCGCATCCACCCAGTCAAAAGAGGCCAAACGTATAATTTACAATGATACTGCGTTAAATGTTTTCCTATACAATTTGTCTGAACGAATGGTAGATTATGTCAGAATGAAAAATCCCAGTACATTAGAGGAAGCTTTGGCGTATGTATTAGAGGAAGTTAATTTTAAAGAACAATATAGATTAAAATCACAGTTTCAACAGCCTAAGAATCAAAATCAATTAGTATTTAGGCCAAATAATCAAAATTACATACCACCAAATTTAATCGCTACATCTCAACCTCAATTTAAAAACTTCGTCAACCAGCCCCAGGCTCCCGGTGTCAAACCCTTTTTTGGCATTGATGGCCTATCGCCACTTGGGCAAACAGGTTTTCGCCCACAATTTGGGCAATTTAGCCCTCGCCCACAGCCGGGACAATTCGGTTTTCACCCACGGCCGGGACCATTTGGTTTTCGCTCACAGCCGGGTCAATTCATCCGTCCACAGCCGGGACAATTCGGGTTCCATCCACAGCCTGGACAATTTGGGTATCGCCCACCAGCCGCACAGGTTGGCTTTAAACCACAAACCAGTCAATTTGGATACAAACCACCCCAAAATCAGGGCTATAAGCCCCCGCTATAATCTAACAACGTATCTATGCGTACTGCACCGGCTAGGCCTCAACAATTTCCTGTAAATTTTACGGATGAGGTCCAATACAGTGAATATAATTACCCTGATTATTATTGGTATGATACGTCTTCGGACCTAAGTTATTTCGATCCGACCATGGTACCCCCTTATGATGAGTATATGGAAGCCCCCTTTCCTAACTTGTACGAGCCAGATAAATAAATATAAATAAATAAATTCTCAAGACTGACACACCAATTCCCTAGTCTCAAACTAAGCTTATGCTTGTGCTATAGATACTAGGTGAACGGATAGACATACTTAAATACGTTTATAAACATCCATGACTCGAGTACAAATGCCCATGTTCATCACACGAAACATTTGCCCCTAGCGGGATTCGAACCCGCGACCCTCGGTTTCGTGGCCAGGGTCTCTGACCACTCGACCATCGGACCAGTCAAAATAGACATCCTATAGATACTTGTGAAAATGACCTAAATTCTGATAAAAGTAAAAATGCTGTAGTTACAGATAATAAAGAAATTAATTCCGTCGAAAATTTTCACATGGGTTTGGATCGAATCACCCCGAAATAATAGAGGTTAATTATGATGCTACATTAAAATAAAGGTGGAAAGTCTATGTTAGACTCTGGAAGTACGCGTTCATTCATTAGTAAGGAAAAGGCTGATAAATATTACAATGAATTTAAAAGTTACGAACCATTTATGGTAACAAGCACGCATGCGTCTAGTGTACATCATGATGTAGTTAACATACCGCTGTTCTCAATTTTTAATGAAAATGGAAATCACAAGTTTTATATCTACACCGTGCTTTTTTTATCGTCTTACATCCGAAGCCCACTTTATATACCCGACATGTAGATCACATGATTTTGAGTATGAATAATATGGAATTAGATACGGTTTATAATAGAGGCCATAAAATATGTTTGATTTTTTTACACACACGCATAATATATATATATATATATATATATATATATATATATATATAACAAAAAATGGTAAATTAAGTAAAGTAAGTTTGACATATTTTTCATGTTTTATTTTTATGACGTTAAATAGGTATTTATATTTCTATATAGTTGTTTTTTTAATGCCCCGTATAATTTTGTTTAAATAAAGTCAAAATAGACATCCTAGTATAAATATGGACATTCTGGGATATAAACAATTTGGGAAATGGTCATTCTGGGATATGGACATTTTGGGATAGGACATTCTGGGAAATGGACATTCTGGGATATGGACATTTTGGGATACGGACATTTTGGGATATGGGCATTCTGGGATATGGACCTTTTGCAACCTCTGGACATTTTGGGATTTGGACATTATGAACCGAAAGGAATGAAACCTTGTTCACCTATGTACATGAACTTGTGTTCAATTAAAATATATCTTTGTTAGAGCCAACATCACGTTGGGACCAATAAACCCCTAGAGAATATGCAGTGGTACAATCGTCCCAACACCAGAATCAAGATGGGCCCAGTTGCCCACTATCAAATGAGAAAGAGTGAAACTGGTCCCTGGTCCCAGTTTTGGACTGGGACGAGATGTCCCCTAACCCATCTTGGCAGTGT
Organism: Glyphodes perspectalis; assembly: GCA_951394215.1. Lineage (NCBI taxonomy): Eukaryota > Metazoa > Arthropoda > Insecta > Lepidoptera > Crambidae > Glyphodes > Glyphodes perspectalis. Next base: position 4,254,936 of record OX596221.1, read on the forward strand.
TAATTTTATTTAACAATACAAATAGTATAAGAAAACTATAAAATAATTATTTCAGATTATTCATTTTAAAACACCCCGTAACACGCTCGGACGTAAAGTTCATTCACCCGGGAGCCGGCCGCGGCCGAATGGTGTAGTAAGACAATTATTTACTTATGCCTAATGTTAGACAGGTCAATACAATAATAAAAATGAACGATGAGCCTATTGATGTCATCAACCAAACAGTATTTCTTGGCATCATTTTAGACGCAAAATTGCAATGGTCTCCTCATATTTCTGCCCTAGCAGGGAGACTTAGCGCGGCTGCGTATCTATGCATTAAGAAAGATAAGAAATCTCACTGATGTTGAAACAGCTAGATTAGTTTATTTTAGCTATTTCCATAGCATCATGTCTTATGGTCTACTATTGTGGGGATCAGCTGCTGATATTCAGACTATTTTTACATTACAAAAGAGAGCCATTAGGGCGATCTACCGACTTGGATCACGTGACTCACTTAAAGAGTTATTTGAGGAGATAAACATTTTTACTGTGGCTTCACAGTACATTCTTGATTGTTTAATGTATGTATTTAAAAACAGGGATTCTCTCCTTAAAAAATCTAATACTCATAACTTAACACCAGGAACAAAGACAAACTAGCTGTTCCAAGCCTTAGGCTAAGTAAAATTAAGAACTCATTTGTTGGACAAAGTATAAAGATGTTTAATAAGCTTCCACAAAAGGTTGTCCAACTGCCTATGCACAAGTTTAAGTTGCACATTAAAGAGTTCCTCATGAAAAAAGGTTATTATAAAGTTGAAGATTATTTATATGACAAGAACCTATAGTATGCTTAAGGCTATCCAATTAGTTACCTTTCTAATTTTTTATTGTTATTATTAATTGAACTAATTTTTCACAAAGCTCATGGACATGTAATATTGTAAATTAAATAATTAATTAATTTTATTTATTATTATATAATTTTATATAATCTCAATTATATAACTTCAATAGGACTTTTGAGCTGTGTCCTACGGTTGGTTTGTTGAATACAATTACTTGTATTCTTATTTATTATTTTATTATAATTTTTTTTTTATTTTAACGCACCATGCTTGAGTAGTCATGCTCACTATAACGTCGCTGGGGTGGTGGCGTTATGTGATGGGTCGTTACATTCCCTAAAATATGATTGAGTGAAGCGATGGCTGACACATACGTCATGCTTGGGAACAGGTGCCACCTATGGGGACTGGTCTGCTCTGGTTTGGTTAATTTATGCTTAAATTTTGTAAACATCGTTATTTTATATTTTGGTGTCTGACAAGCCAACTTCACGACATGGTTCAAATGCAAATATGATCTATACACCCCTGTAAAATATGTTGTTGAAAAGAGTAACTACCGAGTTTCTTGCCGGTTTCTTCTCGGTAGAAGCAACATTCCGAACCGGTGGTAGATTCATATTATTAGTTGATTTTCCTATTGAATTGACGATTTATAAGTGTTTGTTTCAAACCTATATAAATAAAGAGTATTTTGACTTTGACTTTGACTTTGACTTATAAGTAACAGGTAAAACAGATTAATCCTTTTCATTTTCCCTTCATACTTTTACGGACTTAGGACCGTCGGAAACATTTTACAATGCTAATTAATCAATTTCATTAGTTATTTTACAGAAAACGTAGGAATTGGAAAGGAAGTTGTATCAAATAATTTTACCGCGTAAATGGGTTTGTCATTTTCAAATTTAGAAAGTAAATTGTTTCAGGTATATTAAAAAAAATTAATCTACGTTAATTACAATAATTACCTACCTATTTACAAATCACTTATGTACATGTGTAGGGGCTTTACCTGTATTGAAGTAATTCGAAATATCGTAAGATATCCTCTTCGAGGACAGGCGAATGACTGCCTCCACCTCATGCATGGGCTGGGGCACAGGCTGGGGTGCGGAATTGCCCATGGTCAATTTAACGTTGTGTTGCTGCTAAAATGACTTTGGAAGCCTGGCACTTGTGGGTTGATAGCACCTCGATTCCGTAACATATCAAGATGTTCGGGCGCAGCGTACAACCTTCTTGTTTCGCTTAAATTATCCCCCCACTCACTGCGTACAGACGTACTATTTGTTAATACTCCATATTGGAGCTCTGACCAAGTAAACGTAATTTCTGTCACTCATCGTCACACTCACAGTCGCGAAAAAGAACAATAACAATAGCGCGTGCGCATATCCGGATTCCTAGAAACGAATGAATTTTTTTCTTGTGTCAAAGGGCAAGAGACGTGATTAGTAATCAGTCCACGTGGACTATTATTGATTGGTGTGAGACATTTATCTTAACCAATGGAGAATACAATAATGGCCGCGTGCGCATCTCGCGCATGCGCTTGTTGTTACTAAAATGTAAACATTGTGTACAGGTTGATTCAAAATTATATTGATATATTAATTTTATTTTGCCGTAGTATAATTTAAAGCGATAAAAAAAAAATAACACTGCCAAGATGTTCTACATGACGGGTATATAAAGTGGGCTTCGGATGTAAGACAAATAAAAAAGCACGGTGTATAACCAGTTAGTTTCTAATTAATACAATAGTTATTTTCCTAAAAGTAACATATCTTAGTTTGTAAAAAACTTGTTGATGTTGAGTTTACCGTATCACAATTTTAACTGAAAAATTTGAGGTAATAAAAAGTAAGACTCGCATGACAGACTTTTTAGTTTTATTGAACGAATATTACAGACACCAGTATTTTGCTGTCATCTTACCTGTAAGACGGTGGGATGTTTTCTTTCTATGTGCTGTTTTAAATTTGTAACGTTACTACAAGTTTTTAATTCTTTCGAACAGTACATGCATATTGCTGTAGTATTATCCTTCTTTGTTATAAAATACTTTCGCCAACCAATTTTAGGTGTCTTCGGGTAGAAAATATTTTTATTGTTTACCAACAACTCACTACACTGAAACTACTTTACACGCATACATACCTACAGATGGCGCTATTTACTAAAATCGATTTAAACGTGTAATTTATGTAATCGATTTATTAAAAATCGATTATAATAAAATAATAATCGATTTAAATAAAAATCGATCCCTATGCACGCGCTGTCGCAAGTCGATTCACTCACACTATTTACAGTTTACAGCACAGCCGCGTTGGGAGGGGACAAGGACAACACGATGCGGTCTCTCGCTCGCATGGACGTCGCTCGCCTCGTCTTGTATTATAATGTCGTATCTGACTTTTTTTTTATTACAAGCATTAGAATGTGCTTGTAATAAAAAAAAAGTCAGATACGACAATAACTATTACACTTTATTCTACTGCAATAAAGTGTAATAACAATAACACTAGGAATATTCATATTGTTTTATTTGTTATTTTAGTGTTTGGGTTTGACTTAGATAAATGGTAGGTACACGAATGAATAATACAAATTACAAAAAAACTATATATGTACTTTTTTAATGAGACAATATTTACTTAGTATTTATAATACTAACAAACATAATTTGAGCCTTGTATGGGTCTTAACACTCTCAAATCAAAGACAAAAAGTACCTAATACTAAATCACAATTAAAATAATTATCAAATCAAATATGCACATAAGTACAAAAACTAAACAAAAAAGACATCTTGTCTTAATTTCTCTTCCAAATAAAATAAATAATAATGTTAATTTTACGCTTATATGCTATTCTAAGTCTAACAATTAAATTAAAATTTGAATAATGATGTCAAAAATAAAACAAATATATTATATAATTAAACAAAAATAAATCACTCTCATTTTGAGATTAATGACAAATACCTAATATAATATCACAAACAAAATAATACAAATAAAAATTAAACAAAAAAGTTGTTACTTTTGCACTTATATAGGTACTATTCAAAGTCTAACAATGAAAATATTTGAATAATGATATTCAACAAAAACTTCAGTCTTTCAAAACTTTTGTTAATAAAATATAATGTCAATGATAAATGTATTATAAAAAATTAACGACAAGTAAAATCTGTTTGAGAACAAACGTTTAAAAATTGACGTTCGTTTATAAGAAAAAAAAAAAAAAAATCATCTAACATCATGTAAGAATTCAAAAATACAATTTCGTTAAGTTTCTTTGGTTTTAGCATACTGTTAGCGTATACATTTAAAATATATCCAATTTAAAAAAAAAAGCCTCTCTGAGGGTACCCAAGTTGCCGGTATCGAAAGGTACTTCATAGCTAGTTTAGACGATTCGGGAAATATTATTTCATGTGTCTCCCAGTATAGCAATGGGTCTTCTATGCATGGCAGTAAATGGGACTCGACATATTGCTTTACCATGATCACAGCTGATAAAGAGGGCCGTGAAAAAGATACTAGATCCATAGCTTTTTGGTCGAATTGCAGCCAGGGATCATTTTCGTCAGTCGTTTCTAATACTTGAGAAGACATGTTATTAAACGTATTAGGGTTCAAGTTTGCTTGATTTTTACTTATTAATGCTACCAGGTCTTCGTTGCCAAACCCAGGTCTCTTAGAACGCGGATCCAAGAATGTGGCTTTAGCAATTAACTTTGTACCTTCCAATCCAGATTGTCGTCGCGTAATTACATCCAAAAGATGTGCTTTCAGCTCTGTACCAATGGGGATAGGGATGGACACTGGAAAAAAACATCGATGTTTTATTCGATGCAATACATCGGAAAGTTGCATCGATGTAATATCGATGTTGGAATTATGTGATTATGAACGCAAGTTTATGTAATGTATGTCAACTTTAATATGGCATCTGTCTCTTGGCTCGTGTCAATCGTGAGGTGATGTACACTTAAAATTTTCTCTCCAATATATTTAATGTAATCTCTGGCAAGTGTTTCAATTCCGCCGATTATTTCCAACAATCGAAATATCAAAAAATACATCGATGTTTCCCATACATCAATTATTTTTTTCTATTAGTTAGTTGTGTATGTGGTTTAGAAATAAAGACACAGACTTATTGAAAAAGCTTTATTAGTTTTAGTTATTACACTCACTTTTTACAAGCTCACACAAATCCTAAAATTAAGAATATATTATAAATCGTTATCGATAAATATCATAATATCTTTAAATATCCCAATACTTCTTATCGATACTTTGTAAAAATAAAAGTTTGCCCAATCTTTTCCCCTTCAGCCATATTCGTAACTCAAGTTTGATAACCGGCTACATAAACAGATTTTTTCTCACTGTTTTATAACTAGTTATCAAAGAAGAATATTATTCTACATTTATAACTAGAGATTGATAACCAGCTACGTAAACAGATTTTTTTTTACTGTTTTATAACTAGTTATCAAAGAAGAATATTATTCTACATTTATAACTAGAGATTGATAACCAGCTACGTAAACAGATTTTTTTACTGTTTTATAACTAGTTATTAAAGAAGAATATTATTTTACATTTATAACTAGAGATTGATAACCAGCTACGTAAACAGATTTTTTTTACTGTTTTATAATGAGTTATTTAAGAAGAATATTAACCCCTGAGTAAACGTCAGCAAAACAATAAATGTAATAAAGAAATAAAGATTTTGATTCCGACTGTATAAAGGGTAAATGTAAACTTTATTTAAATCCTGGCTCAAATAATAAACTTTTCTTTATTGCCTTATTATAGAGTAACAGATAGGTTAGGTCGGCCCTCGGAGAAAAGTAGACAATGTACATTGGTAAATACTCTGTGATCTGGATAACGATCTGCATTTGGGTATCTCTGGCGGTAGAGTCTCGAAGCAGCACTAGCAAGAAAGTAAAAACTGTTACAGGGGGGTACATTTTCCCAAATAAAATATTTTTGCTATAATTTTGAAAATATAAGACATATATTTTTTATATTTTTCTGATAACTGTTATGACCTTACCTATCATGCGATTTCGGCTTGACGTCGACTTTTGGGACACCCTGTATTATTTATAGGCGATTTTATGTAATATTGGAAACTGAATTTTATAATCTTTCCAAATTTCTAGTGGATTGTCATTAAGCCGTCCGACAGGGCTTCTCAAATAAACTGAAAGTTCATCAGACAAGCTATCTTCCGATTTAGTACTCTTCCAATTGCGATTTACTAGTTTGTGATGGTTACTCCATAATGATAAGGTCTCTTCACTTTTATCAGACTTATCGGAGTCAGACCCGATGTCTACATTTTGACGCAAATTAATCTTCATTAAATCTTTAATTTTAGATACAGCATTGCTACAAGCTATTGCATCACTAAAGTGCATTTTTTTAAATATAGGGTCTAAAATGTTTGCAATAGCAAGAGCAGTTACATGTTCTATGGGACCCAGTTTATACGGGACTTGATCCCGTCATCTTGATGCTCACATTCTTTTTGTCATTTTTGCAGAGTCAATTTCTGCACCTCTTTTGTCACAGGTTCTTCTATGACAACAGAAGTAATTTTGGAAAATATGCAGCGGACTAAAGGTATAATTGAAGAGTTACCGTCGCTGCTTCACTCTATGTCAGACTCTCCGTACCCCAATCGCAGTGAACAAGAAAGCTTTGATCATAATGCACAAGAACACGTACAAGACTCTAATTTTCAAACTCCGCTTACTCCAATTCTTGAAGCAGTTTTTCCTTCTGATGCTCAATGCGATTATAATGCCATACCTTCTATCTCATCACTGCCATCTTTGCAATCCATTCAACCATCCCCGACTAAGCCGCTTTCATCATTACGTTATAAACGAAAACGCAGGGCTACAACCATCGTCAAAAAAGCTAAAAAACCTCTTCTCAAGAAACTGAAACTGACTTTTCAGTGGACAAAAAAAAATTACAACACATTGCTGAAATATCACCTCAAGATTTTAAAGAAAATATCCCATCTGACTGGTCAGCCTTAGACTATTTCTATCGCTATTTTCCAGAAAATTTAATTGATGACATAACTAATCAAAGAAACTTATATACTGCTAGAAAACTGGCAAATCAATAAAGGTGACAGAAACCGATATAAAATACTTTTTGGCCATCAATATATTGATGGGAGTTGTTGTGATGCCGTCTTACAAAGATTATTGGAAGAAGAGCTTGCAAATGTCTTAAAAAATGTGCCGATGCGATTTCGTTGGAGGATCGAAAGCAAATATTTGAGACTTATGTAACTCTTGGATCTTACAATGCTCAGTTAATGTACATTAAGTCATATGTCACAGAGGAACCGAAGAATCGGAGCTACACCATGACTTCTGACCCTGTTAATAAAAAGAAACCTAAACAATTTCATCGGACCTATAAATTAAAAGATGTCAAAGTCTGTCGGGATTTGTTCCTGCACACTTTACAGATTACAACACAAAAAGTTACTGTAGCATTATACAAAATCCGTACAATGAAATAAAAGACTGTCGAGGAATGAAAGACAAAAGCTGGAATAAATTGTCTGAACAGGACTTAAACTTCAACCGATTCATTGCCACCCTCTTTTTTTATAAATATTTTACGCAGGCCCTAACAATAACCGAATGACGCGCTATCGCGTCATTGGCCTAGCTGAAAGTTGACGCGCTTTCGCGTCGAGGGCTCCTGACAAATATTTTGTTCATTTTCTTGTTTCTTGTAAACCTCGTGGAAATCCGGAAGTGATTCTGTGTGTTTTACTCCATAAACATCCTTATTGTAGTGGAATATGCAGTCTAAAGGTAAGTTTAACACACTTTATTATTTTTTTTCAGAGATACTAAACCTTTTACTTACCAAAAAATATTAACCTTAAAATAAAATAAAATAAAAGTTTTCTAATATACATATTATACCATGATACAACCAACCAGTTTTAATGTAAGTAAATATTGTATGGGGCAAGCAAATTATTTGTATGTTTTAGAAAACAAGCAAATTATTTGTATGTTTTTATTGAAATAAACTTTAGAGTTAAATATTTTACAAATCGAATATCACTTCGACGAGTACTACCAGATTATTGCTGACAGTTTTTATTTGTAATACTTATTTGTTTTTTCAGAAAAACGTAGCAGATCTCCAATTATGGTTGACTCTCAAAGCTGGGATATCAAAATTCCTGATCCAGACCTTGCATTAAAAATACAAAGAAAAATTACAGACAGAAAACCCAATGTATGCGAAACACAATGTGAAAATTATCGAAAATCAAACTAAAAAAATAAATGTACAGAGTGTGAATCAATCAAAGAAACTTACGGGACTGATCAAGACAGACGGAATCTTTTATATTCACAATTATTGAATGAAAAGTTAAAATTACTTCATCCTTACATGCAAACTCGTGTATATGCAAGAATTTTAGGTTTTTAGCAAATACAAAAAAATATCACACTACCGAAATAGAGCTAACTGATTCAGAAAACAATAATTAATTTGATAATCTATATTAATAATTTCGTGCAGGGGTACGGTAGACTCGATCGAAACCTTACTTGAATAATAAAACATAAAAAAATAAAAATTTCGAGTCGGCAACATATATCCGCAAAATTCGGTTTGTCGAGTATTTTGTTAAATTCTAAAGGTACGTTTACACGCTTGCCAAGCCTTCGCAAGCCCCAACAATCACAAGCGTGTAAAGAGGGCGTTTGGCTTGGCTTGCGTGAGTTTGTGGGCGCTTCCTTCCGATCCAGTCGAGTGTCGGTTTTTTGACGCAGATCAAAGGGCGTTTGCGGCAAGCGCTTGCGACGCATTTACACGTTGGTCCGCGTTCAGTGGGCATTGTGATCTCGCGGCGAGTACACGTTTCCGCTCTAGCCCGCACGCTTCCGTGTACACAAGTGCGAATTAGCGAGTGGGCCGTTTTGGTGTCTCGTAGGGAGCCTACCTTCTGGTACTAGATTTATTTTGTGCTTGTACGGACAAAATAAAAAATGAGTAGCTGGTCAAATGACGACTGTCTTTCTTTCCTCGAGCATTACCAGATGGAATCCTGCATCTGGAATCCCAAAGATGCAAATCACAAAGATAAGAAGAAACAAGCAGATGCATGGATTCGTCTCGCTCAACTTACCGGAAGGCCAGTGAAGGAAGTAAAAAATAAAAAAGAGATATTGATGACTACTTTTCGCAAGCACTTAAAAAAGAAACAGGAATCTATTCGTTCTGGCGCAGGTATGTTCCTACGATGTACCTTTATAATTATTTTGGTAGTCTGCTTAGCAAGGTGTAATTTTACTTTAATTATAGTTAGTTTCTCTATTATTCCGCAACTGTCTCGCTCTAATTTTCGACGTTTTCAAAGATTTGAGAAAATTAATTGTGATAATAAAAAAACTCTCTGCTAGTCACTAGATTATTCCCGTAACATTCCCCATATTTTAATCATATTTTCTTTTTGGTCACTTCCGTATTAATTTATGAAGATACGTTTTGATTATTTTTTTTACTTTATAGGTATGAGCTATTTATGCAAGCGATCAAAAAAGAAATATGTTTAAAATGTGTTTCCACGCATTTTAAATAATAAAAATTATATTCATATACTTCCATTATTTACATTACATTGTATAATATCTTTTATTTTAGGTGCCGATGAAATATACAATCCCACTTGGTATGCCTACGAAATCATGGAGTCATTTTTACTGCAAGTATATACTTCTAATGAAACGTTAAACACCGAAACTGTAAGTCAAAAGTCATTTATTCTAAATAAAAAAAATCGTTACTTATTATAAATTTATTCATACATTTATCAACTTATCCATCCAATCCTATTAAAATATGAAGTAAATTCTTCTCTGACTTTTTTGGCATTCAGCGGAGATCTTCGTGGTATTTGTGGTAATGTTTGCAATGCATTATATCCGTCGTTATCTCTGCGCCATGAACCAGGTGTAACCATATTTCCACTACTGTCGTATACGTCTAACGAACCCTGAGGAGTATATCGATTTGAAGAACTTTTACTTGTTCTCAAAAAGTTATGTAGTAATACACAAGTCATCGTAAATTCTGAAACAGTTTGTGGTTCTAAATCGATAGGACGTCTGAATATTCTAAAAACTGAGGTTAAAATTCCAAACGTATTTTCAACTACAACTCGGGATCTAGATAAGTTTTGGTTAAATAGCCTTTTTGGTGAGCCTACTTCATGATTTCCAGGGTAGGGCTTCATTACGTGTTGACTCAATGCAAAAGCACCGTCAGCTAAAAACACGTATGGAATATTAATATTCGATCCTGGAAGTGGACATGGCGGAGGAAAATCTGTCTCGTTCCTACATATTCTTTTCCATAGTAAACAATTATTAAAGACGCCACCGTCACTTATTCTTCCTTGACTCCCGATGTCTGCAAATACAAATTTGTATTTGCTATCCACTAACGCCATAAGGACAATACTAAAAGTTTTCTTATAATTGAAATACTCTGTTCCACTATGAGTTGGGCTTTCAATGACTACATGTTTGCCATCCAATGACCCTATGCAATGTGGAAATTTGGTCCTGAATCCTTCTTCAATATTAAGCCATCCTTCTGCTGTGGTAGGCATCTGTAAAAAAAAAAACTAAATGAAATGTGAGTAACAGTATATTATTTTTTTCAGCAATCACAACAAATAGAAGAAGTTACAGATCAGACAGAGGATGATCCTCTGATAAGAGACCGCACCAGTACGGCTATTACACCATCCACACCACCATCTAGATCACCATCCAGACCACCATCCATACAGGCAGTTACTAAACGTCGCCGCCTTGCTTCTGAAACGGCTGAAAAGCAAATGGCCGTGGCTTTTGGTCAATTAACGAATGTTTTAAGTCAAAAACAGAATGAAAATAGACCTCCTTACAAAGAAGATGATTGCGATCTATATGCTAAATTATTGGCTATAAAGCTACGTGAACTGCCAACTGATGAACGAAAAATTATGATGTACCAAATAGATGGGTTGTTTATAAACAGAATCAGTCAAAAATCAAATGAGCGTACACCATACCCTCAATATTATTCTCGACCGTCCTCAATGGCTGGTTCATATTCACGCCATACACCATCTCCTCAAGTCATTCAGAGTCGGCCAACATCAGTTAATAGCGTTTATTCTGAACCTATACATAATTCTCAAAGTATTTTTCCCTCTCCATACACAGAAACCTCTCATTCAGCGCCAAACCCAACAGAACATAATATACTAACTCCAATACCTCCAGCTCCATCTACATCAACAGCACCCCTGTCATCTATTCGTATCATATCGGACCAAATCCTCAACCCACCCCCGCGTGACACCAACAACATTATAAACTTGGCTTTATTGAATGCTTTCGAAGATTTTGAGTCGTGAAAATAATTCTTATTTAAGTTATTAAATAATTAAGCTGTAAAATAGTCAGATAACATACATACCTACATTCAACAGATTTCCTATGATTCAATTAAAACCTAAACAAATGTTTAACAATCTTTTATTTTATTCTTACCTTAACTAGATCCTTTAGAATTTCATTAAGAGCTCGGCAAACTTCACGAATGGTTATTGATATCATAGAGACAGATACTTTAAACAAATAGTGTAGGCTTTTGTAAGAATCACCAGATGCTAAAAATCGTAACGTAATGGCAAGACGAAATTTGGCCGGTATGGCATCTCTGAAGTCTGTATCTTGCTTAGATATCATTGGTGAAATTTTCTGTAGTAAAAACTCAAAATCATTATAACTCATTCGGCAGAAGTTATCAAACTCTCCAGAAGGTTCATTTAAAAGCTCATTAAATTTTTCTTCTATAAATTGTCTGTAACAAATTAAATACAGGTACAGTAAATATTGTGGCATAACGGCGTAACTACAGCAGATAATGGTTAAACCAAAATAGTAGTTACCTGGTACGATTTCGATGAATCTTTTTCATCCACCATCTTCGTTGTCGTCGAGTTTTTCTATTTTTTGTTTCACTTTGCTTGCATTTTAAATAAAAGTACGATAAACCAAATGCAATAGCCGTCACAAGTTCGGTGTCCGCCATGCTTGGATCTATCTTGCAGACTGACGCGTTCCCAAGCGTGTAAACTCCTTTCAAACGCCAAACGAGATTTGTGGAGGCTTGGGGCTGTTTGCCGCTTGCGAAGGCTTGGCAAGCGTGTAAACGTACCTTAATGGTGCTGACAGACAAATCGCAGTCGCCATATTCATAAACGTCACTCACACCGGATGACATTTTGAGTACATACGTTCCGTTTTAGCTATTAACGTACTCTGGTTAAGTGTTTTTTCTTAAAACCTGAGATTGGCCAATTGCCATAACATTAAATAAATAATACTGTCCGTAACCTTAAACTTTTTAAGTTGAAGTTCTTTTCAAATGTTATTTGACATGTTTCAGTATCCATTTAGTTTACTAAATATGTATCATAATAGCTAAATGGATATAATAACTAAATGGATATTATGCCGAAAATCGTAAGTATTTCATAAAATGAATGTGAAAAAATGTTGTATATACTAGAAACATTTTATGATAATTAATCTGTGAAAATAGAGAATATTTATGATTTTCATAATAAGTACCTTTGCCAACTTCTCGGATGAGTACTCATTGAAAAATTGCAATTTTTGTTTTGGTTTGGTTTTACTTGGTTTCTCAACATGATTATTGATTTAGCCAGTTTGCATAACAGAGAGAAAAGATCTTTTTTTTTAAATAATAGTAAGCCAAGTAATAAACCAAACCTACCTACCAAAGTTAAGAAAAAGCCTGAGTGCTTAAAACAGAGAGGTTTACAGAAAATAAACCATAAAAGCTATTTGTTTTGTTAAATTAGTTAGTTTATTTTGAAAGTTGATTTAAAATTAAAATTATTTCCGTAAGAACTTTTGCAGTTTTAATCTACTATATTTATTAAACACAATGAACGATGCCCTTAATAATAAATGAATTATGATGAATCGATGCACGAAAGGATGATAAGTAGTGTTGCCGCTCGATAGTCCTATCGATAGTTGGGCATAAGCAATAGTATCGATAACAATGCCTTGCTTTGCCTATAATATTCCTTGAGAACCGATAACTACAGAAATATCTACCTACATGTGTATTATCACATTTTACCCGAGCGAAGCCGGGTTTTCATCTAGTAATTTTAATAATTACATAATAAAAAATATAAATAAAAAAAATATCACTGATTAAAAAAAAATGTACCTGATTGTGATAACATAACTCTAAAAATACTTGCAATCAAGAGACTGATCGTAGAGTTATAATTGTTAGAAGTTAAAATTGTTAGTAATTATTATTAGCATAAGTCTTAAATCAAGATTACTAGAGAGAAAAGAGGTTATCGCAAAGAAATTGATAATAATTATTTTAGTACAAGTTTTAAATTAAGACTGATTTGTCAATAACTAAGTATGATTTGTAAGACCGAGATGAAGTTTGATATTTTGCTGAACACAAAAAACTTGCAGTAACTAAAGATTAATATTGGTGGTAACATCTGAAACATTCTAAGCATAGGCCTTTGAATCAGGGCAGCCATACATAACATCAACTCGTTTTTTGGATAAAGTATAACAGTGTTTGCATCGTTTTCTGGTTGTCTTGCCGTTCCTTTTAGGCAAATTTGCGGGTTAATGAATCCTGTTAACTGATATAGGTCTGCTAGGTTCTGGTTTAGGCAAAATATGTTCTATTAATGTTAATCTAAAGTCATAAACACTCATTTTATTTTCATGGTCTTTTGTCCAATAAAAAAGCATTTATTATATTAATTTGTATTATGTGCACAATTACCTTTGTTAAAATATAAAGCTTGATACATCAATTGAAACCGATAATGCCATGTATAGACAATATCCTATAATAAGTGAATGATCATTCAATTATATAATCTGTTATCCTTTTGAATTGAATGTGTGAATGATTAATAAACCTTTTTTTTTTCTCTGGTAGCCACCGACGAAGTAACTCGTTTTTTTTTATTTCAATAGTTTATGGGCCCAGACCCGTTTAATTCTAAAGTTGTTGAAGTTGTTAATTTATAGTTACAGATAGTTAGCGTAGGAATAGTGTGCACGGGGTATCGGGTCAGGAAACCTCCTCGTGCGCCTGGCTGTCTTGTCGGTCCCTCAGAATCCCCTTCTGGGGATTAGGGGGGAAGAGCAAGCAGTTGGGCCAGGTTTACCCCGGGCAACGGCGGCTGGAGACGTCCTATCGGATCTCTCCAGTCGACGGCAATGTCCTGGACACACAGGGGGGGATCTTTGGGGTTCTTGTTTCTTTTTCTTTCTACTCTTTTTTGCGTTTCCTCTTTTTTCTTTTGTTTACCGTCGCTGTTGCGACGTTTGTGGGTGTCGCGATATCTGCGACTTTGACGTCTGTCGCCTGTGCGACGACGTTTTTGTGGTGCGGAGGTGTCCGCGGCTCGGCGGGCTCGCTAGACCGCGGTCGTCGTGGCTAGCGGGCGGACTTCGGTCGCCGCCGGGCAAGCTGCCCTTATCCCTGAAGTCGTGGATCGCCTCCTTTCGCGGCTCAGGGTGGGGGTAGTGACCTTGCCTTCATTGGCCGGGTCAAGAGGAGACAACCTCCATAAAAAATCCTCCCCCCCTGTTAGGGGGGGGGCAAGTAGCTGCCTGCCGTTGGGGCGGGCTAGCAAGAGGATGCCTGCCGTTGGGGCGGGCTTGTCGCCGGAGGGGCTGTGGCTGCTAAGGCTATGCCATTTGCCAATGGGGTATTTGAAAGCAGCACAGCATTTTGAAGTTCCTAGGACAACCTTATTCCGCCTATTCCAAAAAGAACAGTCTCCAGAAGACGCCGCATCTACTACCTTAGAACGAAATACAGTATTGGGCTCCGAACTTGAACGTCAGCTGGTAGAATACATATTGATGATGGAGAGCAAGTTTCATGGATTAACAAGAACTGATGTTCGCCTTATGGCATATATGCTAGCAAAGCGTCACAATTTGAAAAATCCCTTCAGTCAATCAAGTATGGCTGGAAAGAAGTGGTTAAAGTTATTTTTGAATCGCCATAAGGAAAAGCTATCGATAAGGAGACCAACTGGGACATCTTTTGTCCCTTCCGGTCCATAATGACAATTTCCCATAATGACCACTGTCCCAAATCGTTCACCTCCCAAAACGTTAATTCCCAAAATGTCCATTTCCCAAATCGTCCACTTTCCCAAAACGATCACAATTCAACAATTCCCAAAATGTTCACTTCCCAAATAATCTATGTTTTTATTATGATAACTTAAATGCTTTTTTTTATAATCGATTTGCGCTTGACCACAGAATATAAAAAGCCTAAAATCTAATCCACACACACTTACAATGTTTTGTCTGAATTGTTATTTTAGCTCAAAATATGTGTATCCAGACGCAAAATGTTATTGTTTGCAAACAGTGGGTAGATCTGAAATAACTTGAAATATTAGTTTTCTTTATTGTGTGGTGCAGTACTAAACATCAAATTGTTTTTGAAAATGGATTTAACTATTATTAAAACTCAAAAAGGTAATGATTGTGTTTTGTTAGATGGCTACCGCTATTATATGGGAAAAATAATAAAAACGGGACGTCTTTATGGAGATGTGAAAACCGTGTATCGTGTTCAGCTTCTATTACACTGAACAGTGCCCGTACCAACGTTTTGCGAGAGAAGAATCACACATGTTCAACCAACAGAACGAGAAATGAACTACTAAATTTAATACACAAATGTAAAAAAGATGTATGTGAAAATCTAGAACCAGTTCAGCAAATATTTGAGAACAATGTACATAACTTAAGGGAAACGACTGGGTCTGAAGAAGAATATAGGAATTGGATATCGGCATTTTCTTCCGTTAAAAGTGCTTTGTACCGAGAACGAAAAAAATTCCTCGATGTCAACAAACTAGTTTTTCAAAATTTGAATGAAGTTGAAGTTCCGAAATCGTTAGAAAATGAGTTTTTGGTGTGTGAAGACGGGACTGATGATAAGATTTTGATATTTGCATCCCGTTTGTCCAGGAAATTCATTAAAAATGACAAAAATGGATTTTATTACGGCGACGGCACTTTTCGATGTTGTCCACCTCCTTTTTACCAAATTTATAGTATACACCTTGATGTAAATTCCAGCAAAAACTGTAGCAACATTATACCAGTAATTTATGGTCTGTTGCCCAACAAATCAGAGGATACATATATTAGTTTCTTTGAGTTAGTAAAACACAAATTGGGAGTACAAATTTGTCACTTCAAATGTGACTATGAGCGAGCGCAATTTAATGCGATCCAGCGCGTGTATCCAGAAGCCAGAACCACAGGTTGTTTTTACCATTATAATCGTGCTGTTTGGCGTAAAATAAACAAAATTAAATTAAATAAAACCAGGTCAGAAAGACTTTTTGGAAGGCTTACTGCTTTGTTGCCAATGCTACCACCTGAATACATACAAAAAACATGGAAAGATATACTGTCAAGTGTACAAATGACTACAAATATGAAAATATTTAAAACTTACTTCGAAAAATATTGGCTGGCCATGCCTATCCATAAAATCAGCGTCCATAAAGACAATCACCGAACTACGAATCAAGTAGAAGGGTGGCATCGGCGTCTTCGGGCTCGAATACCACAAAGCCCTAATTTTCATTTATTTTTGTACAAAATTAAAAAAGACTAAAAAATAGCGTTTTTGAGCCACTTTATAAGACAAGAAGGAATGTCGACATCTTGTTTGATGACAAATATAGCTCTTTATTAAAAAAACTGGACAAAAAAGAAATTACTCCAGTAAACTTTCTTAAGCAAATTATTTTTATGCGACTTTTGATTAAATCTAAAACAAGAAAGTAAAATATTTGCAATAAATATTTTCTTTTTTAGTAGTATTATATGATGGAACCTAAAGCCAAATAAATAAATGAAACGTAAATAAATAAATAAATAAAACGTAAATAAATAAATAAATGAAACGTAAATGATGAACCCTTGGTTATTTAAAATTTAATGTTAGTGATGGGTAACGCTGTCTTTATTTAGACTTTTGTATTGAATTGTGATTTTTTTTAATACTTACATTTTGTAATACTTATATACGAAATTAAACCTGTTTAAACTAAACTTCAAACGTGTTTTAATCTCACTTATTATGTGAGTTATAAACTCTAGCAATTAGATCAGGGCCGTTACTATCACCTCTTATGGCAGGACTTTTTTACTGCCTTGAGTCTTGTACATTTATTCATATGACGTATGACCTCATCATTTTCATACCTTCACAATCAGTAGGAGCAGTTCAAAAGATTTCCTACCATAAAAAGGTCATAGTAAGAGGACCATATAAATGATTTTTTTAAAATTTGGTAGTTTGCCATTTGGGAAGTAGCCATTTTGGGAGTAGGCTTATTGGGAAATAGACTATTTGGGAAATGGTATTTTTGGGAAAGTGGACGATTTGGGAAATAAACATTTTGGGAGTTAACATTTTGGGAGGTGGACGATTTGGGAAAGTGGTCATTATGGGAAGTTGTCATTATGGACCGGAAGGCTTTTGTCAAAGCATTTGGCTTTGACAAGGAAAAAGTGATGGCTTTTTTCTAACTTTTGGAAGAGATTTACACCAAAAATAATTATCCCCCTAACCGTATTTACAACGTTGACGAATCTGGCCTTACAATTGCACAAAGTAAGATACCACAAATCATCGGTCACAGAGGGAAACGCCAGATAACTGCACTTACATCAGCAGAAAGAGGATCACTCATGACTATAGTTGTTTGCATGAATGCTACTGGTCATTTTATACCACCGTTCATTATTTTCCCCAGAAAAAATATGAATGCTCAGCTAATGGAGGCTGTCCACCAGGATCAGTCGGAGTTGCACATCCATCAGGGTCGATTCAAATGAACATCTTTACAGACTGGTTCAATCATTTTATTGAACATACCAACCCGACTCCTGAGTCGAAAGTTTTTTTTGTGCCTACAGCAAATAGCTACGTCACGCAATATTATAGTATCATATTGGTTGATTGACATTAGTTAGTACCTACCATACATGAGTTTCAAGATAAGACGTTGTCACAATAATTGTACCGACAGTAACATGTTTAAGTTACAATTTATGAATATGTATGTCACAATAACTTGTTATTTTCAAATTACGCTGAAGCGTAGGAACTGCAAAATGTTTATTGTGTAAATGTAAAAGGTATACTTGTAAAAAATTGTGAATTAATGTAATAATACTGGCATGTTGACATTTTGAGGTTTATACAAAATAACGCGTGATATCGTTATGAAATTTTAATGTAACTAGGTTGCATAGGTAGTACCTGAACGAAGTACTAACCTTAAACTAAGCTATTTCTAAGAAATAATTTGTATAGGTGTCAGTCAGCATGAGCGGTGGTAGCTCAATGGTAAGGACACGCGCCTCTTAACCGAGGAGTGCGGGTTCAAACCCGGGCACGTACCTCTGGTTTTTTCAAATATATGTACGTATTTATATCACTAGCTCGACGGTGAGGGAAAACATCGTGATGAAACCTGCAAATTCAAACTACTATGGATTTGTAACCATGATCCAAAAATTGTCTGATTCCCCTATCTTAGGGTTACGAAGGTCAGATTGGCAGTCGCTTCAATCTAATTACCAGATTTGCTAAATCCTGGATCATGGTCTAAGCGGACCCCGTCTAAACACGGGACATAACGCTAGGAAGATGATGAGGTGTCAGTCAGCATATAAAATGTGGTCACAGCAGCAAAATAACTGGTATTTAAATATCTCTCGATTTGGAGAATAAATCATTGTACTCTTTGTTCACAGCGGACAAGGTTATAATTCGTTAATTTTTATACATATTGTTCCAAGATTCCATTTTTGAACCCTTACAAGATGGGCTACAGTCAGAGCAAGGAGCAAGACTCGCATAATAACATAGCCATTGCCGAAGTACACAGTGTGACCGGGCAGGTTGATACCAAGTTAAATTACCTATTCATAGCTGCAATCGTCATCGCCAGTTTGTTGGCATGCTTCATGTGTTATCGCATCCAAGTGAACTGTAAAAAACGTACGCGGAGTTACTTGAGGAAAATGGTGCTTAAAGGCGAGCCAACAGTTGTGATACACAAAGAGCAGGTGCAACCCCAGGCTAGACAACAACAACCAGTAATTTATTAGTGCAAGTTTTAACGTGTCGAATACGGGCGTTAGGTAGCAAGTTGTATTAAGTGTTATATTTCATTCATTTCCAGTGCTACAATGCAGCTGCGCATTGTTTTACATTGTCAGCGGAATGCGCACCTGTGCCGTGATAGCGAGAATGGTACACAGCTAGGGCTGTACTGACACATAGTTTAAGACCAATGTTGTAAAAGTTAAGTTTCTTGATAATTAAAAAAAAAATTTTTTTTGTGTAAAAGGGGGAAATTGTATAGCGACATCTAGCCTGGTCAGCTCATATCGCAGTACATGTGTAAGGTACAGTCGCCAAATTTCGTCCCCAAACCTAATTTCGTCCCCTTCGATATCTACTTCATTAAAAACTGCCATCTATTATTAGTGACACGAACTAGAAGCTAGCTGCATCAGTCGGCCATTGTGAAGAAGTGAAGGCGTCACGACGTTCGTACCAGCAGAAATTTTAAAATCAAAAAAAGTGTTTAAAGTGAGTTTTTTATTGAAATATTCTCGGATTCCATAAAATATTGAGATGCCTGACTTATTGATCCAATTTTTTTGCCAAACTAACTATTATCACCTCAGATGTTAATCGATTAAGTAAAAATTTCAGGTTATAACACGATTTTTGCTTAAATAATTAAGCCAAAATTAATTGAAATTTCTTAATATCGTCCCCTTACGTGAACCTTATATCGTCCCCGGGACGGTATTAGGATCTCGAACAGTGAATGGATCGCGAACGTTCATATCACTTCTTTTTGCATGAAACTGTAGATTGATATGTTTTTTTTTAATTTGTTAGATGCCGAAAAGAAAACTATGGGATGCTGGAGCAATGACAAAAGCTGTTGAAGCTGTACGAGCGAATGAAATGGGTTATAAAAAGGCAGCAAAATTATTTAAAGTTCCAAGAGCTACTTTAAAAGATTACGTTGAAAATTCTGAAAAATCTGTGGAAACTTTGGTGTCTGGAAGAATGGGAAGAAAACCAGTTTTACCGACAGAATTGGAAGAGGAGCTGGTAAAGTATTGCTTGCAAATGGAAAAAAAATATTATGGTGTCACCGCTTCTGATTTAAAACGAATGGCGTACCAATTGGCGATCAGAAACAATATTCCACATCCATTCTCACTGGCCAAGAAGAAGGCGGGCAAAAAATGGATGAAATTGTTTATGGCTCGCCACCCTGAGTTATCATTCCGTCAACCAGAGTCCTTATCACGAGCTCGTGTTCAAGGTTTTACTGCGGAAAATGTTAAAACTTTCTTTAACTTATTGAAACCTGAGATGCAAAAGATTAACTTCAACCCTAATAAAATTTTTAATGTTGATGAAACTGGGATTAGCACTGTTCAACATAAAGTGAGAAAAATTCTAACAGTGAAAGGCAAAAAAGAAGTTCACAAATTGTCATCTGCTGAAAGAGGTGCATTAGTAACTGTTGTTACTTGTATGTCGGCTACTGGACAGTTTATACCTCCGTTGATGGTGTTTCCAAGAAAAAATATAAAAGCTGAACTACTTGATGGAGCTCCTCCAGGCACTATTGCTGGATGCCATCCATCTGGTTGAATCCAGCCTGAACTGTTTACAAAATGGCTGAGACATTTTGTGTCTATCGTAAAACCATCAAAAGAAGATCATATTCTACTGGTGTTAGATGGGCATTACAGCCATACAAGGAATTTGGATATAGACATCGCACGTGACAATGGAGTATCAATAATCTGCCTCCCCCCGCATTCTACTGATCATATGCAGCCATTAGATGTCTCATTTATGTTTCCTTTGAAGACATACTATGCCCAAGAAATAGAAAATTGGTTGAATAATCACCCAGGGTGAGTTGTTACGCACTACCAAATTGGAGAAATATTTGGAAAAGCTTATTCAAAAGCTTGTAAAATTCATACAGCAATCAACGGATTTCGAAAAACGGGAATATTCCCACTAAACGAAAACATTTTTGACGACACTCCACATGCTCCTTCTTCGACCAATACAACACCGTTGGCAAATGCTGTCCCGTCACCTTCACATTCTATAATGGAAAGACCAACAACTCCATTATCACAACCGGTTATAACTCCTTCATCTCCATTTATAGTTCCAGCAGATTTGCATCCTGTTCCCGTTATTGAAGCACCTACACCTTCAACAAGAGGTAAAGCGATGATAGTCACCACCTCGCCACACAAAATAGAAATAATAGAAGCTGTAAGCAAGCAGACAGAGAAGAATGAAAGATTGGGAAAAAAGAAAAGCGAAAATGTAAAAAAAACAAAACCAGCTGGAGGCAACAAAAATAAAAACAAAACCAAAAAGCGACGCAAAGAACTGTCCTCTGAAGAAGAATTAACTAATGATGATGAGCCAGATTTGGTGTCTACTGACGAAGAAGATAGCGAGAATGATGACGCTGAATGCCCAGTTTGTAATAATACCTATTCTCAAAACAAAAATTGAGAAAAATGGATAAGATGCATACAATGTTTCCAATGGATGAAGATTGCGTTGAAAATCCAGGACCAAAATGTGTCTGCTTTATTTGTTTGGAGAATTAGAAGTACCTACTTGTACCTTACCAATGATTAAAATAATTAAAGAAGCACTGATTAGATATAAATATGATAGTTAAGTAAAATTTTTATATAATATTGTTAGGAGTACAACTCCAGTTCACGTACTAATTATTGTGATCTCAATATCGTCCCCGGGACGTAATTAGGAGTCTGAAAAAATATTTTGATAATATGAGTATTTTTGTTAAAGCTATTTGTATACTTTTCCTAAAAGCGTTAACGCATTTTTGATTATTTCTAAGAATAAAGGAATACTGTAGCTAAAGTTTGACGTTTCATTTATTACTGTAGTATTTTTTTTTGTTTTTTAAGAATTTTTTACAAAAAAGGGACGATATATGGCGACTGTACCTTACTCGTATATGGCTGACACAGCTTACGCGTCCCGACCGCGCTTGACGCCAGTCACTACTGGGGCCCGAGCCATGTAACACCTTTACTGAAATAAATGATTTATTAATTAACAGCAAGGTCATCTTTCTATTTCATAGGGAACACCCAATAGGCCACCCAGGTAGTGCCTCACACCGCGCTGGTAATCCTAGTCACAGTTCAATTAATTATAAATTAAAAGCCGGAGAATGTTCAATTTTATATAATAAAAAAAATATTTGTGTATACCAAATGGCAAGATAAACGAGAAGTGCTGCTCCTAATTTCAGAGCATTATAGCAATTATACAGTAACTACGAGTCGCCGTACTCCAAAATATAAGCCATTGTTAAAAATAAATTACAATAAATATATGCGAGCTATTGACAGGCACGACCAACTACTAAGTTATTATTCCTGTCAACATAAAAGCCTAAGGTGGTATAAAAAAGTAATAATTACCATTTAATTCAAATATGTTTGGTGAATAGAAAGAAAGAAAGAAATAACATTTATTGGACGCAAAATTGTTAATACATACAAAGGAAAACGAAATTTGACACAGGACAAAATAGTACAAAAAAGGAAAACCAGTAAAAAAAAAAAGAAAAAAGAAAACAGATTAGCGCCAATTTGGTCCCTGCCTCAGCATTATGCTACTGCGGCGTCAAACTAACGCCGCAGGAGCGCTGGTATTCTGGCGGGACCCATTTTTAGAGTGGCAACATTCCAAAACATGAGAAAGTAATACACACTTAAAATCATATAATTAAACAAACAAACACAATAAATATGTAAACGTAACGTAACAAAAAATAAAAGAGACATTGAAGACAGGAACAGTTAATATTAAAATAAATAAGGAGAAGAGGCAATACATACATAAGTGAATAAAGATAATAAATAAATACACGAATGGCTAAAAATATTTTACCAGGGCCATTACCTTGACGGTAAAATAAGGTGTGCTATTAATATTGACAATTAAGTATTGACAGACAGCTAACTTATTACCTGTGGGACTACCTAAATGGAATGAAGTTGAAGTACCGACATACTTTTAATATCCATCGGCCAACACCCACTTATTTTGCCACGTCGACCCTGTGATGGGGCAAAAACCCAGGACCATGGAGGAGATCCTTATCAAGGGGAATGGCTTTTTGTTGTATAGACAAATTAATAATTTAAATATAGAACTGCGTTCTTTTAGAAAACATATTTTAGAACATTTACTGCCATCGCCAAATACTACAGAACTAGCAAGACCTCTGTCTGAAGGTACAATACATTTGCCAACGATCTTCCCAAAACGTAACGGAAGGGTTATGCGAAAACGCTGTAGAGTATGCTATAGCAAAACAAAAGAAAGAGTTCTGGTTCTATAAGGTTGTTCTGATTGCCCACAATGCCCAGGGTTATGCATGACCCCATGCTTCAGAGAATACCAAAATCTTTAAAATTTATTCTAGTTTCACATTAACTATTTGATTAATATTAAGATTGTTAACTACCTATTGTATTGTTATTTCATTGTTAGGTATTTAAAGATTTTGTTCTTAATTTTAAGTTTACGTATGTTGTTACTTTCAATGTTGTGTACGCCTGTAATAGGCATATTGTATGGGAATTTTATGACCATATTATTTTATGTTACAAGTGAAATATATATATGCTGTTGGTGTACCTTTTTGGATAAATAAAATAAATAAATAAATAAAATAAAATACCACAAATATTAAAATTTTTAGTACCTATATTTTATTTGTAGGTAACGCCCGCGGTACACTCTCATGGACTAGCTCTCTCTCGTGACGCCCGGCGGTCTCTCACGAGAGTGTACAGTCGGTATAATGTCTATAGTCTCGCACCTCCACCGCAAAACCATTAATAAACGATATTGTCTACTTTAAGGTCTTGATTTGGCTATGATTATATTGTATTATATATACAATTTGTACCTACTTATACAAAAGGAAATTGAGTCATTCATTTTTAATGCAAATCAATGCTTCTAGCTTCTATTGGCTTCCGTACTAACGAGCATTTTTTTATATTTGGTAGCTAAAAATCTAATGAGAGCACCATACGGTAGCTTTCACTTCAAATCGAAATTTCGAAAATGAATTATTTGAAGTTGCCATGATTTGGATCGAATAGTTTCTGCTGAACACATTTATTTAGCCTTTAGGAGCTCTATAATGTTTTGCATTATCACATATCTTTGATCGATATTAAATCGCAGTAGTTCGTTAGACACAAACTGTTCAAAATATTTACACCCGTGAATATCTAGGACCTGCGGAACTTGCTCTTCGTTTTTCATCATCGTTTCCGTGCACGTTGAACCATCTTTCAGTTTCTTTACAGTTTCTTGCAATGCTCCATGATCTTGTCTTCCTGGTTAGGTTCCAAGACATCATAAGTCTGGGAGTTCTGTTGGAAACTAGTGTGTTTGAGAAACGTCATCATCGTCCCACTGCGTTTCAATATTCAGACTCTGGTATGTATTTTATTTTTCTAGAAAATCCTAGAACAAATTGAAATATATTATTGAGGTATTAATCTATAACTAGGTGCCACTACCACAGTAGCTAAACAGTGACAGTGAAAAACCATATATAATGCGTGAAAATGATGTCCAGATAAACATATTGAAAGTCCTCAAGGGTGGACGGTGTCCTGAGGGTGAAGAGGGGGGTGGGGGTAAGTTTAAAGGTACCTTTTCCAAATTTTTGATCATATCTTAAAAAATCTGTGCGAATAGCATTATGATTACGTCTGAATAAAGTTTCTAAGTACATATCATTTTCAACAAATTTTGTTATAGTAATTTTTACTCTCCGATCAATACTTTGTGAATTATAAAATCGAAAGAACAAATAGATCGTTCTTTCATAACATAATAACATTCTATCAACTGATTTCTCTGCCACATCCAGAGTTGGCGTTGGATCTTCTCAAATAGCTTAGCAATTCAAATAAATAAATATATGATAGGCAAAGCGTCAAATCGCTGTGTCAAAGCCTATAATACTACTTTATAAAGTAAATAATAAATTATTAATATAATGTTATTATTCCTTTACAGCTAATAAATTGACTACAAACTGCAGGTGCTTTATAAAAAAAATGAGAAAAATTGCCAATGAAAACCAGCCTCAGAAGCCATTTTTGCAAAGATTGGATTCTGCTAAGACACTAAGTTGTAGCCAATTGTTTGATAAACAATTCGATAAAATGTCACAACACGCCCAAGATTTTCTACTCATGCAGTTAAAAATGGCAAACAGAAAAAGGAAGGCAATGAGATAAACTACCAGTGAAAAGCATTTAGCGTTGACCCTAATGAAGGAAAGCCCGAAAGGATATAGGTTGCTACAAAAAATATTTAATTTGCCCAGTAAAAAAACATTAAACCGTCTGGCTGAAAATATAATGTTCAATGTGGGGCTAAATGACAATCTTTTTAGACTACTACAGCACAAAACACGGAAATGGGACACGAAGAAGAAACTGTGCTCTATTTTGTTTGATGAAGTTTCTCTTACACCTCATCTCACTTATGTTGAGTCCCAAGATGAGATAAGAGGCTTTAAAGACTTTGGGTATGAAAGAGAACTAAGGTTTTGTGATCATGCCTTAGTTTTCATGCTAAAAGGAGTGTGCTCAAACTGGAGACAGCCTATTTGTTTTTATTTTTGCGAGGGAACAACTGCAGCTGCTACAGTAGTAATGATATTAAAGGAAGTGGTCACTAAAGTGTCAGAGTGAGGCTTGATACCTTTAGCTATTGTATGTGACCAGGGCTCGACATTTAGAACAGCCATAAATATGCTGAAATTGGAAACTGAACGCAAAAGGATTTTAAATGAAGAATGTAATGGTGAGTAAATAAATTGTCTTTACAAATAGCCCTTGCATGCCCATTGTCTGCGTAGCAGTTGGAAATGATCTGGGATAAGAAGTACCCATCTTCATTATACCAAAATAGCCATATGTATGTTAGTAGGTACAGGTCATAGTCTACCTGTGTGCAAAATTTCATCGAACATCTAAACTTTGACATTATTTTATCATTTAGTAGGATTTGGATCTCAAATAAATAATAAATAAATTAACTTGTTTAACTTGTTTTTTTTGCAAATGGCACTATTGAGATTTTAGGGCAACAATTGAGTGTAGTTTATGATCCCCCGCACCTACTTAAGGGACTAAGGAACAACCTTCTTACAAAAGATATGCTGTTTAAAGGGAATGTTGCCACTTGGAAGGACATAGAATCTGTATTTGACGCTGATGGCCAACTAGGCCACACAAGAATGCACAAAAAACTAACAGGGCACCATGTTTACGCAGCGAAATGAAGAAAATGAAAGTTAGTGTAGCTGCCCAAACTCTGAGTGCAACAACCAGTGGAATGCTTATACACTGCATTGTTTAGTAAGTTTTTTACTCTGTTATCAATATGCATATAATACTAAAATCATCTTATTAATTCCTCACTTTCTTTTTGTTTATTTATTTATGGTCTCCAAACGAAATAAGCAAATTAATTAACAATTACACACTATGTAAATATGTAATCTTTGTTAAAAATAATTGTATGCTTGGCTGATAGAACAGAAACACTTAGTTGTTATGTTTGTTTTGGTTTTTATGTGTTAAACTTAATTAATTACGTAATATTTCAGAAACTACAGCCTCGAGTCAAAATGTCAGTAATACAATGGCCACAACAGGCGAAGCTGTGGAATTCATTGATAAGCTCTTTGATAGCGTGAACGGATCTCGAGGAAGCACTGTCCGGGGTAAATTCAATTCATCGATGAGAATAGCAAGATGTTAAATTAGTATCTCAATAAAGTATTTATTTATGTCTCACCAGAGACAAATATAGTTATAAACTTAAATGTCTTTGGTTCATTTTTAGTGTCTGTGGTTATAAATAAAAATTCTTTCTGTTTTCTCCGAGCAAGCACAACGGTCGTTTTATTAGGTTATGGGCCCAGTCTCTATTGTATTCGAAATATCCAGTTTAAGACAGTGAAATGGCAGGAAGTTATATCGTGAACGTCCCAAAACTAAAAGGGCGTGAAAATTACGACGAGTGGGCGTTCGCCGCGGAAAACTTCTTAATATTGGATGGCGTCGATATCAACAAGAAAGTCAGCGATGGCGGTGCAGAAACTAGCGGTGATGATCAAAAAGCGAAAGCAAAGTTGGTGATGACCATTGATTCATCTTTGTACGTGCATATTAAGTATGAACGAACAGTGCAAGATGTGTGGACTAAACTGAAATCGCTTTTTGATGATTCGGGATTCACTCGCAGACTTAGTTTGTTGCGAAGTCTTATTTCGATACGCCTAGAAAACAGTGAATCGATGACAGCATACGTTACTCAGCTCATAGATACGGCGCAGAAGTTACGAGGAACTGGCTTCGATATTAACGAAGAATGGATCGGATCATTACTTTTGGCGGAACTGTCAGAAAAAATTTCCCCAATGATAATGGCTATCGAGCATTCTGGTATCGCAATATCCGCTGACGTCATAAAAACGAAATTGTTAGACATGAGTGATGAGGTTGGCAGTACTGGACCAGAGAGTGCGTTTTTGTCTTAAAAAATTGGCAGAGGAAAAAGTTCCGTAATGTTGGCAATACTGGTGAAACGTCAAACCGATCTGTCAAAGTTATTAGATGCTTTAGATGTAAACAAACCGGCCATTATAAAAATCAGTGTCCACAATTGAAAAACAAATCAGAAAATGCGTTCAGTGCAGTATTTCTGAATGGCAGTTTTGGTAAACACGAGTGGTACATCGATTCTGGAGCCAGCAGTCACATGATGATTAGCCAGGACAAAATGAAAAATGTGTCACATAACATTGAAACAAAGGAGATAATAGTTGCAAATAAAACAACTATGCCAGTGTTGTGCTCTGGAGATACGCAGCTTGTGACTATTGTTCACAATTCACACTATGACATTACAGTTAAAAATGTGCTATGTGTCCCTAACCTTACAACCAATTTGTTGTCAGTCAGCCAGCTAATGAGTAATGGGAACAAAGTGAGCTTCCAAAAGGAACATTGTTACATTAGAAACCGGCAGAATGAGCTGATTGGGATAGCGGAGTTGGTAAATGGTGTCTACAAATTAATTACGAGGTCAGCATGTTTGTTAGCAGCAACAGCGACAACAACCTCAGATATGATTTGGCACAGAAGGCTTGGTCACATTAATAGTAAAGACATGAATGTCATGAAGGACGGGGCTGTGGAAGGTTTGGTATTTAAGAACAAAGCTGAGATCAGCAGACTTAATTGTACTATTTGTTGTGAAGGCAAACAGACCAGATTACCTTTTCCACGAAGTAGTCATAGAAGCCCGAAAAAATAATAAAATCTATAAGGTTCGAGTTCCTTCTCTTAATGGATGGGTTACAACTATAGAAAGTTTTGAAAGGTTGTCTAAACTGTTGTTCGAAAAATATGAGTTACAATATTTTTATCCTAGAAATGTAAATCAGGATCCTCTGAAGAACTTTTTTGGTAGGATCAGAGCCATCAAATACAGGAACGTCAATCCTGATGCAAATACGTTTATGAATGCTTTTAAATCACTGTTGATGTCCAACGTTATGGGTCCTCATTCAATATACGCAAACTGTGAGGATGATTTAGGAGACACAGTGGTAGACTTTTTAAAACTCATATCCTCATCCAATGTTCATGAGAGTTCCTCATCAACATTGGATAATGATAAAGAAAATGCCTTAATATGTACTACACCCATAACAATGAACCAAAACATTAGCAGTAATAGCAACCAATTACTAAATCCAGTCAATGAAAGATTGCGTGTGCACTCTTCTGCTTATACAGCAGGGTATATGTGCAGGAGAGTGACAAAAAAATTTAAGTGTAGGAGATGCTCTGAGACCTATACCCAAAGAAACAGAGATGTGATTCATAAATGGATCGAACAACGAGAATACACCCTTTTAAAACATCACAATTAAACATATCCATCTAAGAAGTTTTTAATGTTATATAGGGATATCTCAGGCCTTATACATGATTACTTGAATAAGTATGC
The DNA here is from genome assembly GCA_951394215.1 of Glyphodes perspectalis. Classification (NCBI taxonomy): domain Eukaryota; kingdom Metazoa; phylum Arthropoda; class Insecta; order Lepidoptera; family Crambidae; genus Glyphodes; species Glyphodes perspectalis. The sequence continues at coordinate 4,284,178 of OX596221.1, forward strand.
GTACAAAAAAATGTGTAAAAAACGTTTAAAACTAGAAATAATAAAGAAATTTGATTTAAATTGGTTGGTACGATTTTAATGTGTACACCACACATCATAAAACCGAAGTCATGGAATGGTTGCTTAGTTTAATTATACACACCCATGTACATAATTGGTGCAACATAATAAATAAAATTTTAAAAGGTGGTGTGCAAGAAAAACTTGTGAAACAGATGTGTGCACCTCAAAAAATTGCCTTTGACAAATATAAAACCCATAGGTTAAGAGGAAAAAATAAATAAGAAATAAAAACTGAAGAGTCGTTTTATTTTTACTGTTCTTTCGTTATATTCATATCCATTGAAAATAATGAAAGAAACTATGAACCTTGCAAATAATAGCAAAAAAACTAAAATTTGCCCTATAAGAATTTTCCATGGCACATCACTATGCTATCGATATTCTATGCCGAATATTTATCGTGGGTGTTATGGGTCATCACTAGGTGACATTACGGCACTAGAGCTTGACGCATATTTTTGGAACTACACGTCAACCATTACTGTCCTATCTGTCACTGACTTATATATTGTTATCTGTAGCCAGTTTGCCAAGAAATCTTAACAGAAGTGGTTGCTTTCGTCGGTGATAAAAAAGTATTCCATCAACGATTCCAGATTTTCCCAGGTAAGTAAACCAAATTAATTTGGCTCTATTTTATTATTCAATATTCAATTTCTTTATTTATTGTTATACAGGGTGGGCCATAAATTTTTGCAAATGGCAACACTGGATTTCTCAAAAACCGTTACAGGAGGGGCGCGCGGGGTACGGGGAATGATGCGCCGCTTTATGCAATTTTAGTCACGATGGAGCGCTTAACGGGAAAACAGCGTGCTTTTTGTGTAAAAATTACTGTACGTCTATTTAGAATTGAATACAGCGTACAAGTGAGTGTCCAAGTGTTAATTTAATTAAAGCTTGGGTCAACAAGTTCGAGCAAACAGGATCGACAACCAATATTAAACAAACAGGGCGGCCACGTTCAAGAAGAAGCGAAGAGAACATTCGGGAAGTTGAAATTTCCGTACGGAACGATCCAGAATCATCTTCGCGTAAGCGTTCGGCGGGTCTAGCAATACCAAGAACTAGTCTGCGGCGAATTTTGCATTTGGACCTTAAACTACACCCGTATAAGCTTCAAATTGTGCAGTAGATGAAGCCAAACGATTACATTCAACGTAAGTTAGTGGCTGACACTATGCTGGAGCGATTCTCTAGCCTTGAGAATGTATTGTTGTAACACAAATGTTAACTCGCTTTGCTATGCTTACAATACGTCTACTCGCTATAGTATCCAAACAAAACAATACACTAACGGAGAAAATTTAGACAAGTGAATAGCGCGCGGTAATTCCCCTAAAACGAGTGCCTAAACGTATGCATTATTTGCGGGAATTTTTAAAAATGCGTGTCGTTTCCAAGCATAGACAATGTCAGAGAAAATTTAGACAAGTGAATAGCGCGCGGTAATTCCCCTAATCGGTTCTAAAGCGAGTGCCTAAACGTATGCATTATTTGCGGGAATTTTTAAAAATGCGTTTCGTTTTCAAGCATAGACAATGTGAGGGTTGCCATTTGTGTAAAACAGTAAATAACTACCGATGACGTAATCATATTAAGCAAAACAAAGACACCCCCCCCCCCCCCCCCCATAGTGCTTACGTAATACTTGAACGGCCCCTTATCTGTTTTCGTTCCATAAAGTTTTAAACTTCAAAATGAGTAGGTCTAGTACTTACTAATACCAACTAAGTACAATATAATACCTATCTTTTTTTAACAAAATTTTGTAATATTTAAATTAATAAATCTAACTAGGTATCCTAATTATTGCTTTAAAATCTTGATAATAACTAAGTGTTTAAGAATTAGATACCTTCTTGATTAATTTTTGCATAAGTAAATATTGTATTTGAATCGGTCATTTCAAAAACCTTATAAGTCACAGAATTAGAATTTTTCAGGACGCAATAAAAACTGTTTCATGCTCCAACAAGTGAATTTTAAATGACTTTTTTATGCTTAATTTATTATTCGGGTCGTATGTAATTGAAATAGCGAATAACATTTGTAGTTTATTAGTGAAAACAATGAAAAAAACCCTGAAAAACTGTTCTTGACTTATGTTGTTTTAGCAGGAAATGGGGTTAGTGGTAGTATTATTTAACCAAAAAAAACGTTATAATTATATTTTTATTGCTTATTATTGAAAATTACACTTAGATAATAACTTATAAGCATTTTAGATGTATTCATTTGTCATGTAATATATTTGAGGTACATAATCATATTTTCCATTATTTTCATCTGGATTTTCTTCAACATTTGCTTTTGGCCAGGTTAAAATGTTGTTAAAAAATGGCATATCTCTTCCAAAATGCTTTTCTGAACCTTGCCTTAAATCGTCTAATTTTTTACTATTGATTGGCACTTTCAAATCATAAGCCTTGGCTGATAGGAGTGAAACAGTAGTTGTCAGTTTTTTATTACTAGAAGAGAATGAGTAATCAATCCATCAATATATAATTAGGTTATGATTGTACCTTTTTTATCTGAATCGTACTGAAACGTTCACGTTCTCTTCTTTTTCGACTCACCGTGATTATATGTTTCACTTGAGGAACACTTTTTAAAACAAAAATTACTATTCGCACAACAACACAGCACAAAATAGTTGAAAAAATTTAAAGTTAACGGATTTTCAATAATGCCATTAGTGACATTTGTTATCAAATTGAATACTAAATATTCAAATATTGAACCAATAAGAACAAAGCAAATTTAAAACGTCAGACTCGGTCTCATATCTACTACCTCTATCTAGTTAGTCCGTGCAAAAACCTCATAAATCACTGACTAATGTTGTTTAAGCAATGAACGTCTTTTACACAGTCCTATTTGAAGAGGAAAGAATGCACTGATTTGCGTGGTTTTTACCCAGAATACGCATCTCCCTATAAGGAACCATTTTCTGCAAAAAAGCATGTTAAGAAAAAACGTGACTTATGAGGTTTTTGAAATGACCGATTCATTTATATTTTAGGTCCAAATATGTCATTGACAGCTGCAGAGAAATCCAAAAGGTATTGAGATAAAATAAAAAACGATCCTGAAAAATATGAAAACTTTAAGAAAAAAGAATTACTAAGACAAAAAAAACACCAAAAGAAGATTAAAGAGCTAACTGAAAAAGAGAAAATAGAAAAAATAAAACGTTGGAGGGAACAAAAACGAAAACAAAAATTTTTGGTTTTCTTTAGATAGTAACACAATCCTCAAATAGTGTACTCACTCACGTTTCGTCCTATAAATTAACAAAAAAAAACCGACTTCAAAAACGATCCTAATAACAGTAAAAAATGAATTTGCTTAGGCCAAAGTAATACGTATTTTAATACTTATAAATTTGAAGTCGGTGCCCTAAACAATGGCGGCGGGGTTCTTCTGAAGGTGGATGTTAAAAATGTTTTCAATTCTGTCGACCGGGGCGCCCTGCTGACTCAGGTCAAAAACAAAACCGGCCCTCCCTTTAAATACATTTGGCAATGCTACAGTAAACCTTCCAAATTAGTCTACAAAACCCACCTACTTTCCTCTTCCGTTGGCTGTCAGCAAGGCGACCCCCTCGGCCCGGCCTTGTTCAGTCTCGCGCGATCCATTCTATAATTTTAGCTCTAAATTCTAAATTAAATCTATGGTATCTAGATGACGGCACTATTGGTGGAGACGTTTATTCAGTCCTAAATGACCTAAAAACTCTCATTAAGGAATTTAAAACAATAGGCCTTGAACTCAATTTCTCAAAATGCGAAATGTTTATAGCGATGGATGACGCTCATCCCGTGGATTAAAGGCAAAGCTTTGGTCTGGGATGCGACCAGCGTTGATACTTTGACACCCTTTTTTTTTTTTTTTACCCAGGGGAATGCGTTACGCACCTTCCCGCTGAGACCGGGGGGAATCAGCAGAGTGTGTCGGACTCCCGGGGCCCTCTAGATGATTGGAGAACCCTGCACCCTGCTCCGCCCAAGGTGGTAGTAGGCGGGGTATACCGACTAAACCCCTGGGATGTACCTCTACGCCTTTATGTAAGGTGCCCACGGGATCGCGCAGCGCTAAACCACCGTGAACACCCCAGCGTCGGCCCTGCTTTAGCTGGGCCTCCCGCGCCTAGGGGGAGACGATTCGGCACACGGAAATCATCTCCCAGACAGGCGGATCCGTGCAATGCGGGTGGGGGCCCCCCGGCCCTCACCCGCGTGGTCCGCTAGGACGATTGGAGGAGGTGTGCGTACCTCCTCATTCGACCGCCCAGCCGTCTGCGCCGGAGTGGGTCAGCGAGAGGGTCGTTCATATACTTTGACACCCTCCCATATCCACACCACTTCTGAGTTCGCGGGGGCAGCAGCAGCATCAGCAGAAGCTCGAAAGCTCTCCAAATACTCTGCTCTCGGCAACTGCTACCGATTCGTTCCATTCGGCGTGGAAACTATTGGACCGTGGGGTCCAGAGGCCCGCATACTTTTCCAGGAGTTGCCCGGCTTATTCATGTTTCTGGCGACCTAAATGCTGGAAGCTTCTTCGGCCAACGCCTCAGTCTGGCAATTCAAAGGGGCACCGCTGCCAGTATGCTGGGTACCTCGATCGGCCAGGCGGACAACTACCCTTTTTCGAAAATATGTATATAGTTATTTCTTTTTAATACATTTTTAATATTTTACATTTTCAATGTAAAACAAAAAAATTAATGATCTCTCTAAAACAAATAATATGTAGTACGAAGTATCCAAAAGTAGAGTAAAAGAATGATTTTGTTTAAAAACTTATTATTTGTTGAACATGAACGAAGCACACAGAACAAAGAGAAAAACAACGCTGCATATAAGAAACTAGCAGAAAGATATCGCCGTGCTATAAAATTCAGCAAGTTTTATATAAGTATAAGCCCTTCTTCGTACTGTCACCGGGGCTTACTAATAGAGAAACATGACTATGTATTAAACATAGCAATATGTACATGTTGTGTATAGCTCTCAAAAGAAATCGTAAGTTATTGCACCATAATATGACTAAATTGCTAAAAGATGTAGTTTGTGACAGAAACACACGTGAATGCATGTATGGTGAGTGTGAAAGATGTAAATATCGGAAGATAAATTATGTTTCTGAGGAATCTAGGGAATCTGTGACATGTCAACAGTGGGTGAGAGTAAATCATGAATATAGAAAAGTGGTGGGGGGACAAACAAAAAAAACTCAAAAACAAACGAAAACGGGAAGCGTGGAACAACTGAAACAGAAGTTTGAAACTAATTTAGCGCCGTATAAAAAGCATTGCTATAACGTTTTCCATCAACAAAAAAGAAATACCAAGAAATTATGAATAACTTGGGACCGAACGAAGTGCTTATATTGTGCGATTTCTCGGAAAAAATGTCGTGTAAATTGAGTGAGGAAATTCAGGCAATGCATATTGGTGCTAGCAAGAGCCAGATTACGCTCCACTGTGGAATGGTTTATTGGGCTAATGAGGCGCAATCATTTTGCACGGGATCTGACTGCAGTTCGCGCAAAGGAGTGGCGGATGGTATTGGTGGTTCGGTAAAACGTTCACTCGACCGTCAAGTTTTATATGGCAATGACGTTTTAAACGCAACGGATGCCTGCAAAGTACTTCTTAAATGCATGAAGTTGGTTCAGTGCATATATGTGGCAGAAGGTGACATTGATAACATAAAAAATCTTGTCCCAACTCTACAGCCTATGCCATCTACGTTGCAAATACATCAAGTCATATATCAATTTACACCAATAAGTGACAATGAGATATTCTACAGAAACTTTAGCTGTTTTGTACCAGAAACTCTGTATGTCAATGTTTCTCACCTAAAAAACACAAATTTCCTGTCATCTCTCGAAAAACGATTCCTCCTAAAAATACGTGCAGTACCATACGGTCTCAGATGACCCAAGTTGCTTCAGCTGCTGAAACTCCGATGATGACAAAAGCGTGGCTTCACTGGAAGAACCTGGTGATAAAGAAAAGAGAATGCAAAGTCCTGATAGTAACTCATTCCGCAACATTGTTCAAGTAGCTGAAGTGCATCGTCAGCCTGTTCAGCGCCTGTCAAGCCAAGTCCTGATTCCTCATAAAGTTAAAGAAGGCATACCACCATATAACACAGATTTCAGAATAAACGAAACCAAATCAAACTGACAATGATACAATAATTTATCGTGACGAACAAAAGCAGTCTGAAAAAGTCAAAGTCGAATTTATTTAAAAAAAAAACTTATACTATGCAGACTCCGATAGAAATCGATGATCAAGGTGAAGCTTGGTCCGAACATAACTCTGTTGGTTGCTTTGATGTACTTGATCAAAATAAGCCTCAATCTGACCCTGTCAACAGCAATAATGCTGATTTAGATAACTTTTTACTAATTGTGTCCGAGAATTAAGTCCAACAACAACCTTCAAATAATGCTGATTCAGATAACTTGATAATTATTGTTCCCGACACCGAAGTCCTCCAACAACAACCACAGTCTTCAATTATTTCTGATAGAAAAAAAAATATACCACAAAACAGCGAAGGATTTCAATGCAAAAAAGACGTATTTCTAAAAAAAATATGCTAAGCCAAATAAAACTTTACGCACAGTGGTTTCACGATCCGTTCGATGTAATAAATGTCAAACGACTATGCATTTTGCCTCGATGAACAAGTCAACATGCATATCGTGCAACTCGAATTATTGTTTGAATAGTTGCGATGGGCAAACTATCTCTGATTATGCGAAACATGTATGCAATATGGTTCACCAATGTTTAGGCAAAACACTTAAATTTTGAATAATGTGTTCCGTTTTTGTAATGCCGATTCTTTAAATATCTTATAAGTTCATATTTACAAGGTGGCGAGGGCATCGAAATCATTGACGAGATGCACTTGGCCCCTCGATGCCTATTTCCTGAGCTAAAGGTTTTTTTTAACTAAACTAACTTTTCCGAATAATACTAATTAATTTCAAATAAAGTTATAGTCAACAAAAAATATTAAGAAAAATAATCTCCTTTCAGCCAGATGAACCAGGACCAGGAAGAAACGGAGAGGAGGAGGCCCACCACAATGATGTAAGTGCCTATTTATGTTTTATTTTAACTAATCTTGTGGTTTGGGCGTGGCGTGTTTTGTGTGTGGATCTATTACTTTTGAAATGCTAGAATAACCATGGTGATACAGCTTTCATCTGATTGTTTGATATTACGGCAGCATTTTGACAATATGTTATAAATAAAGAATATGATTTCGGGCAATCCTATTTTAAAGCATGCATTTATTGGAAAATGGTTACCATTAACATTACAAATACCAAATAATTTAAAGTGACTGTTGTTATTTAGTCCCATGTTGGTCTGGGATTTGGCCCATGTTGATCTGGGACAAAAAAAAAAGAATGTGCCAACTGCGATTCTTGCCTAGCATGTCGTAAAAGGCGACTAATGGTATATCGGGTTTTGGGTGTGTGATTGTGTAGGCGACAGGTTAGCCGCTTGTCACTGCTTTTTCACAATTTTCCATCTAACCCAGCCCAGCCCGGCTTTATTTTTGGCTGACTGTGGTTAAAGGGGCATGCTGCTTTTTGGACTCTGCCTACCCCTTCGAGGATTATGGGCGTGATGTTATGTGTATGTGTGTACTGTTGTTATGGAAATAATTCTATATTACCATTGTTTGCTCACCGATTGACGCATCTGACTTGGTGGGGATTTATGATAAAATATGGCTTAACGTCACTTACATTTACGCATATGCATGGTTTGTGGTTGAGGGTTTTTATCTATTGACAGTGGGAAAATGAGATCTTGGATGAGGAGATGGCCCAAGAGTTGGCGGTCGATTCAGGAAGCGAGGCAGATGACGCCGACTTCCTGACCGGCGAACAGCTTCGCCATCTCCTCGAGGATTCGCCTGAGGAAGAAGCGGAGGTGGAGGATGTTTCCAATTATACTTTTACGTGGAGCTCAGCCTTCACAACTTTTACTGGTTAAAGAGCGACGTTTTCAGAAGATGTTGGTCCCACAATTGACCAAACTTCGCCGTTTGGCATATTTCGTCAAATGATGGACCAGCATCTTCTGGAAACAATTGTTTACCAAACGAATTTGTATGCCTGGAAAACAATTGCCCAGGTTTCCGAAACCGGTATCTCGGCGCGATCGAGATTTAACGATTGGGTCGAGACATCGGTTTCGGAAATCTACCGATTTTTTGCCATAATGATTTTAATGGGTTTATGTGTTCGGGGCCAAATTGGAGAGTACTGGCAGACGGGACTTATAGGTATGCCAGAGTTCCGGGCTATAATGCCTAAAGACAGGTACCTCATTTTAATGAGGTTCCTACATTTTGTAGATAATTTCATAATCGTCGAACGAGGTGATGATAGAAAAATAGCTAAAATACGCCCTGTTATAGAATACCTAAACGCGAAGTTCCAAGCACTATACCGTCCTTCCAGGGATTTAGCGAGTCGCTACTTCTCTGGAAGGGACGACTCAGCTGGGTCCAGTGCATCCGCACGGAGGTTTGGGATTAAAACTTACGAGTTGTGCGAGTCCGTAACCGGGTATGTGTTAAACACGATCATTTATACCGGCAAAGGCACAACCTTTAATCCCGTTTTCGTTGCCGGTTTCGACAGTAGCACTGCCAAGATAGTGTTAAATTTAATGCAAAACTATCTTGGAAAAGGCTACATAGTTTTCATGGATAACTTATACAACTCCGTGGAGCTGTGTCGCTATTTAAAGTCACGCGCTACTGACGTTGTGGGAACGCTCAACCGACGCAGACAAAATACGCCAGCGAATATAAAAAAATTAAATGAACGCCGGATGGCTCGCGGTGCCGTGGTAAGTACACACTGTGGTGACGTTTCCGTAACTTCGTGGAAAGACGTTAAGATGGTCACCACAGTGTCTACTTTCCACGACAACAGCATGGTGGAAGACAGCTGGGCAAACTTGTACCAAACCGGCCGTGATAAACGATTACAACAGGTACATGGGTGGTGTCGAAGATATCTTGATAAGTATGGATGAGACGATTCTTTAACAAGATTTGTCAAATTCTAATGTGTAAAGCAATAGCTGATGATAGACAACTCTTTGGCTGTATACACTATAAACATATATAACACCTGTAGGCTAACCTGCATTAGACAATATAGCTGTGGAATTTATCTAATATAATCTATTTGAATCATTTTGTATACATGTAGATAAGTTATCATATTAAATCTACCCACATAATAAATAAATGGTCCAACTAGTTAATTTTAATTAAATCTTAGAACAGATAAAATTCTTGTTATTGTTATATTTTGTAAGATTTTTCTTCTCCAACTTTTTGGGTTGGGTGTAACTACCTATGACGCGGACCTCAGTCAAGCGTCATAGTGTTTAGTGTAGTAGAGCCGGATGATAGAAATTTACGTGTGATTCGGCAGGTGTTTAGTATACTAGCTTTTTGTAGAAGATAAGTGATCTTTGTGGGAATGTTAAGTATTTCAAGACTTTTTTTTAAGCTGTGCGGTATTACTCCTGTTGATGATAGAACTATGGGAATTACATGTACTGTTTGTGCTTGCCACTGTATTTTAAGTTGAATTGCTAAATCGTGATATTTTGATATTTTTTCAGAAATAGTTGCTTGGATGTTATGAGTATTCGGGATTGCAATATCTATTAGATATATTGTTTTAGTGTGTTTATCGTGTAGAGTTATGTCCGGTCTATTGAAATGCACTGTCCTGTCTGTAATTAACGTCCGGTCCCAGTATAATTTAATTCGATTGTCTTCAAGTATTGTTGTGGGTGTATATTTGTAATAAGGTACTTTTTCCGGAATAAACTTGTATGTGTGTGCAAGGTATTGATGTATTATTGAAGCGATTTGGTCGTGACGATGTTTGTAATCAGATTGTACTAATGATTTGCAAGCTCCGGTAATGTGTTGAATTGTTTCGGGCGCGCTATTGCAGTGTCGGCAAGAGTCAGTCCGTAGTTCTTTTGTGATATGTTTTCTGTAATTCCTAGTGGCTATTATTTGATCCTGAATGGCCATCATAAATGCCTCTGTTTCGGGGAAAAGCTCGCCTCTTTTGAGCCACTCGTTCGACGCATCTATGTCGACGTAGGTTTGGCTGAGATCTGCTTTATGCCTCCCGTGTAGAGCCTTTTGTAACCATTCATTCAATTTCTGTAGTTCGTCAGTGATTATTTCATTGGCTTGTGTGTTTGGATCGTAGAGGTTTAGGGGAGTGAGGTTCTTATCAATTTCAGTTGCGCATTTGTGTAGTGGTGACGATTCAGCTTTACTGTAGAAGAATTTTCTAAGGGTTGTGACTTGTTTATTGTGTAAATTAGTAATGTCTATGAGTCCTCTTCCACCTTTATTTCTTGGTAGAGTAAGTCGTTGAGTGCAAGATTTAGGGTGATGTTTCCTGTGTTGCGTTAAACTAGTATTTATTGTGCGCTGAAGAGCTTTTAGATCTGTCTGTGACCATTTAATAATACCAAATGAGTATGTGAGTATTGGGATAGCGAAGGTGTTTATTGCTTTGGTGATGTGTTTTGAGTTTAGGTGAGACTTTAAGATCTGTTTCAGCCTGTATTTGAATTTAGTCTTCAATTCTGACTTGGTTTGTTTCTGGCATATGTGTTTAGCTTGGTGAAAGCCTAGATATTTATACGTCGAATGTTCATCCATAGGTGTAATTGTTTCGCCTGTATTGAGGGTGTAGCTATTGTTTTGTACTTTGCCTTTTTGGATAGAGTTAATTTTACACTTTTCTACACCAAATTCCATACCTATATCTTGTGAGAATGTTTGTGTAATGTCTGCTAGTTTGTTTAAGTCTTCTATGTTAGATGCATATAGCTTAATGTCGTCCATGTACATTAGATGGGATAACGTGTGGAAGCTGTTTAATTTATATCCTGATTGTGAATGATTTAATAATTGAGACAGTGGATTGAGAGCAAGGCAAAACCATAGGGTTATTGTTATTATTATTTATCTTATAATAATTCAATCAGCCCTATAGCCATTCAATAAAATTATTAAAATTCTCATAAGTTTGTTAGATTTTTAAACAGATTAAATTCAATTATTTTTGATTTATTTTTGCACATTGTTCTTATATATACACAAAATCTTTCAGAAATGACCAGCCACACATACCCGAAGATGATGACACGTAAAGCCACTACTCAAGAACTTGAATTGAAACTGAAACACGCACTTCAGGAAATAAAGGAACTGAAGAATGACAATAGCCAACTCCTCAAAGAACGCGAAGAATATGAAGATGAATCTTTGGAAGTGGTCAATTTAAACACCCAACTGAAGTGTGAACTGGCTGATCTTCATGCCCATCTCACGGACGTGCTTGCTGAACGGGACCGATTGCTCGGAACAATCAACAGTTTTGATCAATGCAGTAACCTACGAACCCCTGCGGGCCTTGGGGCGCATTCAGGAGCTCGAGGTGGAGCTGCGCGTCGCGAACAGGACCATACAGCAGTATGAAGAAGACTCTCGGCGTCAAGAGGCTACTCACACCCACAGCCTGTATGAAGAGTTGATTGGGTCACCGGCTGGGCATCTGATCGTGCAGGATCACAATATATGTTTTTACCCTAATGATGCAAACACATCTATAAGGCAGTCTGAGGAGGCCATCTGTAGCCAATAAACCTCACATACCCATCGCCTATATGAGGAGCTGATTGGGTCGCCAGCAGATACGGACATCACCAAGTCAAATATTTTTAATAAATGTGTTGATATGGGTCAATTTCCTAACTTAATGAAACATAGTAAAGTTATTCCTTTATTGAATCAGGTGACAAAAGTGACCCATCTAATTATAGACCAATTTCTATCCTGCCAGCATTGAGTAACATTTTTGAAAAAATTATATTTAGTCAATTAATATGTCACCTTAGAGTCAACAATTTATTACATAGCAATCAGTATGGATTTACCAAAGGGAAATTCACTACTGACGCAGGAGTGTTGGAATATTCTCTGATTTGTCGAAGGCATTCGATTGCGTTGACCACCAAACTTTACTAATGAAGCTAAGTCATTATGGTGTATATGGGAACTCACTTAGTCTGCTGAAGTCTTATTTATCTGATAGGCTTCAAATAGTGAGTGTATATGGTACAAACTCTGCTTTTTCTTTTATACATTAATGATCTTCCTTATTTTGCAAAGGATTTATGTGAGATAGTTTTATTTTCTGATGCTTCCCTGATTTTTAAAATTGATAGACAAAAGGAATTTGTTGACGATGTAAATAACGCTCTCTCACGAGTACTATATTGGTTTTCTACCAACAACCTACTACTTAATGCAAAAAAAAAAAAGTGTTAAGTTTTCAATGCCAAACACAAGGCAAGTTAATACACAAATCACTATGAACAAGGAAGCAATTGATGTAGTTAACTCAACTGTATTTCTTGGAATTACCTTAGACGCTAAATTGCAATGGGGTTCCCATATTGCGGCCTTGGCAGGAAGACTTAGTTCGGCTGCATATGCAGTCAGGAAAATACGACAATTAACAGATGTTGAAACAGCAAGATTAGTCTATTTCAGTTATTTTCATAGCGTAATGTCATATGGTCTGCTGCTGTGGGGATCTGCGGCTAATATACAAACTATTTTTGTACTGCAGAAAAGGGCCGTTAGAGCCATATACGGCCTTAGACCACGTGACTCTCTTAGAGATATTTAACATTTTAACAATTGCATTACAATTTATTTTAGATTGTATTATGTATATAACGTGTGTAAAAAATACCTTAACGAAGCCGTGAACTACATATTCTCCTGGTCATTACGAACATCATTAGTTCTAGAAAAATACCTCGGAAATGTACAGTTTCTGAGATAGTGACCTTCAAAGATAAAAAGAAATTCTACGTTTTTTACATAAAAAAAATTAAAACGTTATTACTAACATTTCTTCCAAAGAAACCATATCTTAATTTTGAATATTTTCTAGCAAATAAGGCCTTACAAATCACGGCCTGCAATGTACATCTCACGCGCACACACAGTCACTATCCCCTGTAGCGGCTGCGCGGATACTACACAGCGTACGCACACGCGCGCGCGCCTCAGCTGTTCTGTGTACCACTCGCGTATCCGAGGACAATGACTCGCGGGCGCGGTCGGGCCATCCCAGCTGATCGCTCAAAGCCTAGTTTTCATCAACTTTATTAGTTATCTAGGTACATTGCTTAGATACCTGTAATTAAAATGTAAATAGTAACTAAATACACCAATCACCTTTTTCTTTCGACCCTGGGAATGCATTATGTACCCATAACCTCAGTTGGGGAACTTAGGTCATGTTAAGGACTCCCAGGTCCTGACATAATACCGCATTTATTATTTATACGATGTCAGAAAAGATAATTGTACATGTGTTTGTAGAATGATGGATCTTACGCGCGTAGCGCGACACTCCTATAGGAATACTAATAGCAATAAAATTTATAAGGAATTTAATTTGGATTTTTTCAAATTCGCTTATTTATTATTCAAAACATGAAATTACGTAGTAATTAATACAAGGTTGGTAGTAAATACAGTTATTCTTTCCAATTTACTCGAACCCAGTCTAATTTTTAGTCAGGATTTCAAATAAATTGAACTTTTTTTTTCATACAATTAGAGCATTCCCCAGCGCCTGAAAGAATACTCTGGCAATTTCCTCTTTCTGCTTTAAGAACGAACTTATTGACGATAAATAAACGTAAATTCATTTTGGATACAACTCGGACTAGTAAAAAAAGAAGGACTCCGCGCCACTAACTAGTCATTGAAGCTCCTCAGGTGCTCCACCTTGACTCGTAACTTACGTCACACATTGATACAATAAGTGCTCCAACTGACAGATATCCGATATCTGGTATCCATAAGTATCTCACTCACACATGTATAAACGTGGCTTCACGCTATAGTATGACAGCGTGGAGTCCGTCGTTTTTACTAGTCCGTGGGATACAAGCATAAAATTATGACAATTTTATTTTACGTACTGGGCTCCTCTAACCCAAGTGTGATTTGAGAAGTATTGAAGTCTGCTAGGCAAACAACAACACTAATCATCAGGTGAAAACTAAGGCAACCTGTAACCCAAAACGCCTAGACTCAAGTAAATTTATAATAAAATTGTTAAATGAATGTCAGCGGGAATTACAAAAATTTACGCCTGGCCTTAGAAACATTTCAACAACGCGTTATTATTATTGCAGGCTTAATAAGTTTGATTTGATTCTTGTTTAGCAGAATTATTATTTTGAAGAAACTTATTAAATTAGTAACAACTAAAACTGCACTACGTTTTTATTACAATTGGTGTAAGTAGTATCAAACAATTAAACCAGTTGCTAATACGTAGGCAAATCTGATTTTGTAAATAATTGCAAACAAAACAGATGTAGCTTAATCGTCAATAATACGACAACACTAGGCGAGGCGGCAATAACGGGATCGCGTGCGCTGATTGGTCAGCCGCGTTTGTTTACTTTAAAGGAGCGACGGTTTTTTCTTATTATTGACGTCTTTCAGTTCGGTTTCACACGACTTCGAATGCGTATTGATTTCGGATAATTTTGTGATTTTGTATTGTTATGTAGTTTTCTTAAGTGTTTTCGTGTCGAGTTGAGTGATATTAGTTGTGTTGTGCTGTGATAAGTGTCCAAGATGCCTTTTTATGCAAAAAGCACCCGCGAGTACGTCAACATGGTGTACTGTTACGGCATGGCCCATGGAAATACTTCCGTGGCACTGCGGCTGTATGGGATAGAATATCCTAATGCACATCAGCCTCGTGATCCTCGAGTGATCACTCGGGCAATGCAGTGGTTGTTAGAACCAGCCTATAGCGCCCGTTTTATAGGGCCGTGAGTTTTCGACCGCCCCTATGAGTCAGCTGATGATATGCGTCAAAAGATCATCCACGTTTTTGAGGAACTCAAAAGAAAAGCAGTTCAAGAAGGACTCCTGGACCGGGTGCTTCGCAACACGCTGTACAGGGCGCGTGTTTGTTTACCCGTAGCGGGTCGCCAGTTCGAGCCACATCTTATCCGCTTGGAGAGACCTACGCTGGATGACAACGATGAGCACTAGGTAAGTACTTACATTGACTTCGTACATGCAAAAAAGTGTTTTTACGTGTGAAATAATTAGTATAATATCAGTCATGTTTCCATCGCACACACGCGCTCGCGTCGCGTAGGTACCTAGCGAGAGAGCGGGGATGCCCATCCTCCCGCGCACGCGCCCGCACTTGCGCGACGTACATTGCGTGGTCTAGAAAACTGCCGTTTTTTCATACATAAAATTAAAAGTCGTTTCCCTGCAATAATATTTGAGTATAATACTCAGTTATAAGAGTGGAATGCGTGGTTCAAGGCTTCGTTAAGGCTTTTTTTACACGCTGTATATAAAAACATTGACCAATTTCCTAAGAAGTCAAACACTCATAGTTTTAATACAGGGTGGGCCATAAATTTTTGCAAATGGCAACACTCGATTTCTCAAAAACCGTTACAGGGAGGGGCGCGCGGGGTACGGGGAATGATGCGCCGCTTTATGCAATTGAATCGGTCATTTCAAAAACCTTATAAGTCACGATTTTTCTCAACATGCTTTTTTTGCAGAAAATGGTTTCTTATAGGAAGATGCGTATTCTGGGTAAAAACCACGCAAGTCAGTGCATTCCTTCGTCTTTAAATAAGACCGTATAAAAGATGTTCATTGCATAAACAACATTAGTCAGTGACTTATGAGGTTTCTGCACGGACTACTAGATGGAGGTAGTAGTTGAGACCGAGTCTGACGTTTTAAATTTGCATCGTTCTTATTGGTTCAAAATTTGAATATTTAGTATTCAATTTGACAGCCAATGTCACTAATGTCATTATTTAAAATTCGTTAACTTCACTTTTCTCTTCAATTACTTTGTGCTGTGTTGTTGTGCGAATAGTAATTTTTGCTTTAAAAAATGTCTTCAAGTGAAACAGAGAATGACGATGAGCCGAAAAAGAAGAGAACGTGTAATCCTTCAAAGTATAAAAGAAATGTGATAAAAGATTCGAAAGTTAAAGGACAGGCATATACTAATTATCGAGGAAAACAAATAGCTCCGAGATCTACTGGCGAAAGTTGCAGGCAAGTTTTCCGCAAACCTTCATTCAGCTTAGGTACTTTTTTTTATCGGGGCCAATATAAACCTATACTAATATACCACTTATTTATTGCAGATGTAAAAAGGAATGTTTTGGAAATTTCCACCAAGATGACATGGACTTTTGTATTTCAAAAATGAACTTCTTTTCAACAAAGAATGAACAGGATGTATTTCTTCAATCACATATTGAAATGTTACATGTGCAACAGAGGCGTCCTCGAGCAGAAAATGCTACACAGAGGCAAGGTAGTTTTAAGTTCTATGTTTTAAAACGTAGTCCAATGATTGCGTAAGCTCAGTGTGGGGATTATTTCTTGAATAATGTGCCGTTTGATATCCGCAATAGGTATTATTAGCCCTTGAAAAACTGCATGATGCGTTTGAATAATCACAGAACTGCTGTGCATCCTTTATTACTTTTAAAATATCTAATTTTTTCTGCAATTGCATGTGCTCAGGTATTTTCTTAAAATCCTTTACCAATGACAAGAAAAAAAGGCGTTCGTCGTAATCATCCAATTTCTTTATTTCAAAATTTTTACTTAACACTCCAACTAACTGTGCACCGTCTTCATTATCATCGTTGTTTTTCTTACTTCTTTTTGGCGGCAATGAAGACATTGACGGAACAATGTCTTCATTCTGTATACTCGTGTTTTCATCGTCATTTACTGTAGCATTACCATCTGTGCGGTTAACCGTTACTGTATCTTTTATAAATAAAAGATTATCATAGAATACATGTGGAACCTTCTTTTTTGCTGCAGCCCACAAGCGTCGCGAATGTTTCTTCACCTTTTTTTAAATTTGGTGGCTTTAGTCATATAAAAGAAGCTATGCCAGTCAATAAATTTGAAAAAAATTGAAATTTTTTACATTTCAATGATAATTCTAAACACCGTCCCGTAGACCATCCTGATTGCACTAATTGCGACCGGTTATATAACACCTGAACACAAGGTTTTCCAGTGTGGCTATTGACCAGAGGCTGTCTATCGATGAACAGTTGTACGGCACAAAAGTCGGACACTTCTTGAAACAATATATGCCTAACAAGCCACACAAATGGGGCTTCAAATTATTTGTCCTCTGCAGTTTATTAAATAAAAATAACAATTCATATAAGGCATACGTATAATTTTATTATATATTCGGGCAAAAAACAAGACGAAGAGAAAATTCCCGACGAACTTGAACTAGGAGTGGTTGCAAATACAGTTTTAGAGCTGGTCAGAGTAAGGCAACGAAATCCCATAGTGTATTTCGATAACTATTATACATTCATACCTCTGATGCACTATTTGGCTAAACAAGGAATCCATTCTCTGGGTACGATTCAAAGAAATCGTTTAGGAAAATCCTGTAAATTACAATCGAAAAAGGAGGTGATGAAGAGCTCAGTACCGAGAGGTACAGTCGACTCTCGTTAATTCAAACCTGCGATAATTCGAACCTCTCTATAATTCAAAGTTATCACGAGTTCCCTACTAAATCTCTTTATATTTCGAACTAAATCAATACATTTTCATACACTCGGTAATTCGAACGAAAAAATCATTGCTATTTAACAAAACGACGCGTTAATTCGAACTCACCAGCGTCCAACACTCGACAATTCAAAGTTGCAGAGAGAAGAGGCGGAAAGATTGTAAGTACATTTTGCGACAAGTTCAAACTTGTATCAAGATACACGAGCGTTTGTTTTTGTTATGATTAGTTTGACTATTTGACGCACACACTTCTCACGAATTGGTTTGTTTAGTTATTCAGTTACTGTTACTCTTTCGTTGGTATGCAGATTAAAAGTTAGTGTTAGTTATGAGTCCTAGAAAGTATAAATGTTTGACGATTGCTGAAAAGAAAAAGTTAATCGAAAAAGTAGAAGAAGAAGAGTGATGTTGCAAAAGAATTTAAGATTCCTCTGAGTGCTCTCTCAACAATAATAAAGCACAAGGAGAAAATTAATGCTGCTCAAACTGCTGGAGTACGGAAAAGAACTACTAAAGGTGAATTCCTCGTCTGGAAGAAAGCCTGGTCATTTGGCTAAGACAGAGTAGAGGACAAAAAGTGTCTATTAGCGGGAACTTGTTAAAGGAAAAAGCAAAAGAGTTCGCGTCTACTCTAAGCATCAAAAACTTTACGGCAAGTGAAGGGTGGCTTACAAATTTCAAAAAGAGAAATGGAATTGTTTTTAAAAAAGTTTGTGGGGAAAGTGGAAGTGTTGATGATGCAGTTTGTTTAGATTGGCACAGTAAATTGAAGACCTTGATTGAAAACTATGATGTCCGAGACATTTTTAATACTGATGAAACTGGCCTATTTTTTAAATGTTTACCGGACAAGACGCTTACTTTTAAAGATGAAAAATGTCACGGAGGAAAACATAGTAAAGAGAGGTTGACAGTTTTACTTGCAGTAAATATGGATGGATCGGAAAAACTTAAACCCTTAGTGATAGGAAAAGCAATGAAACCGCGATGTTTCAAAGGAGTGAAATCGTTTCCAACTGATTATCGTGCTAACAAAAAAGCTTGGATGACGACAGAACTTTTTAACAATTGGCTTTTAACAATTAATGGGGACATGAAACGACAAAAGCGGAAAATTTTACTATTTTTAGACAACTGCACTGTCCACAACAGTCCTCCTACATTGTCTAACGTGGAACTCTACTTTTTTCCGCCAAACACAACTTCCAAATTGCAACCATTGGACCAAGGGATTATCCATAATTTTAAGACGTTCTATCGCAAAGAAATTGTTAAGATCGTTTTAGAATCTCTCGACAAACAGCTAACTGCAAATATCACGGTTCTGACAGCTATTTTACTAATTGACAAAGCATGGAGAGCTGTTACACCCCTAACGATTCTTAACTGCTTCAAAAAATCCGGTTTCTTAAAAGAAAATCAAGAAAATCTTCCAATACTTATAGATGATGAAGAACCAGCAATGGAACCATTAGTTGACATCAGCGGTGTGAGTTTTTCTGATTTTTTTCAAGTGGATGAAAATGTTGCTGTCTCAGGTTTACTAACCGATGGCGAAATTTTATCTGCGACAGATACGCAAAGTAACGATGAAGATGAGGACGATACATAGGAACCTTTGGCAGAGGTGTCAGTTAAGGAAGCAAGATCCTCATTTGATACATTACAAAGCTTCTGTTTACAAAACGAAAGTGATGAAAAAGCTTTTCAGGCACTTTTTCTCTTAAAAAAAGTTATTGAGCAGTGTGAGCAGCAGAATTGTGCTTTAAAGCAAACCAGTATAACAAAGTTCTTTCGAAAGAATAATTAATTCACATTACGAATACATGTAGGTCCACGAATGTACCTCTTAATTCTTGTCAATTTTATATTAATAAATAAAAATTAGCCAACACTTAATATTTCGAAGTTTTATTTATTTTCTCTCACAAATTTCGAACCATTTGATATTTCAAACACTCGATAATTCGTAACATTTCAAGAGTCCCTCGAGTTTCGAATTAACGAGAGTCGACTGTACATATGAGGAATACGTTACAAATATCGATGATGTGGAGATAGCTTCGGTCTCATGGAAAGATAACAAAAAGTCATTTGACTTCGACTTACGTAGGCTTTGAACCAGCCGAAACAATAGAACGCTACGATAAAAAGGCGAAACGAAGGATTGGAATACCGTCCCCAAAGTTGGTGAAAGAGTACAACGCCCACATGGGAGGCGTTGACCTCATGGATTCCCATCTTGGCAGGTACAGAATCCGCATAAAAAGTAGAAAGTGGTACATGAGAATTTTCTACCACCTTTTGGATATCTCTATCATCCAATGCTTGGATTTTGTACCGAAAATCCCTTTTGAGTTGCAATGTACCCAACAAAGATATCAAGGATCTTGCATATTTTCGGTCAGACCTAGCGGAAACATTGTGCAAATACTCCACTCCTACTCCTAGAGGTCGGCCAAGTTCCAGTGCGATTTTAGAGAGGCCACCACCAAAAATGCGGAAAGGAAAGGCATGCCCAGTTTTACCTCCAAGAGATGTCATACTTGATGGAGTTGGGCATGAACAAATTAGAACCCCTGAAAGGATACGATGCATGTTTCCATCTTGTAATTTTAAAACAGTCACAATGTGTAGTAAATGTAAAGTGCATTTATGTGCTAAGAAAAAAAAAAGATTGTTTCAATGAGTTGCATAGGAAATAAAATAATAATACTTTACTTCTTTACAACACATTGTGAATGTATTTATTTAAGTGTTAAATGCATGTAGTGCCGAAAACGGCACAATGCAATTTTTTTGGAAAAAATAAACAAAGTAACTTACTCCATGTAATTTTTCGTCTTCAGGTATGAACCCAAATACTTGCCACAACCCTTTTGAGACCACAACACACCATCGTTTAAATGCTTTAAACTGACAATGGCCAATTTGCTAAAGATTCATGACAATTTTTATTTACATTCATTCAAAAAAGATCAAGATGCTATTCTTTTAAAATTTTATTTTAAATTTTTTTAAATATTATAATTGTCGCCAGCACCTTCATAGCCAATGGGATGGTCGAGCGATTCCACAGGCAACTGAAGGCAGCTTTGACCTGCCACGGTGGATCGTGGCTCGAAGCTCTTCCCTTATTCCTATTAGGAGAACGCACTGCTCTAAAGGACGACCTCAAGTCATTTTCCGCAGAGTGATTCTTATAACTTTGTTAATACTGTTGTTGAAAAAAGTAACTACCGAGTTTCTTGCCGGATTCTTCTCGGTAGATGCAACATTCCGAACCGGTGGTAGAATCAACAAACGAACCGCAACAAACCAATGCAAGTTTGCTCAGACTGTATTTTTTTTTCTCATTATAGTATTATAATAGCATTAATAACTATTGAAATTAAAGATTATAAGTTAATTTGTTGATTTTTTTTATTAATGTTGTAATATTATTTTCTTATTTTATTAATAATGATGATAAAATTGTTTTCGGTAACAGATTACGTAGTTTAGGAACTGGTTACCTAAGAAGGGTAATGATTTGGTAATAAAAACAATTAATTTAGATCGAATATTAACGCAACTTATATGATGAAACTTGCTTAAATAGTAATAGTGAGGTGGATTATGTTTTATAGTCCGGGAGTTTACTGAATATGTTTTTTTTTTTGGTAATTGCAGTTTCCCTCGAGACCCGAAAATTAAAGAAAAATGGATTGAAGTAATTCAATATAAACGGAAGAAGAATGAATGGATACCGACTAATTAAAGCAAAGTCTGCTCGGCTCATTTTAACCAGAATGTTTTTTTTTATCACAAAATCGGGAATACGTAAAATTACAGAAAGTTAAAGCATAACGAAATGAGATCTGCTAGACGATTAGGAGAAAGGTGTATTTTGGAGTTTTGTAAAAAGAGTAAACTGTGTCAAAATAAGTGATGAAACACGATTGCAGATACATAGAAGTTTTTGGCAAAATATGAACTTGGACCAGCGCAAGGTGTACTGTTATATGTCGAATTAGTATGGACAACCCTCACAAGATCGCTGACTATGCATCAGCAGTTTCTATGGCTCTGGCTAGCCCGGCTACCAGAGTCAGTCGAGCTACAACCACCACCTCAGACACTTGGCTTTAATATTAATACGTGCTAAATATACGTGTCAAACAAAAGTGTTTTTTTTTTAAAGCCAAATCCTAGTTCCCCGTATAACATTGGTGGCAGCGATAAGGGATTGTAAAATCCCCGGTTCGTCTCTATTTCGCGACGCCGCATGTGAAACCATTGCGCAATACCCAGGACTTATCTATTGCTTACCCAAACTGTGCGTGTGCTGGTGAATAATTCAAAAGTGAACAATTAAACTGATTGCCTATCACCGTATCCTGCGTCCTGACTCTATCTCCAGTCTCCATCTTGCTAGAAGAAGAAAGAAGAAGAAATAAAAGCCTACTTACCATTACCTGACCAAGAGCTGGTGGAAGCTTCGACTCACTCACTCTGCACTCCGAAGTATAGAGATATACTTACCTTCAGAATCCAGTCCCCGTATCTCATCCAGAAGTCAAACCTGAAAGAAGAATATTCAAAGATGTCCTACCTCCTTGACGTAATCCTCGTGTTCCTGTAAGTTTAAAAATCATTATTAAAGTGAACAAAAGTGAAGTGTTACAACATCGCGAGTCTATAAATAGAACATTAATTTAATTCATTACATGCGAAACCAGCGCAGCCGCTTATCGCTCTGCATTCCCCGCCGTCTCGTCGCGTGATTCTTAGTAATGCCAAAGGAAGAGCCTACTGTGTCTTCTAAATCAAATATAGTTATGTCCGAAATCGACATGAATATTTTGATAAAATTCATAAATAAATATGACGGCGATCGAGAAAAGTTAAACGCTTTTATAAATAATTGTAAAAATGCCATTAATCTGGCATCTTCTACACAAGTAGATATTCTTTTAAAATACATATTAAGCCAATTAGAAGGCCGCGCTGAGAGTGCATGTTCAATTAAAGAATTCGAGACTTGGCAACAATTGGAAGACTTTTTAAAATCACAATTTGGTGAACGTAAACATTACGCTGCTCTGCTTTCCGACCTTCAAGATTGCAAACAATCTAACAACGAAACAGTCAACCAGTTCGCACTAAAAATAGAGGCATGCTTATCAAAACTTTTGACCGAAATAAATATATCAATTCCCACTAAGAAAAAGTGTGAACTGGCTGGCCGTGTCGCAGCAATGCAAGACCTAGCGTTGTATACTTTTGTGATCGGCTTGAACCCTCGATTATCAACCGTGGTCCGTTGTCGGGATCCCGAAACTTTGAATGACGCAATTAACTTCGCTGTTTCTGAGGAAAAGATTTTTTATGCCGCCTCGCGTCGAAATGCAACCTTTTTGCATAATTCGAGTCCTACAAATCAGCCCCGAATTCGTCACTTTTCTCAACAAAGCCGACCAGTGCCGCAACGCTCAACTAATAACAACGGTCATACGATGTCATCTGCGTTTAATTCGGCGAACGCTTTGGTATGCCTTTATTGCAAAAACCTAGGTCACACTATTGACATGTGCCGCAAACGCGAATTTAATAATAGAAGGTTTGGAAATTTCCAAACCGGAAATAATAATCGTCCAACACCCACTACGTCACCACAAAATCGTAACCAACCAATCCATGCCGTGACCTTTCCTGAAGAATATGGCACGGATGTAACAAATAATAATTTAAACGAATAAGGGACTCTCGACGTTGTCACGCGAGTCCAGGATTACGAATTCTCGAGTCAATAAATCTTAATGACACCAGGTCTAACAAACAGGGTAACCAGCCCCAAATTCATAGGCCCTCATTCACTGTACCCAAGCAGCCTAACAACCAGGGTAACCAGCTCCAATCTCATAGGTCTGCAGTCACTGTTTCGCCTCCATCCATTCAATTAAATACCAAATCCACTGTTTCCTCTACTAGATCCTACGCGTCTGTAACTGCTAACACCTGCTCTGAGAAGGCAACTCCGCGTGTGCCTCCTAAGCCTAAAATGTCACACTCTCATATCACATCCAATACTATAAAAAAATGTTTTAAGCCTTCTGTACATACCGTGGCTAATTCCGTGGTTGCTCCCATCCCAACGAACTCCAAGCACCCCTCTCCAGACTCAGCACCTGAAAAAGAAAAAGAACATTTAATACATAATATAACCTCAAACCCATCTAGGAAATACTTACCCTTCATCGAAGTCTTGACATCTGTTTCATCTAAGCCGCTAATGTTACTCGTAGATAGTGGCGCATCCGCTAGCCTCATCAAAGAAAATTTCAATTGAAAATATGCCTGAAATAAATAAGAACATTATTACATTCACTGGATTAGGTACAACACACAATCCTATGAAATCATTGGGTCACATACCCATCGAGTTTGACTCCTTGATATTTGACTTTCATGTCGTTGCTAACTTAGACTTTCCCTATGACGGCATTGTTGGAAATGATCTTCTGTCCGAAACCCTATCTAAGATTGACGTTAAGAAAAATCTATTAACGATAAAAACTGTAGATTTTGCACTGAGATTTAATGAACCGGTTTATGAAATTGCTCCCCGAACAGAAACGATAATCGAATGCTCTGTGCTCAACCCTGAAATCGGAGAAGGTCTCATATTGGACCAAAGTCCTAATGATTCAATCCTAGTTGCCAATTCTATTGTGAAAGTCAAATCCAACTCCAGAATAAATATTTCTGTTGTCAACGTTTCTGAATCTCCGATTGTACTGAATTCAAATTTAAAATTTAAACTCGTACCCATGGCAAATGAAAATAGTTTTAAAATTTTCCACACATCACATCAACAATCTAATTGTAGTAATGCCATAAATAGAGTTGAGCAAGTACTAGACCTCCTGAGGGTATCTCTTAAACACCGAAGAAAAAGACTCCTTATATAATCTTTGCGCTGATTTTTCCGACATATTCCACCTTCCTGAAGACAAACTAACTTCTACCAACGCCATTGAACACCCAATTCCAACATCCTCTTCTATTCCTATTAACACAAAGTCATACCGATTCCCCGATGTACACAAGCAAGAGGTGCTCTCTCAAATAAACAAAATGTTAGATGAAGGGATTATATAACCTTCAATGTCCCCATGGTCATCTCCAATATGGGTTGTCCCAAAGAAACTAGATGCAACTGGCCAACGTAAGTGGCGTGTAGTCATCGACTATTGCCACCTCAACGATATTACAATAGGAGATTCCTATCCGATTCCTAACATTTCCAAAATCTTAGATCAACTAGGTCGAAGTAAATACTTTAGCACGCTTGACCTTGCATCCGGATTTCACCAAATTAAAATTGAATCGGTCATTTCAAAAACCTCATAAGTCACGATTTTTCTCAACATGCTTTTTTTGCAGAAAATGGTTTCTTATAGGAAGATGCGTATTCTGGGTAAAAACCACGCAAGTCAGTGCATTCCTTCGTCTTTAAATAAGACCGTATAAAAGATGTTCATTGCATAAACAACATTAGTCAGTGACTTATGAGGTTTCTGCACGGACTACTAGATGGAGGTAGTAGTTGAGACCGAGTCTGACGTTTTAAATTTGCATCGTTCTTATTGGTTCAAAATTTGAATATTTAGTATTCAATTTGACAGCCAATGTCACTAATGTCATTATTTAAAATTCGTTAACTTCACTTTTCTCAATTACTTTGTGCTGTGTTGTTGTGCGAATAGTAATTTTTGCTTTAAAAAATGTCTTCAAGTGAAACAGAGAATGACGATGAGCCGAAAAAGAAGAGAACGTGTAATCCTTCAAAGTATAAAAGAAATGTGATAAAAGATTCGAAAGTTAAAGGACAGGCATATAGGGTAAACCATACTATTCTTGGCACCCCATCAGTGATTGGCACTTGAGATTTTAAGACCAAATATTAAGAGTTGCTCTGGCAAAAAATACGTTCTCATATTTTTTTCTCATTTTGAAATTAGTACCACAAATAAATATCAGTAGTAGCAACAGCACCGGCACACCTGGAAACACTGTTTAAAAAATCAAAACATTGGCCCGAAAAAGATGGCTGCGGTTGCGCGTTTCTTAATTATTTATTAATTTGGGAAGATATAAGGTAAGTTTGATCATTTGTTTTTTGTGTGTTCGTTTAAATTAATGTTAAAGTACATGTTCGTATGGTTCAATAAGTAAACAATGGTCATTGTAACTGATCTTCGTGAATATTTTTCTAACATAACCACAAAATAAAAGAATGCCAATCACTAGTTGCTATTTCACACTAAAATTTAGTCATTGGCACGAGTGCCAATGATTATACTATAGATGTTGCTATTTTTTCCTTATTTTTCAACCATAACTTTATGTAAAATTAAAGTTTATTTCCAATTAATCAAGTAATACTGTTACATCAGCCTTACAACTAATTTTTGGCACTGCCAATCATTATACTAGGCATGGTGCCAATTACTATGATGCCGTGTATGCCAATCATTGCAATTATTAACAGGTGTGTTAATGTTTGTGTTATTGTAGTTATTATTTTACGTTTTTGTTTTTTTTATTAATTTCAGAATCAAGAAAAATGCCGAAGGTTGCAGATGGGACTTCGTACTCTAAAAAATATACGGAAGATAATATCAAAAAAGCTATTGAAGCTGTGCAGAATGGCATGCCGAAAAAAACTGCAGCGACGAAGTATGGCGTGCCTAGGGCTACTCTGCAATTTCGATTAAGTTCACAGTTTGTAAAAACCAAACCAGGACCAAAGACCACCTTAACAGATGAGGAAGAAAAAACTTTAGTAAACTGGGTAATTTTTTGTAGTAAAAGAGGTTTTCCCCGGAGGAAAGAAGATGTACTTTTGAGTGTTGAGCAGTTTTTGATGAAAAATCCAAGACCTAACAGCTTCATAGATAACAAACCTGGTGAAGGGTGGTATCGCCTATTTCTAAAACGAAATCCAGAGATAGTAAGTAGAACTGCTGAAGCTGTAACTGCGGCGAGCGCAAATGTATCGGAAGAAAACATACGTAAGTGGTTTACACAAATTGAAGAAATATTACAGGAAAATCGGTGGATGGAGGTTCTAGAGCACCCCTCTAGAATTTTCAATGGTGACGAGACCAATTTTCAACTGTGCCCCAAAAACTCCAAGGTATTGAGTGAAAAAGGGAATAAGAACGTGTACGAAATCGACCATGCTCAAGCTAAAAGCTGTCTAACCGTGATGTTTACCTTTTCTGCAGTTGGAAAAACCACTCCGCCTATGGTAATATATCCTTTAAAAAGAATGAGTGCGGACATTAGAGCGTCTGTGCCATCACATTGGGGTTTAGGTCTATCTGACAATGGATGGATGAATAATGAACTATTCCTCCAATATATTCAGAATATTTTCCATCCATACTTAACTGAAAAAGAAATTCCCTTGCCGGTAATACTCTTCTTAGATGGGCATAAAAGTCACATGAACTATGATCTGAGCGAGTTTTGCAAACAAAAAGGTATAATTTTGATTGCCTTATATCCCAATTCCACCCGGATATTACAGCCCGCAGACGTCTCAGCATTCAAGCCATTGAAAACTGCATGGAAAAAAGGTGTTCTAGAGTGGCGACGCAATAACTTGACGAAAACTTTGACAAAAGTTGATTTTGGAGTAGTTCTTGCGATTACTTTGGAGAAACATTTGAAAGAGACCACTGTAAAGAATGGTTTTAAAGCATGTGGTTTGTACCCATGGAATCCAAACGCGATTGACTATTCCAAATGTCTCGAAAGAAGTATCTGTACTACAGACAAAGGACATTCAAGCACTGATAATGACAAACCAGAACCGACGCTGACGCTCAAGACCTTTGAGAAAATAATAGGACCTACTGTTTTAAATGCACTACAGGAAGACTCATCAATCAATGGAATCGAACGCCTTTTTCACACAGCTTTGCATAAAGTTCATCAATTCTTGATTTCGGGGACTGTTGACTGCAATGAGAGAGATAAGTCGAATGCCTCCCTTCTAATTGATCATGAAAGGGTGCCCGTAGATGATTTGCCTATTATTATAAGCGAGGATCCATACCAGGATCTAGCTACAAATAATCAAGACTGGCTTCGTGATGCAAATGTTGAGCAGCAATCAGCACACTGTCAAATTCAGGACAGACAACCACCCGATTTAGCTCCTTATATGGATGTCCCAGGTGCATTCGAGGAACCAGTAGTGCAGGGTTGCCAACTCTACGTCTTTTTACGTAGATCTACGTACTTTAAGCCTTTCTTGCAAACCTACGAACTTTAGTCCCAGAATCTACGTATTTTCTATCAAAATTGTTCAAATTTGCAAAATAGACTGAATGGGTATAATTACCTTTACTTTCGCGAAAAAAAAAAAAAATTAATAAACGTTCCGTTCTTCCGTTTCTTTCTTTCATACTATACTAACGCACACCCCTCGCCTCGCCACTCAACACGTCGCGTCGCGCCATTCATTTGAAACGGAGTCCGAGCCATAAATAAAAAAAAAAAGAAATGTGACGTGACCGCGCGTGTGGCGTACGTAACCTAAAAAAATATTTCGGACTAAGATTTCCAAGGTGTTGTTTACTTGTTTTATTTCGATATTTTTCACCTTCCTGCTCAATTTAATTGGATTCAATTATGGAAATAAGCAGTGACAGTGAGGAAGAGCAGAATGTTACTCCTACTAAAAAAAGAAAGCTGCATTATGAACAAAAATACTTACAATTGTGGGAAAAAGACAAAAATTATTCCAGTTGGATTAAAAAAAGCAACAAAGGAGATTACTATTGTTATTGTAATGTCTGTAAGTGTGACTTGAAATGTGGTGGAGGTAAAAGAGTTCTGACAAAGCATGCGGATTCTATTAAACATAAGAATAATATTAAAGGTTGGTGTGGTCGGTTGGTCAGTCTAAGTCTACTTACTTTACTGGTGTAGTATTTTTTTGTTTTAAATTATTTACTTGCTTTTCTAATAAAGTGTAAGAAAGAATTAAGTAATGTAACTACATATTCTGAATGTAAGTTTATTTAATCATCAGATGTGAAGGGTTATAGTTTCGGTTTCAGATTATTATTTTACAGCCAGCATTTACGCATGATAAATGTGAAGTCCTGCCTGTTGATGATGCTTTTGTTTTTACTTTCATTCAGGTGCAGTATTTCAACCTACTATTACTTCAATGGTGCCTGGGTCTGCTAGGTGCAAGTCATTCACAGACAAAATTAAGTCTGGTGAAATAAAGATGGCTTGTTTCCTAGCAGAGCACAATCTGCCATTTAGCATGGCAGATGATTTAAAGGAACTTATACAATCAGTTGCCCAAGATTCAAAGCTTGCATCAGAATTAACTTTTGGAAGAACAAAGGCACATGCTATTGTTACAAATGTTACTGGTAAAGTAGCAGAAAACCAATTAATTGAAATATTACAAAAAAATAAGTTTTCACTAATAGTTGATGAGAGCACAGACAGATCATCAATTAAACATTTGGCACTTATTGTAAGAACTGCAGTTGATTTTCACGTTGAAGATAGTTTTCTATGTCTAATACCAGTTGTTGATGGTACGGCTACAGCTTTACATAATGCTTGTACAAAACATTTTGAAGAGAAGAATATTCCATACAAGGAAAATATGGTTGGATTTGCAGCTGACGGAACCAATTCCATGTTTGGACAACATCATTCCTTGTCAAAATTGTTTGCAAAGGATATTCCGAATCTGTTTCTAATAAAATGTATATGTCACTCTTTTCATCTTTGTGCCTCATATGCTTGTAAAAAATTACCACGAGGTGTAGAAGACTTTGCTCGTGATGTTTACAACTATATACAGAATAGTCCAAAACGTATTGGAGACTACAAAGAGTTTCAATGTTTTGTAAATATTAAACCAAATAAACTATTACACCCTGCCCAAACAAGGTGGCTGTCTTTGTTACAAGTTGTGAAAAGGCTTCTTGAACAACTACCAGCATTGAAACTATATTTTCAAAGTGCTGTGTTAAATGACAGATTACTTGCAGCTCAATCAATCCTTGATAAATGTCTGGAACCAACCACAGAATTATATTTAGAGTTTTTAAGTTTTGTGTTGCCATACTTCAATGACTTGAACAAAGAAATGCAATCTGAATGTCCAAAACTCTACTTGCTGTATGAAAAAAATTTTATAACCTACAAGACTATATTGGAATGTTTTTTAAAGCCAGAATATTTGGAATTAACTGAACAGGAAAAAACAAGCATGCAAGTCCATGACAAAGTTGCAGCATTGGAATTATTGGAATTAAAAATATTGAAAATTGATTTTGAAAAAATTGAAAACCATTTACCCCTGGAAGACATTTACTTAGGAGGCAATGTTGCTGCTTTAATTATAATGAACAGAAATAGTATTCATCCAGATCAAATAAGACAGTTAAGAAAAAAATGTCTTGAATTTTACATTGAAAGTCTTAATCAAATAAAAAATCGCTTTCCCTTTGAAGATGAGCACCGACAAAGATTGAAAAATTTAAGGTTTTTAAACCCCGACACATTGCTGGACTCAAATTTAAAACGTTCTGTACCGTCTATAGCTCATTTAGGGCAAATGTTTCCAGGTAAGTTTATCATTAACTTCAAATATTTTATTTATGAATTGAGTCTGCATCATAGTTAAAATAGATTAATTAATTATTTAAAATACCTTATTTCAATTTATTTATTCGTTTATAAATAAATTAATTAATATATTTATTTCCAGGATTTTGCCCAACAAATTTAACAGAATTAGACCGGGAATGGAGAGCTCTAAGAAACACTAATCTTCCATTTCAAGAGGATCAGCTAATCAAAGCAGATGAGTTTTGGCGTCACATTTCAAAAATAAGAAAAGGCGATTTCTCTCAAATGTTTCCTTTATTGGCTCAATTTGCACAAAATTTATTAACATTGCCACATAGTAGTGCGAATGTCGAGCGACTGTTTTCTGCCATAAATTTAATGAAAACTAAGTTAAGAAACAAGCTTCACACTGACACGCTCACAGGATTACTTTATACTAAAAGTGGCTTGAAAAAAAACCGCGAGCCTTCGCAGGAACACTTAAATCATTTTAATAAAAATATGTATAAATTTAATTTGCCTGAAAATGACATTATATAATAAAATAATAATTATTTAAATAAAGTGATGATACTGAAAGAAAACTTGTTTAAATTAACTAACTACAGGACAGGTGGTATAGGTTTACCAGAATCTCATGGCAAATAAGCCAAACTTTATACTACACAAATATATTAAAATCCATTCATTATTTACCTTATTTATTTCATACTCTATGTGCAAATATATAAATATCTATACAAACATCATTTACTGGTAATGAATAAATAGATGATTTTATATTTGCATGTAAAGTTTGGCTCATTTGCCATGAGATTCTGGTAGACCTATTAATTCATAGGTTTTTTGTTTGCTCACAGTAATTTATTTTTAAATTTATTGTTTGTTTTTTGCTGTC
The DNA here is from genome assembly GCA_951394215.1 of Glyphodes perspectalis. Classification (NCBI taxonomy): domain Eukaryota; kingdom Metazoa; phylum Arthropoda; class Insecta; order Lepidoptera; family Crambidae; genus Glyphodes; species Glyphodes perspectalis. The sequence goes on from OX596221.1 coordinate 4,315,558, forward strand.
TACTACTTTTAGGGCAATATAAATTGTCATTTTATTTACTTTTACCTACCCTACTCTCTTAATTTCACTTGATTTCACTCAGAAAAAAAGTACGTAGATCTACGTATTTTCAATATGGCAATTTCACATTTCTACATAATTTTCTTTATCTGACCTACGCCTTTTTTAAAATCCGAGTTGGCAACACTGCAGTAGTGGTCTCAACTGTGATAAACACACCAACCAATCTACCTCAATCTAATTTATCGGCTAAAACAATTGCAGATGAATTTGCTGACACATTAATCCAGTCAGGTGTACCTGAATTATCTAAGCCATCTTATACTTTAGGAGATGTAGAGAATACTCAAGAAGTTTCCATGGATCAAACTAGACAATTATGCTTAAAGCAGACACCTGATAAAAAATCTTTAAAGGACAATTTAATCTGGCCTAGGACACCTGTGCGCAAGGGGAAAAAATTTAATGATAAGCCCGTATATGTTTTAACTAGTTCTCAATGGCTAAAACAAGAAAAATTGAAATTAGATGACAAACAAAAGAAAGAAAACGAAAAACAAGAACGGAAAAGGCAAAGAGAAGAAAAATCAAAAAACAAAGATAAGTCTAACAAAAAAAATAAGACTGGAGAGTCCAGTATAAAGGAAAATAAGACTGAAGAACAAAGTACAAAGAAGAAAAGAACTGAAAAACCAAATGAAAGTAAAAGCAGGGAAGATAAAGATGATGATTTACCGTTGATTGTTTTTAAGACCCCTACGAAATATCAAGAAGAAACTACTTGCTATACGACTACAGATATAAAAAATTATGTTAATAATTCGAATTTAAAGGAAAATAGACATGTCAGTTGATAAAAAAGAACCCGTAAAAATTACTAAAATATGTATTTTACCACAGATTAAAACAGAAAACAAAAAAATACCTAAATTTATACTGAATGAAAGTGAAACGGTTGAGAAGAAAACAGGGTTTAACTTTACAGTAAAATCGCCGAAAGATTTCGTGCTGTCTAAGTCTAAGAAAGTTTTGGAAAGAAGAACGACGTTTTGTAATGAACAGGAGTTAGCAGATTTCCTAAACAATCCTGAATCTCAAGATTGAAGACTGAAAAACGACTGAAGGGCTGAAGACCTTATTATTTTAAGTGAAGATAACTTATTTTTCGTTGATTTTATCTATAAGTAATACCGTCCTACTAAATATAAGTACTTACAATATAAATATAAGAAAAACGTTATATAAAATATAATGTTTGTTTGTGCCAATGACTAGTTTAATAGTGACAATGTATATATCCGGAGTGCCAATCACTGTACTTTTAGGCATATTTTTATAAAAACTGTTTTTATTAATAAAACTCTACGACAATATACTAAAACGCATTTTCATTTGCAAAATAGATAAACAAGCAAGAAATTTACCATAGATTACATGTGTTTATATTAAAAATGAATTAATAACAAATGAATTAAGTCGAGGTCAGGCTTAAGGTGCCAATCATTGTATAGTTTACCCTAGAGGGTGACGGCTCGTGGGAGTTTCCCCAACTAAAAAAAAAAAAAAAAAAAAAAAAAAAAAACCTGAGGCAACATCACGCAAAACTGCGTGAAAAGCAACACGGCGTGAAGGTACCCTTAAATACAATTTGCCAACCACCGATGGTAAACAACTACAGGTGTGTCGAACAACATTTTTAAATACTTTGTCTCTAGGGTCGTACACGGTTCAATCATGGGTTAAAAAGGCGTATTGTAGAGCAATTCCTAGCCAGAAAGTTGAAAATATGGCCAGAGTCCAAACACCACGAACAGGAACTCAACGAAAAGTTTAAACCGCTTGCAAATTCTAAGATGATATTCCTAAGCTACCGTCGCACTACGCAAGGAAAGAATCGTCAAAGCTTTATTTAGAACCTGTTTATCGTTCTCTCAGTGACTTGTACAGTCGCTACAAGGAATACTGTGCTGAAAATAATGAGCCAACATTATGTCGATACACATTCGAAAAGTTATTTAAAGATAAAAATCTATCACTTTACACGTTGAAAAAAGACATGTGCGACGTTTGTTGTGGGCATGCGGTGGACAATATTGATAGAAGTGTCTATGAGTGACATATTAAACGCAAAAATAGAGCGAGACAAGAAAAAGAAGGCTTTAAGAGAAGGAAAGTTTATTTTGCTTTCCATGGATTTGGAAGCGGTGAAAGTGTGTCCCTATTTAACCGCAAGCGCCTTATATTTTAAAACAAAACTAACTTGTTACAATTTTACCGTGTACGACCTTATTAGCCATCAATCCTCCTGGTATTGGTTCGATGAAACGTGCGCTGATCTTACAGCCAGTACTTTTGCATCCTTTGTGATAGACTATCTCGAAAGATATTGTTTTTCTAAAGGTATGCCCATTATCATTTACTCAGATGGGTGTACATACCAAAATAGAAACAGCATCATAGCAAATGCATTGTTAAACGCAAGTATTGAACACAACGTCACTATAATTCAGAAATATTTGGAACCTGGTCATACATAGAAGGAATGCGACTCGGTACACTCTGCGATCGAAAGGAAGTTAAAGAATAGAGAAATCCATCTCCCCAGTAACTTCATAAACGTTACCAAAGAAGCACGTAAGAACCCTATCGTCAGAAGCAGCATCCCAGGAGCTTAAAGATACCATTTTACCCAGACTGCGCTCAGATGACATGTCTTTGATAGCAAAAACGGATCCATTAATTGTGGCATTTGGTTCTAGACTTTAAAAACAAAAGAAGGAACAAAGAAGTAGAAAATATATTTGTTCTAGAATGAGAGACGTGGCAACATTACAACAATTACTAGAGAAAAAGATAAAGAAATTGACAGTTTGACGAGTATGATTGAACCTTCTAAATATGAAATATTCATAAAGGCGGTTAAATCTATGTGTGGATTCAACGAAGAAACTGGATTTGTCGAAGTGATAAGCATTCCATCTCGAATACGGCTAGCCATTCTGGTTTGCATAGATATTTTTTACACGCAAACAATAATGAGTGACAACTCATCTGCGTATAAAGACGACAAGAAAAAATTGGAGGATTTTAAACAATTATTAAAAATTAGTTGACCATGGGAGATCTAGTCTAACGCTGAAAAAACAAGAAAAAGGCTCAATATGACTAAAAAAAAATGTGCTTCCATTGGACGAAGACATAGAAACAGTAACTAAGAAAATCCACGAGCTAGAAGTGAAATATTCTCGCAAACTGAACAAAGATATAAATGTCATTATCTACGAAGATTTGTGTGTAGTGACTATTACACTCATCATCTTACTGGACCGTAAAAAACCTGGAGACGCAGCCAAAGCAGAATTAACGTTTTACATTAAGAGGAAGAATGAAGAAATGCCCAAGAAAATCCTGCAATCTTGACGTCAAAACAAAGGCAGTGTATGTACGAGTTGGAAGTGTTCCAAATACCAGGCAAATGAACTCGTTCAGTTCCGGTTTTAATTACAAAAGTAATGCGCGAAAATATTGATCTCATTGTTTCATGCCGATCAGTATTAAACATTCTACATACAAACCCGTATTTGTTTGCTCGGCCTATGACTACTGAACCCTTCGATGGTGGAAAATGCCTTGACAAGATAAAAAAAAATGTGTCATTTAAAGAAACCGGAAATACTTCAACTGGTATGAGGTACCATATAGCTACCATGTCCCAAATCGACGCCAAGCAGTACGATCACAACACTGAACAGTTAGCAGGATTTTTAGGTCATGATATGGCAGTTCACTCCAAAAATTACCGGTTACCACTTCAAATCCACCAAAAGGCAGTTGTAGGATCAAAATTAATGGAGTACGAAAATTCTGGACATAGCAACGAAAACAAAGATGCGAAAGTGTCAGAGATAAATTACTACAAAACCAATACCAATTCAATGAAAGTATATATTTTAAGCTACTTTCATTTATACATACCACCTCTTGCACGGATATGTTCACACCACTTAAGGAATACTACTTGGGAGGACTTACCAGGAAACATCGCCAGACGTCAAGACGATTTCAGAGGCGAGAACTTACGCGATATAACGCGTGTAAAAAATACCTTAACGAAGCCGTGAACTACATATTCTCCTGGTCATTACGAACATCATTAGTTCTAGAAAAATACCTCGGAAATGTATAGTTTCTGAGATATTGACCTTCAAAGATAAAAAAAAAATTCTACGTTTTTTACATAAAAAAAATTAAAACGTTATTACTAACATTTCTTCCAAAGAAACCATATCTTAATTTTGAATATTTTCTAGCAAATAAGACCTTACAAATCACGGCCTGCAATGTACATCGCACGCGCACACACAGTCACTATCCCCTGTAGCGGCTGCGCGGATACTACACAGCGTACGCACACGCGCGCGCGCCTCAGCTGTTCTGTGTACCACTCGCGTATCCGAGGGCAACGACTCGCGGGCGCGGTCGGGCCATCCCAGCTGATCGCTCAAAGCCTAGTTTTCATCAACTTTATTAGTTATCTAGGTACATTGCTTAGATACCTGTAATTAACATGTAAATAGTAACTAAATACACCAATCACCTTTTTCTTTCGACCCTGGGAATGCATTATGTACCCATAACCTCAGTTGGGGAACTTAGGTCATGTTAAGGACTCCCAGGTCCTGACATAATACCGCATTTATTATTTATACGATGTCAGAAAAGATAATTGTACATGTGTTTGTAGAATGATGGATCTTACACGCGTAGCGCGACACTCCTATAGGAAAACTAATAGCAATAAAATTTATAAGGAATTTAATTTGGATTTTTTCAAATTCGCTTATTTATTATTCAAAAGATGAAATTACGTAGTAATTAATACAAGGTTGGTAGTAAATACAGTTATTCTTTCCAATTTACTCGAACCCAGTCTAATTTTTAGTCAGGATTTCAAATAAATTGAACTTTTTTTTTCATACAATTAGAGCATTCCCCAGCGCCTGAAAGAATACTCTGGCAATTTCCTCTTACTGCTTTAAGAACGAACTTATTGACTATAAATAAACGTAAATTCATTTTGGATACAAATCGGACTAGTAAAAAAAGAAGGACTCCGCGCCACTAACTAGTCATTGAAGCTCCTCAGGTGCTCCACCTTGACTCGTAACTTACGTCACACATTGATACAATAAGTGCTCCAACTGACAGATATCCGATATCTGGTATCCATAAGTATCTCACTCACACATGTATAAACGTGGCTTCACGCTATAGTATGACAGCGTGGAGTCCGTCGTTTTTACTAGTCCGTGGGATACAAGCATAAAATTATTACAATTTTATTTTACGTACTGGGCTCCTCTAACCCAAGTGTGAATTGAGAAGTATTGAAGTCTGCTAGGCAAACAACAACACTAATCATCAGGTGAAAACTAAGGCAACCTGTAACCCAAAACGCCTAGACTCAAGTAAATTTATAATAAAATTGTTAAATGAATGTCAGCGGGAATTACAAAAATTTACGCCTGGCCTTAGAAACATTTCAACAACGCGTTATTATTATTGCAGGCTTAATATCTCGTTTGATTTGATTCTTGTTTAGCAGAATTATTATTTTGAAGAAACTTATTAAATTAGTAACAACTAAAACTGCACTACGTTTTTTTTTACAATTGGTGTAAGTAGTATCAAACAATTAAACCAGTTGCTAACACGTAGGCAAATCTGATTTTGTAAATAATTGCAAACAAAACAGATGTAGCTTAATCGTCAATAATACGACAACACTAGGCGAGGCGGCAATAACGGGATCGCGTGCGCTGATTGGTCAGCCGCGTTTGTTTACTTTAAAGGAGCGACGGTTTTTTCTTATTATTGACGTATTTCAGTTCGGTTTCATACGACTTCGGATGCGTATTGATTTCGGATAATTTTGTGATTTTGTATTGTTATGTAGTTTTCTTAAGTGTTTTCGTGTCGAGTTGAGTGATATTAGTTGTGTTGTGCTGTGATAAGTGTCCAAGATGCCTTTTTATGCAAAAAGCGCTCGCGAGTACGTCAACATGGTGTACTGTTACGGCATGGCCCATGGAAATGCTTCCGTGGCACTGCGGCTGTATGGGATAGAATATCCTAATGCACATCAGCCTCGTGATCCTCGAGTGATCACTCGGGCAATGCAGTGGTTGTTAGAACCAGCCTATAGCGCCCGTTTTATAGGGCCGTGAGTTTTCGACCGCCCCTGTGAGTCAGCTGATGAAATGCGTCAAAAGATCATCCACGTTTTTGACGAACTCAAAAGAAAAGCAGTTCAAGAAGGACTCCTGGACCGGGTGCTTCGCAACACGCTGTACAGGGCGCGTGTTTGTTTACCCGTAGCGGGTCGCCAGTTCGAGCCACATCTTATCCGCTTGGAGAGACCTACACTGGATGACAACGATGAGCACTAGGTAAGTACTTACATTGACTTCGTACATGCAAAAAAGTGTTTTTACGTGTGAAATAATTAGTATAATATCAGTCATGTTTCCATCGCACACACGCGCTCGCGTCGCGTAGGTAAGGTACCTAGCGAGAGAGCGGGGATGCCCATCCTCCCGCGCACGCGCCCGCGCTTGCGCGACGTACATTGCGTGGTCTAGAAAACTGCCGTTTTTTTATGCATAAAATTAAAAGTCGTTTCCCTGCAATAATATTTGAGTATAATACTCAGTTATAAGAGTGGAATGCGTGGTTCAAGGCTTCGTTAAGGCTTTTTTTACACGCTGTAGTAGAGTTATACACTCAGGCTCTCGAAAAAAAAAGCTGCTGGATTTTGAAAAAAATGATGAAATAAGTCCGGACGAACTTCATAATTGGATCGGTATAAGCCATCAGCAATTCTATAGCATATTAGAAGAAACCTTTTCTTTACAAGAACGATCCAACAGAAACACAATCTTGGGTATCTATTTATCTAAACTGAGAAGCGGTGCACCTTACCGAAGACTGGAGACGGTTTTTGGCCTATCCAAGTCAGCAATATGTCAAAAAATGAAACAAGCAAGAGAATGTCTCAATAATGACTATGTTCCACGCCATCTTGGATTTGACCATATTACCCGGAATGAAGTTATAGCAAGAAATAGAATTATACCTAATTATATTTTTGGAACTGAAGATCATACAAAAGCCATTGTTATTATGGATGGGACATATTTATACATACAAAAGAGCTCAAACTTCTTATTTCAGAGATTGAGTTACAGTTTACATAAATATTCCAATCTAGTAAAGCCATTTATGCTTGTATATTGCGATGGATATATAATAGAAGTGACAAGACCTTATAATGCTAGAACGTCCGATGCAACAATATTGAAACAGATCTTGGATAATCACAGCGAACCTATGGAAGAAGCTCCGATAAGATGGTTTTTTGAACCCGACGATGTCATGGTTTTAGATAGGGGGTTTCGGGACGCTCTGCCAGATACAGAGGAATGTGGATTCAGGGTCTACACGCCACAGACATTAAGTAGACATGAAAGTCAGCTGAGCACTGAAGCTGCTAATAAGTCGAGACTAGTGACGCTAGTTCGATGGGTAGTAGAAACAATAAACGGAAGAATGAAACGTGATTTTAAAATATTTAGAAATAAATATTTTAATAACACTTTAACCACGGCAATGACAGACTTCAGAATAGCTGCAGCGCTTGTTAACGCAACGCAAGAACCATATGGGGACAGTCACCTGACTGCGAACTTCATCGAAATGATCGAAAGAAACATAAATAGACAAAACCAACTGGCCGAATATGTCGATCATAACCGTTTGAACGCACAAAGAAATATTGCGTTTACCAGGATGGAGGCAACGGATGTTGTAGATTTCCCAAGAATGACATTTGATGAGATGCTTATTTTTGCCATCGGTACATATCATGTGAAACTAGCTCGATCGTACTGCTACGAACATATAAGAGAAACAGGTGTGTACTCAATAGAAGTGTACAGGCATCCTGAAAGAGTGAATTTTAATGAAGAGAGGGAACACACATTAATGCGATGCAGAATACATTCAAGACACATTACGACAAGAACATACTATTGTTATATAGCATATAATAGTCACGCGGTCACTGAGCACTATTGTAGTTGTATACATGGGCGTCGCACTTTAGGTAGTTGTGCCCATATTATAAGTATCATATATTATCTTGCATGGGCGAGGAACGAAGGTGATTTGATTCAACCTGCGGGATTTTTAGACTCAGTATGTTTGGACATAGAAAATAATTAATAAATAAAAGAGATTACTGTTACAATTACAACAAAACCGCGTACATGTTTTTAGTTCGTGTATAGTTTGTGTATAGTTCCAAACTGTATTTTCTTTGATTATTTGGGCAATAAAGTTTTTATGATAATAATTGTTGATTTTTTTTTATCCAAAGCAACATAATTACCAATAACACACAATACGTTGATTGTAGTATCTATGAGCGAACAAAAATAAGTATAAAAGTTAGAGTATTTCTTTTGCTTGTACATTCATGTGTAACACAAGTTATTGTGGATTAGAATGTCGTTGTTGTTATAGGAAATATCATTAGAACTTATCACAATAAGACTTACATTATGAAAATAAATGTTTAACAACGATATTCTCACCCACAACATGGCTCTTAGCTCCTATACTATACCAATTATTTTTATATTTGCAATCTTTAGCCACAGAATTACCAATAATACACACAGTACTGTAACGATTGTAGCATCTATGGGCCAAAAGAAAAAAATATATACAAAAAACAGAGTGTTTGTTATGTTGTGATTTAATATGATGTTGTTATTACGTTGCTGTTGCTTGTGAAATGTGTTGATAATAATTATCACAAGCGATACAACATTAAAACAACGTCATATTAAGCCACAACATGACGTAAACTTATTTTATTATTGTTTTAAACGAATTTTTTTTCTTATTTTATTTTGCTCCTAGCTCCTATACTATAACGATTTCAGGGTTGCCCCCTTGGTAACATTATATTATATTTCAATGTCAATCCACTGGTATACATTTCATTCCTGTCGATTCTGGGTTTTTGGTCCATACATTTTAGGACATGTCCTTTGTTTTGACAGTACAGTTAGGCAAAAAAAAAAAAAAAACCCGGTATCCATTTAAATATCCGGCCACTTTGGTATCGATTGACCTTTTTATTTAGGATCACATCAAGTAATCCTAAATAAAAAGGTTCACATTATATGTACAGTCGACGGCACATCAACCTTTACATGCGTACACTTTACTCAATTACGTTACGGTCAATTTTACAAAAATGTAAAGGTTGACCTGCTGTCCGTCATCCTGTTATTTAATATCTCACCAAACACATAAATGTGAAAAAGGGGCTATGTTCAATAAAAAAGAAGAACAATTTTGCCCGCTTTGGCGAAAAAAGAATTGCGATCTAAATGAATGCCGAGTTATATTATAAAGGTTCTTCATTCTTGTTTCTGTTTTAAGATAAAATGTGATAGGCGAAGCCGACAAACTTGTACCTACTTATTTTTATTGAACTTGGGCCCTTTTTCACATATATATTTTTGGTGGAATATCATTGATATTTGTTGACCAGTTTGCCAACCTCTCTAGGAGACGACACATGAGAGTATTAGTTATTAAGAAGAAGGAATGAAAATAGAATTTGCGATTCCCATAAGTATAAAGATATTGACTTTGACTTTGCCATTGCCATTGCCGTTACCGTTGCCGTGGCCGTTGCCGTGGCTGTGGCCGTGGCCGTGGCCGTTCTTGTTGCCGTTTTCGTTGTCATTGTTATTCTCATTGTCATTGTCGTGGCAATGTCATTGTTATTGTTACTTATTTCCAACATGCCAAGATTGCCATATATTCAAATAAAATTCAAGTACAAAGTTATACGCGTATCTATTTTCCTACTACTTGTATAAAGATAACCGAACTAATAAGTTGGTTTCTGGTCCTTTTTCTGAGATTTCTGCAATACCATTAACAGATTTTCAGATTTTCGATTTCTTCCTTCCTTATCAATGACCGTCCTCTGCGCCAAATTATATACCGCTATAATTTGGTCCTTCCAAGGTTAAAGCGGGCTTAAAATGGACTTTAAAGGTTTTAAGGAATCGGGATTTTATTAATAAGACCGCAAGTATCTGGGCAATCTAGAAGTGGTCTCGATTTTTGATTTTTGGACGTTGATATCTCGGGAACTATAAAAGATACAATTATGAAATTTGGAATTTTGGGTAATTAGGGGACTTATAACAGGCATGTAAAATTGTAGGGCTGTAGATTTTGAGTGATTGGGGGGGGGTCCAAAGTGGTCGTGTAAGCATACACACGGCTGGTGCCTCGACTTTTTGGACTCGAATTTGGCTTGACACGCTGCAAATAATTAGTATAGTAGGAACAGTCGACAGCAGGTCGCCTTTTACATTTTGGATGCGAATTGGCTCCTGAAGTAACTGAGTAGAGTACACGCTTGTAAATTTAATCCTAAGTGACAGAAATACTCTCAATATTGTATTGCTTACATAATGTTAGTCGTATCACAGAAAATCTATCCTGTTGTACGATGGAGGTACTTTGTATTAGTATAAATATAAAATCATACGGTATCCAATATCCTACCCGTTTATTTACCAATACATAACTCAAGAAAAAAAGGCTTCTAAATATTCAGAACAGGTGCAGATAAGTTATGCAACGTCGTGTTAGTCATCTGCCAATCATATGCGCGGCGCTCTATGATTGGTCCGTGAGCTGGATCAACAATTGGACTCCAGCGGATTTGAATATGTAATCAACAATAGTAAAAAAATACCCTAGATATTAAACCGTACTTATTGGCTCCGAAGAAAACCGACCCGGAGCCACCTACGTATACCATATGGTGCAAAGGATCAACAATGGTAATCGGATCAACAATGTGCTCGTCGGACACCGCGAATGATCAACAATCTACGACTAGGGATCTCTATATGTCGATGTATATATGTCGGTCACCATTTCCAATAAAATTATAAATTAAACGTAAAATGTTTTTTGTAAGTATATTCATAAGAGTTAGTACAAACTTTTTAAGAATTGCTTTATTATTAATGTTCTATTTCTTTGATGTCAGCATAGAAACACAAATAAAAAGAGTATTTATATTGATGGAAAGCTCATATTAGGAAAACTTTTAAGAATAGAACAACATAAACCATTTTTACAATAAGAAGAGGTATATTTTGGAACTCACAACTAACTTATAACTAAAAAAAAATGTATTTTAGAAAATAACCTGAATAGAGTTTATGCGCTTTCCACGTTAAAAAACAAAAACTTATTACTAATACAACTTGTTACTAGCATCACTTGCAAACCCTACTAAAAGGGGAAAGTAAGCTGGTTTTTAACCGACTTGAAAAAAAAGAAGGAGGTTCTCAATTCGACTGATTTTTTTTTACATTATTTTTCTATCAAGCGTCCACTTCGCCCATGAACTTAAAAATACTTAAGTCAATGCCGGTGCTTAAATAGAATTTTTTAGATCTGATGTACTTTGTAGATTTTTCATCCATGAGAATAATTCTCCGTGTTGTTTTCGTATCGACTGAAGTATCCACTATTTTCCATTTTTTCACGTTTAGATCCGGATGAATTCGCTGCAGCAAATTCAAAATCCTCGAAACGTCAGCTTTGGTAGTCTTTGTTCTCCAAGCCATTTTATAACATTTGGAAAGCTCTTTCGTATCGATCACTTTCAACTTTACACCACGAACAATTTGATAATTTAAAGTTTTCAGCCACTCAGAGGAATGACTCCCATCACAACTCACACGAAGGATCCCCGACTCGATGTATCCTACATCGATAATAGGAATTGGGTCCGGTGTAGCTTCCAGCTTATTCCAAAGGTAGGACTGGAGAGGCTCGTAAATTTCTTCTTGTAAACGCGTAGCCGGATAATCGACAGGTACTATGGCGAATACGCAATTTCCTTCTTCAGTCGAAGCCATGTTGTCGAGATCATGCGTGCGACGGCGAGCTGGCCTCTGACTTCCCAACTTCTTTGGTTTTTTGGGAGATTTTTTTGGCTTGTTTTCGTCACTGACTACAGGTTGATTGTCTTCCGGGTACGGTGAGTCTGGAGTCCTACACGGAAACGGCGAATCAGGCGTTTTACATGGAAGTGGTGAATCTGGAGTTTTACACGAAAATGCTTTGGGGCTGTCAGCAGGACTGTCATTGGTCACCCCACAGTCTTGCAAGGAATACAATTCCTGATGAACATCGTGTATAAATTGCTCTTCAACGAAGCAGGTACCCTCGCGGGTTTCTTCTGAATTTGCGTTCATTACAACTCTGCGGACGGAGTTGTGTCCCCCGCTTTTTGGGTCAATGGGACTGATTTTGCTTCCCTTCTTAGCGGCTATGCAAGCCGTCTTGACAATTTTGTTACTGTGTTCACGATACCATAAACCAGATAATAGCACTGAAACAAAAAAAAAAATAAGTAAGCATATCTTTTAATTCCAACAAGTTTATGAACAATTAAAGGCGTGGAGTTAACATATGGGCTCAGGACCAAGAAAAGGAAAAATGACATTTTGATTTTTAAAGGTGCTATATAAGACCGCCACTCCATTTCACAGGTGCCTGCAACAATTATTTTAATTTTGAGATATTCTCATAGATGGCGTAAGTTTTAGATATTGTTTCTTTATAAATGGGATAACCCATATTAGGATTAAGATCGGATACACATCACGTCATTTTTGAAGCTAGAAGCGTAAAGCTCTTGAAAATATATAAATTAATATGTAATTTAAAACTATGTAAAAATGTTACCCTTGATCGATTGAAAAACGAGTACTTAAGAGTTGAGTGGGTTTGTTGTTGAATTGAGGTTGAATATGGCGTACACGCCACTACAGTGGGATTGTTGCCTTTGAGTGGAGTAGCCTAGAGTTAGGTGGAGTCAATTAGAGTTGAGCAGCGTTGGAAATAATTTACTGGCGTTGAGTGCAGTATCAATGCAAATGTTTTTTTATTAAAGTCATTAATTTACTTACCATGTAGAAACAATATGAATGAAGTGAATATGAGCAAATTTGAGGCAGATAAGTGAGTGAGCTTAAGAAAAGAGAGCTATGAATAATTTGTGGTTGAATAAAATTGTGTGGAGTTGTTTGGCATTGATTCGTGTTTAGTAGATTAGAATAGAGAGAATGAGATAGTGTGGAGCCGTGTTGATTAGTGTTAAGATTTTTAGTTACGACGTGTTGATTAAACTTTTTCTTGTTGAACTTTTCTATATTAAGATTAGTAAGCAATATTATTTGTTTTAGATTGATGCCGACTCTGAAGATTTAAACGTTTCCAAAAATAATAAAAAAGAATCAAAATTAGAAAGAAAAAGGGATTTTTGTTTTTTTTGCGAGGAACTGGTATTAAACTTCGCGCGACATATTGCTAGACATCATACGCTTCAAAATGAAGTGCAAAAAATACTATCATATCCTAAAAAAAGCAAAAAAAGGAGCGAACTCCTCAATTCACTTAGAAAACAAGGAAATTACATTTTGAACAGTAGCAAACTCATCAAGCCCATGAGATAGGACCCAACGTCGACACAAGATGAATATTTACCTTGTTCTTTTTGTTTCGGATATTACAAAAAGAAGCAGCTGTGGCGGCATAGAAAAACATGCTCTGCAAAACAAGAAGGTGGGTCTAAGAATGCCCAAGCAGAAGGGCAAAACTTTCTTTTGCGCCATTTAAGGATTGATGGAAACTTAAGGGAACAAGTTTTTCCAAGAATGCGGGCGGATAGAGTGTCCCTCGTAGCAAAAAAAGATCCTCTGATTTGCGCATTTGGCGCAAAATACTTAAAAATGCACCGGGAAAAACATTTTGTAAATGTTACATCTAGAAAAATGCGTGAACTAGGAAAATTATTGATCGAATTAAGAAAGAAGAATCCCAATATTTTGTCACTATTTGATGCCCTACAACCTAAGTACTACGACACAATTATAGAAGCCACTAAAGCAGCAGCATCTTACAGTACTGAAAAAGATCAATACGAATCCCCTACATTTGCGATGAACATAGTTACATCTTTAAAGCAGTGTGCTAATATTGCAATTTTATATGCTTTAAAAAAAAAAGATGAGTATTTTAGTGTTAACACTGCAGAAGCCGAAGCAAATTTAAAGACCCTTATTCAGCTACTGACAGATAACTGGCGATATGACATATCAACACAAGCTGCAGATGATCTAAATTTAAAAAAATGGAACAAAGTAACATTAGTTCCTCTTGCTTCAGATTTAAAAGTTCTGAAAGAATATCTTTTAAAGAGGGTTCAAACATGCAGAGAGGCAATAAAAGCTAAGATAGCCACCAAAACACACTACTGCAATATGGTGGAGTTAATTTACTGCAGGATTTTACTGTTGAATAGGAGAAGACCTGGTGAACTTCAACGTGTTTTATTAAGTACTTACGAGGAATCTAGCAATCCTCAAACCCACTACGAGGAGTTTGATAAAACGTTATCCAAGTCTGAGCAAATACTGTTGCGTAAATTCAAACGGCTTGTGATACGAGGCAAGCGAAATCGAGGCGTGCCCGTCTTACTAAGCACAGATGTTCAAGAGGACATAGACTTATTATTGTCAATTCGAAAAAACTTTATCCCTGAAGACAATTTGTATTTATTTGCCAGGCTGGGATATTCTACAACAATGTGTGGGTATAAAGTACTCAATAAAATGGCCAAAGAATGCGGGGCTAAGTATCCAGATGCCATCTCTGCTACAAGACTTCGAAAACACCTAGCTACATTAACACAGGTCTTAAGTATGACAGATACCGACATAGAACAGCTTTCAACATTTATGGGTCACACAAGCGGAGTTCACAAGAAGTCATATCGTTTACCTGATGACGTTTATCAGACGGCCAAAATGTCCAAGTTACTCCTGTTGATGGAAGACGGAAAAGCAGACCAATTCAAAGGTAAAAGCTTAGAAGAAATAGATTTAAATTTGGGCGAAGAAATAAACGTAGAAGGTGATGAAGAAGAAGAAATGACTACAGTGGAAAAGTTAGATGACAGACTATGTGATAGAGTTATTGAAATTCCTGTGAGTGAAGAAAAAGAGCAAGTAAAAGAAAACACTCCTCCTAAAATACGTACTCATAAAAAAAAGAGGCAGCGTATTCCCTGGACAAATGAACAAAAGTCAAAAACAAAGGAGTACTTCAGAAAACACATAAATAAAAAGATACCACCTAAAAGAGACGAATGTGAAAAACTCATAAGTCAAAATCCTAATCTATTTAAAAATAAAAATTGGTTAAAAATAAAAGTCTATGTACAAAATGTATATACCAATAAATGTAAATAATTACAACAGTTAATAATGTTATATTTATAATATACCAAACATTTTAGGTAGAATATAAAATTACTACAAAAAAGAATAAAAAAAAAAAATTGATTAGGTAACAGATAACAGGATTGCAAATAAACATCATCGATTTGTCAAAAGCGTTTGATTGTGTTGATCATCAAACCTTATTGATGAAACTACGACATTATGGTCTCTCGGACAATTCACTCAGTTTAATAATGTCATTTTTATCTGACAGAACTCAAAAAGTACATGTCAATGGTACAACCTCCATAGGCGTACCTTTACTAATGGGAGTACCCCAAGGTTCGATATTGGGACCCTTGCTCTTTTTAATTTATATTAATGACCTCCCCTTCTTTACTAGGGACTTGTGCGAGATCGTGTTATTTGCTGATGACACATCCCTGATTTTTAAAATCGACAGACATCAAAATAATTTTGACGACGTAAATAATGCTCTTGATCAAGTCCTACATTGGTTCTCAACCAACAATTTATTACTCAATTCAAAGAAAACTAAATGTGTAAAGTTCTCAATGCCAAATGTTAGGCAAGTTGATAGTAAAGTTACAATGAACAATGAGTCTATTGATGTCACTAATCAAACAACATTTCTTGGCATCACTTTAGACTCAAAATTACAATGGTCTCCCCAGATTTCCACTCTGGCAAGAAGACTAAGCTCAGCTGCCTATGCAGTTAGGAAGATAAGGAATCTCACTGACATCGAAACGGCTAGATTAGTTTATTTCAGCTACTTTCATAGTATCATGTCCTATGGCTTACTTTTATGGGGATCCGCAGCGGATATCCAAACTATTTTTGTATTACAAAAGAGGGCAATTAGGGCTATATACCGACTTGGACCCCGCGACTCATTAAAAGAGTTATTTCAGAAAATCAACATTCTCACTGTGGCGTCCCAATACATTCTCGATTGTTTAATGTATGTGTATAAAAACTTGCATTCTCTTCCCAAAAAATCGGATAGTCATAGCATTAATACTAGAAACAAGCATAAGCTAGCTATCCCAAATCTCAGACTAAGTAGGGTTAGTAATTCTTTTGTTGGTCAAAGTATAAAAATGTTCAATCTGCTGCCACAAGAGGTTATAAACCGACCTATGCACAAGTTTAAGATATACATAAAAAAAAATCTTATGCATAAAGGTTATTATAAAGTTGAAGATTTCTTAAATGACAAAAACCGATGGTCTACGAGTGATTAATTAGTCACTAATAATAGTTTTAACTATCTATGTATAAATTAAATTCGCCTATTTTATGAAATTAATCATGACATCACAATTTTATGTAATAATTCAATGAATTTTTATTATATGACATTGACTAAAAAGCTTTGAGCTGTGTTCTTTAGTTGGCTTGTTATTATTATTTTAAATTTTCCATTTTTCTCTGACCAACCCGAGTAGTCATGCTCACTAAAATGTCGCTGGGGTGGTGGCGCTATGTGGCGGGTCGTTACATTCCCTAAAATATGGTTGAGTGAAGCGATGGCTGACACATACGTCATGCTTGGGAACAGGTGCCGCCTTTGGGGACTGGTCTGCTCTGGTCGGGTCATATTTTTATTTTTTCTTAGTTATTATAAATTTTTATTATCTTATTTCACACCAGGCCCACTTTGAAACATGGTTCAAAGTTAAATATGATTCTTATAACTTTGTTAATACTGTTGTTGAAAAAAGTAACTACCGAGTTTCTTGCCGGATTCTTCTCGGTAGATGCAACATTCCGAACCGGTGGTAGAATCATATCTCTTTCAACTGTTTTTGACGATTTATAAGTGTTTCTTTGAAACCTATATAAATAAAGAATATTTTGACTTTGACTTGACTTTGAACATAATTCATTTTAATGATTGTATAAAGTATTAGAAAAAGGTTTACATGTTTTTTTTCATTATTTTATCTAATAAACTTAATAATTTGATTGTATTGTAATCCTTCAAACAATAGTATGAGTGATTAGAATTTGATTTTATTGTCAATAAAAATTTAATTGTAAAATATAATTGAATAGGTAGTAGGTAGGTACCTATGTATCTATAGCACGGGGCAAGGGTGGCGGAGGTGCGACTGAAAGCGACCGCGAGAGCGAGACAGCTTGATATGCATTTTTATGAATGGGCTCTACAAATTACGTCCATAAATTGAGCGACATTTTGGGATATAGATAAACGCTAATAACTTTGCTGTTTATGAATATTATAAAATAATTATAAAATAATTTCTTTTCTTATATAACATACAGGCCGCCCCCAATGGGCCCTTAAATTTTTTGTACTAATTAAAAAGTAGTGGTGTATACTACTGATATGAGCAAGTTTAATGGAGAAAATTTAATTGATAATGATGAAAAAGAAGAGGAATCACAATCAAAATGTGAAAAATTGGTACATAAGAAGAAAATACCTGATGGAAAAAAAATACGCGTTCTCTCAGACAAAA
Organism: Glyphodes perspectalis; assembly: GCA_951394215.1. Classification (NCBI taxonomy): domain Eukaryota; kingdom Metazoa; phylum Arthropoda; class Insecta; order Lepidoptera; family Crambidae; genus Glyphodes; species Glyphodes perspectalis. The sequence goes on from OX596221.1 coordinate 4,333,469, forward strand.
TTATACGAAAAAGTGACAACTTTAAGAAGTCTTTGGAACCCAAGCCCAGTACAAGTGGCCTCAGAAGACCTAGTTATTATAAAAGTCAGAACGAAATTCTTCGAGATTTAATGGATGAAGACATGATTTAATTTTTTCTGCTGAAATAAGTAAAGTAGGTGACTTTTGAGTTCAATTTCTACTATTAACTTATTATAATACTATATTCCAAAGAATGTGATCTCTTAATGTTTGAATTTTTGAAGTCTATGTTTCTTAAATATTCGATTTATTAATTTATAATGAAAAAATATAAGTTCGTCAGATAGGTACTAGCAATTAAAGTTGTACGGCATATATAAAAGGCATAAAAAAAGGCACTGTAATTAATATGTGTAATCTAATTATAAATATTTTGGATTTGTTGATTTTCAAATGTTCAAAAATAAGTAATAAATAAAAACATCCTATAATTATTAAAAGAACTTTATAAAAGTATTAAAACGAGTTTAAAAAATCATGAGGCATTTTATTTTATAACTTTATATTAAGTACTATAACCAACCTATGCCCCCTTCAGGGAATTACCACACTTTTGAGTCCACCATGGAAGAGGTATTGAAAAAAATTTGTAACTGTAATAAAAGAATTGTTGTTTGCGGAGACTTTAATATTAATCTTTTAGAAAAGTCACAAATGTCTTTAATGTTTTTAAATTTATTTCGAACATTTAATTTACAGGAATTATTTAATGAACCTACTAGGATTACTCCTACGACAGCAACTTGTATTGATAATATTTTTTGTAATTGTGATGTAATTGACAAAACAATATTAAATTTTATAAATTCAGATCATAGTGGACAAACTGTTGTAATGGAACACCGTCAAGCCACCCCTTCATCTACTTTTATGTGCAGGCCGATTACAGCGTACCGCGTGGATAGATTTAGAGAGAATGTAGGAAATAAAGTCGCATTATTACAATTTGAAAATAAGGATATGAATGATTCATATAAGCTTTTATTTAACGTTATTGAAAAGGAATTTGAGAGCATTTTTACCAAAAAAAAAATTACTATAGATAATTCTAAAAGTAAATTCAGTGACTGGGCCACAAAAGGCATTTACATAAGTAGACGCCGATTATTCGAGCTATATGATATTAAGGCTCATTCGAAAGATCTTGAAGTAATTGAGTATGTCAGGAATTATTCTAAATTGTTTAAGAAAATTTGTTCAGTTGCTAAATCTAACTATCTTAGGCACAAGATTGCGAGTTCTAATAATAAAATTAAAGCAACATGGACTGTTATAAATAAAGAGACTTGTAAAAATAAAACACATACTCACAAGTTCTCTTTAAAAGTTGATAGTAAATATGTTAATTCTGATGATGAAGTTGCAAATGCTTTCGAATCATACTTTTCCAATATCCCAATTGCAACAACCCGCTCACTAAATTCTAGCCCACATGTTGCTCATTCCATTCTCGAAACATATGTGGGCGAATGTGCCTCTCCATTTAACTTTTACCACATCAACGACATTACAGTTTTGAAAACATTTAAAGACCTGCAACTTAAGAAGTCTGAAGATTTATGGGGAATCTCAATAGACATTCTAAAATACATAATACAATCTATTGCCCCATCTTTAGCGAATATATTTAATAAATGTATTGACGTTGGACAGTTTCCAAATCTAATGAAGTATAGTAAAGTAATTCCATTGTTTAAGTCAGGTGATAAAAGTGACCCGTCTAACTATAGACCTATTTCTATTTTACCAGCCCTAAGTAAGATTTTTGAAAAGATAATATTTAATCAGCTACTTCGTCACTTTACACTCAATAAATTATTGCATAATAAACAATATGGATTCACTACGGGCAAATCCACAACTGACGCTGGAGTGGCACTTATGAAACATGTGATTGAGGCTTGGGAGAGCAAAAAGGATGCTATCGGTATTTTCTGCGATTTATCGAAGGCGTTTGATTGCGTTGAGCACCAGACCTTATTGATGAAGCTAAAGCATTATGGTGTTTCAACGAATTCACTTAGTCTTATGAAGTCATATTTAGTTGACAGACTTCAAATAATTAACATTAATGGAGCTAATTCTTCTGGCGCCCCACTATCCATGGGAGTGCCCCAGGGCTCGATATTGGGACCTCTGCTCTTCCTAATTTATATAAATGACCTTCCTTATTACACAAATAACATATGTGAGACAGTATTATTTGCAGATGATACTTCATTAATTTTTAAAATTGATAGAACCAAAGAAAATTTTGACGACGTGAATAATGCTCTCTCAGAAGTTCTAAAATGGTTTACAGTCAATAATTTATTACTTAATGCTAAAAAAACCAAATGTTTGAAATTTTCATTACCCAACGTAAGGCAGGTGAGCCCGAGCATTATAGTAAATAATGAAGCAATTGAAGTTGTCAATTCTACTGTATTTCTCGGGATCACCTTGGATTCAAAATTGCAATGGGCTCCTCATATTGCGGCCCTGGCAGGGAGACTTAGCTCTGCGGCATATGCAGTCAGGAAAATAAAATACTTAACTGATGTTGAAACGGCAAGATTGGTATATTTCAGTTATTTTCATAGTGTAATGTCATATGGTCTGCTGCTGTGGGGTTCTGCGGCCAATATTAAGACTATTTTCATTTTGCAGAAGAGGGCCGTCAGAGCCATATACGGCCTCAGACCATGTGATTCACTCAGAGAACTGTTTAAAGAAATCAATATTTTAACACTAGCGTCACAATACATTTTAGATTGTATCATGTATGTTTACAAGAACATTCAGATATTCCCAAAAAAATCAGATACTCATTCTTTTAATACTAGAAATAGACACAGACTTGCTGTTCCAAATCACAGACTTAATAAGAGTGGTAATTCTTTCATTGGGCTAAGTATAAAAATATTTAATATGTTACCTCAAAATCTCATTGATTTACCTGTACATAAGTTTAAATTATATGTTAAAAATTGTTTGATTAAAAAGGGCTACTACAAGATAGAAGACTATTTAAATGATAAGAATATATGGTTAGACCCAGAATAGGCTGTTCGCCTGCACTGTAAATGTACATTCACGTATAAATTGTAATAATAGACTTGGCATTTTAAAAGAGTACCTATCGAGTTTCTTGCCGGTTTCTTCTCGGTAGAATCTACTTATGAACCGGTAGATATTGATCTTATTCTGACGATTTATAAGTGCTTTTTTTAAGCCTACGTAAATAAAGACAATTTCATTTCATTTCATTTCAACCACCAATCAACTAAGGCAGGCAAGCAGGCAGGTAGTCGGACGGATGGACGGACAGACAGACAGACATACAGACATACAAAATAAAAAATAATTTTATTTACAGACATAACAGTAGGTAGGTATACTACAGAGTTGACAGTGGGGCAGACACGGGACAGCCCTAGGATATTGACCTTTACCGCATCCCCATTGACCCCTAATTGTGGGTGAATAGGGATTGCACATATTTTAGTATTTTGTGAATAATTCCCACTGTTTATCTCATTATTTTATATTTAATAATAAAGATATTGATAAGACTCAAATAATTAAATCCTTCTTAGGTACTACTTTCTTTCAAAATTATTCACAAACTCGTTATAAAGTTGAGTTTCATCCCTATTCACCCCAAACTACGGTAACCAAACGTTTTTGAAAGAGTGAGTCGAAAACGACCGAATGATCGATTGGTTAAGCATTATTGTGTGAATGTTGAATGTCAACGTCAATCAATTTTATTAGTTAATGTCAAACTGTAAACTACCAAACTTGTTGAATCGATCGTGTTAGTTTTTTTATACTTATTAAATCAGTGAATATGAAAAAAAAACGAAGACGTAATGTAGAAATCTGTACTTACGGAACTTGTTATAAAGTACAGAGTCATAGTAGAAAATAAAAAAACAGACGCTACCTCAAATACCGAAACTCAGTGGTTGGAAGCATCTGGCTGATGAATTTAATGCTCTTAGCACTCACAGCAGGCGTGTTCCGGTGAGCTTAAAGACTTGCTGGGAGAATATAAAACACCAAACAAAAAGACAATCAGCAAATCGGAAACGGGAGCTGTTTATGACTGGTAAGCAAACGTGGTCATTAAATACCTAACCAAATGTTGCTCCGGATTTTCGTGGTATTTATAACATAACACTTTATTTTTAGGTGGTGGAAGACCACCTCCACCTCCTCCTAGTACTGGAGTGGATCGCATGATCGATTCAATACTGGGACTTGCTTTAGAAGGACTAGAAAATCTATTTGACGGTGATGCTCCAACAGATGTAAGTACTGAGAAACTAGTCCAAAAATCCTATCAACTGCTTAAACTAATAATTAAATAATGTATTATTATATTTGTACTTACAGATATTACTAGATTTAAAGTTAATCTGCATTATTTTCTAAATTAATATCCTTAATTTATTTTTAGGGTAAAGAAACACAATTAACCACTGCTGATTACACCCAGATGGCTTCGAAGACTGAGGTTTGTTTAATAATTGTTGATATTCACTAACTTTTATGTGAATCTGCAATGTCTAATTCTTTAAATTTATTTGTAGGGTAAAGAAAAAGGCACCATACAATCGAGCTCCAATACTAATGGATTGCATCCAGATGACCTTCAACAATGAGATTTGTTACCTGTAATAATAATAAGTCCTACTGTTGATTCTTTTACTCTGGGCATGGTGGCTAATCACAGTGACATCGAACAACTGCGCAGAGGACATATAGTACGAGAGCCCACGACCAAAACCATGTCTCATAGCAATACGGCAAAAACCCTATAAAATCGTTAGATTGTATGATTCTAAACCCGACTAGGTGTGTAGTAACGGTCGAAAGTGTAGCAACTGCGTGGGAGGCCATTTCTGCTGTCAAAAAAAAAAAGACAGTCGGTATTATAGCAATACGTCTGATAGTGAAAATGTACATAGATTTTATAATTGTATTACGAAAAAGTTTGTTTTCAGACATTTTGCGCGTAGCATATAGCCTGAGCGCATTTTTAGCCGACCTGTATCATAGCAATACGGATAATTTTTTTTTCAACTTTTCGTATTGCTGCCATGATTACCAAAAACCTGTTTTCAGACACTTTAAGTGTACCATATACTCCCAAAAACGAAAATAACGATTATAATCCCGCGTTATATCGCAAGGGTAAAAAAAGACCATTGACGATGCTGAAAAATTCGAAACGCTATCAAGAAGCTTTCGGTGATTTGGGCAGCTATACTTCTGATAGTGACAAGGTATTCCCCGTTTTGGAAAAATTCACGTGCAGATTGTACAACGAAAAAAAAATTAATAACGTCGATTTAGCTCGACAACAGTTTTTCGAAGACATATAAAATTAAAAACGACGAGGCTTCGACAACTCTGAATCTCCAGTTATCCAATTACGACGCCTGCAATCTGCCACCATGCAAAACGGAATTGGAGAAACATTTATTACGAACAAAATATATTGCACAAGTCTGGAGCAACGCTCATACCAAAACGCCAACCGAACTGAACCCTGCAGATTGCGGATGGTATGAAGACGAGGGACGATTTCAGTTTTCGTGGTTCTCTGGCAACCAACTACCTGAGTTGAGCAACGTTATTTTGGACGACAAATCATCATCCACAACAGGTACAGTTTACATGGCTTTTGCTGTTAATTTCATAAATAAGTTCGTGATTTTCACTAACGATGTTTATTTTACAGAAGAGGACGTTGAAGATCTCCCTAGCGACGTCGAGAGTGATTTCGAAGACGACGATTCCGAATCCGACAGCGATTGAATACGAGAATATTTTGTAACTTTGAATAAACCGTTTTTTTTTCAACTTCATCCCAGTTTCCTTTTGTGCGATTTATTTCAGTCCTTCAACTTTAATGTTACGGTTTCGGGTAAATTCTTTGTTAATTATCATCTAATAAATTCAGGGTCGCAACGTATTCATTGGTTTGTAACAGAAAATTCAAGATGCCTCAATACGATTTTTAAATGATATCTGAGTATCGAAAAGTTGTCTGATAGAGAAGGTGCTACACTTAATTTGTCTGATATAAATTTTTTGCACATGTGGACAACTTATTTTATCATGTCCAACAATTTTCAGACATATTGCTATGATACCGATCGGTAAAATTTGTTAACATTTTCAAAACGGTTTCAAAATTTAATGCGTTCACATTTCCGTCTGAAAATTGTTTTGTTCGCATCAAATAACCAAAATTTACTAATAAAAAAGATTTTCAGACGTATTGCTATGAGACATTTTCTTTCTCATTTTTAATTTTTTTAAGTGATTTTACGGGTTTGCTCTACACCACTAACGTCTGAAAAATATGTTTCCGGTATCTCAGAACATTCAACTACAGTCTGCAAATCAGACATATTGCTATGATGCAGTTCGGTAAAATTCTTTGACAATTTTGAAAATTCGGTCAGATCAAACGCTAAGCGGAAAATGTCTGATATTGGTATTTTCGAGTTCAGGATAATCGTATCTATCGATTTGATGCGGTTTTGGCCGTATTGCTATGAGACAAAAATTTTGGTCGTGGGCTCTCGTACTAATATTATATCGGAGAGAGATCAGGCACACGCAGTACTGACTACATGCCTATCTGATAGCATGAATTATTTTTTCTTTACGGAGAGTATTTCCCCGCAGGATTCTAACTCACAACACCCGCGTCAAGGGACCAACACTAACCATTAGACCACGCAGTTGCTTATTGCACATTACTGTTTGTATACAGAGATACCTAGATGAAAGTGTATTGTTTATGCATTTGTATTTCTGTTTCAGTTTCTTCATAACGAAAACGAAGTGGTAATAGATACAGAAAACAAGCCTTTATGCTCATATGCCCAGAGCCCCATAGCCGGAACAAGTTCGGATATAAAAGCTGGAGTAAATGCAAATTGGGATAAGGTACACTACACCACAAGCACATCAAGTTTTAATTAATTGGAACAAAATATGTAATTGTATTATGTGTCTAAAAGTGGTTATGACAATATTGTTATTGTTTACAGGAAAATAATTTGAAATGGGAGGGATGGACACAAAATTCGTTAAAGAGGCCACTATCAGATGCTCTTAAATCTAAAAATAATAAAGGAAACAGTTTGTTGAAAAGAAGGAAACCCGACCAGCAAAGCTTAAGTGATCAACTAATTCAAGAAAAAAATAATTCAGTCCAAACATTGATACAAAACTCTCGAGAAGAATCTAAAAATAGGATTTTAATTTTACAAGGAAAATTGAAACAAGAGAAAATTAAAACTCAAAAGTTATTGTAAAAAAAACGTATTATTTGTAATTATTATTAGCTAAGAATAAAGAAAAAAAACTGGCCTCGAAAACTTACAATGTGCCAAGAGGAACTATCCAGTCGCGATTAAGAAAACCTTGCAAGAATGTACCAGGTCTTGGCCAATATTATCGACAGAAGAAGAAGAAGTTTTGGTACAGTGGGTTGTAGATTGCTGCCGAAAAGGATTTCCAAAAAGAAAATCTGATTTACAATTAAGTGTAGCAAACTTCTTAAAGAAATCAGGAAGAGAAAACCCCTTTAAAGATGACATACCTGGTAAAAAATGGTATGATCTTTTTATGCGCCGTCATCCAGAACTCAGCGAACGTACTGCCGAAGCTGTCACATCATCCAGTGCTAATGTGTCAGAAAAAGACATCAAAGGATGGTTCCACAAAATAGAGCTTTATCTCAAGGAAAACAACTATTTTGACATCTTACAGGACCCAAATCGTGTTTTTAATGGGGACGAATCAAACTTTCAGTTATGTCCCAAAAATGGCAAAGTTATTTCGTTACGAGGAGAAAGAGATGTGTATGAAGTGGATCACGCTACAGCTAAAACAGCCCTTACTGTACTGTTTACATTTTGCGCCAACGGAGATGTAACACCTCCATTGGTTGTGTTTACCAACAAGAGGCTTCCCAAGGATATTACTTCATCAGTTCCAGATGAGTGGGGCATTGGTCTGAGCGATACTGGCTGGATGAAGTCTGAACTTTTCTATGATTATATCAAAAATGTGTTCCATCCTTACCTTAACAAAAGAAAGGTAACATTCCCCGTCATACTATTTGTAGATGGACACAAAACACATCTCAATCTTGAAGTAAGTGAATTGTGCAGCAAATTGCAGGTTGTATCCTAACGCCACACGGATACTACAGCCAGCTGACGTGTCAGCGTTTAGACCTCTCAAAACTGCATGGAAAGAAAGTGTCCTGAAATGGAGAAGAGATCACCCTTTAGAGACTCTCACAAAGAATAATTTCGTACCTGTTCTCAAGGAGGCTTTGGAGGTTAGTATCAAAGATACGACTATTATAAATGGATTCAGGACTACTGGCTTATGTATACTGATTACTGCAAAGAACGCCGCTTGAAAATCTGACAGAAACAGAAAGGATTTTGAAGAAAATTTGTTGTTTCTTTGAAAATCAAGAAACTGATACATCCACAACCAAAGAAACTCACATCGAAATTGAGAATGTCGAAGCAGTTGGATTTCAAGACATTGCTCAATTACCAGTAATTTTAGCAGGAGATTTTATAGATGATATGCAAGCTGTTACAACTACTATAATGAATGAACAATTATAACATTGTTCATTCATTATAGTAGTTGTACTTCAATACTGAAGATTGTCTTGGTAGTACGCAATTGGTATGTCTTGATAGTCAACAATACTAACTCCAGTCAAATTACAGGACGTTTTGATTGCTGAAAAAACACCTGAACGAAAAGGTGTTAAAAATATAGAGAACATCATTCGTGCTTACTTCAGCGGAATGGCAGAAGACTGAAAATGACAAATTAAAAGCTAAAAAACTTAAAGAAGAAGAACAAGAGGCTCGCAAGAAGAACAGATTACTTAAACAAGATGAAAAAAACAAAACAAAAGAAACCACCAGAAACAAGATAAACAAGAAAGCAAGAGACAATAAAAACTAAAAAACAAAAGACTGAAGCTAATCTTATACAGGAGACTAAAGTAAATGAAACTAAAGTAGAAACCACCAGAAACAAGATACCAGCAAAAGAGGCAATAGATACTAAAAAACAAGAGACAGAAGCTAATAATATACAGGAGACAAAAGAAAATAAATCACAAGAGACATTCATTAATCACCACTAGACATTTAAACACGAAGTTATGATTCATAACACGAATATACTATCCTCACCCGAAAATGAACACCCGTTTAACATTAAGAAAAGAAAAGCCGAAGAGCAGACTATGTATCCACCAAATATAAAAATCCAAATACTTTCCGACATTAAACTTAATTTACCAAACTTATACAGTACGTCGCAAGCTGGTCAAAGAGATAACAACCAATTAAACCACCAATTGGAAGAAGGGAATAAAAGCCGTTTTTGACGAAATAGATTTTTACTCATATTAGCTCTTTTCAATCGTAAAACTACGCGTCAGGTTGAAAAAGGAAATAAAACGGTCAAACGCTATTGTAATACTAGCGGCCAAAAAAGTTGGAAGTTGGAAGAAGGGAATAAATCATGGATTTATTTCTTTCTTCCAACTAACAACCTTTTGTCATACAATTAAAGGTTATTTTAATTTGACATTTTTATTCACTTAAACCGTTAGTAATAACTTAATTAGATTGGCTGGTTAGCCGGTTGCTTAGATCATCGCCATTTTGTTTCGTTTACCAGTTATTTAGTTGACACTTGACCTTGACTACAAACGTTTGTGGTGCGCGTTGTTGTGATTATTTAAAAGAAGAAAGAACAATGTCAACTGAGAACGAATCATCTGATGATGAGATTAACATTCCAAAAAAGAAGAAAAGAGGGGTACGTAATTCTCACCTTTATAAAAAGGAAATACAAAAAACACAGCGTCTATTGGGTCAATCGTACACAAGTACAAGCACAGGGAGGTTAGTAGAGGCAAAAAGCAATAAAGAACGTGATTGTAAATGCATAAAAAAGTGCACTCAGCAGTTCAGTAATATAGATAGACAAGCAATAATGGATACAGTTTATAATGGACGACCCAAAAATGAGCAAGACACGTATCTTATGAGCCTTATTGAACGCTCAAATATAGCCCGCTGCCGCCAATCTGACAATGAGAATAAAAAAAACCGTGAGAGTAGCTTTCATTACTTTGCCATGAAAAATACTGAAAAGATAAAAGTAGGGGAAACTTGCCTAATTCGTACTTGCTCCTAAATCGTACCACACCAATATTTCTGAACGAACCGCACCGACACGAGTGCCATAAAATGGAACCATTAGTACGTCATGTGTCATATCTCCAATGACAACGTTTTGTCTCTGCTGGTTCGAAAAATATTTGTAATGTAAGTAATTTCACTATTTTCATGTATTTTTTTGGGTCATTCTATAAGAACTTGTGTTACTTAGTATTGTGAGTATTCAATTTTGCTGAATATAATCTAATTCTACATATAATTGACTAATAATTCGTTGTAAGTATTGGCGCCTACCGGCTGTCAATTTTTTTCGCGGTAAATTTGAACTGGTTTTGTAGTTTGCGCCCAATTCGTACTCCACATTTTAGCTCAATTCGTACCAGTACGATTTAGGATTACAAAAATAAAATTATGTATTTGTTGTTTTAAGGTAATCATGACTACGCGAAAATATAATTGTTGGTCCCAACAAGACATGGAAAAAGCCATCAACGGATATCGAGAAGGAAATTTAAAATTTAATGAGGCTTGTCGCGTATATAATATACCTAAACCAACGTTTCGGCGTCATTTAAAAGGTCTAAATATGCACCAAAGCATCGGCCGGCCCAAGGATTTAAGTAAAGAGATGGAAGAAGAGCTCATTAGACACATTTTAGAGTTAGAATCAAGATTTTTTGGTATAACTATACACGATTTACGGCGTTTGGCCTATCAGCTAGCAGACCGATATAATTTACCACACCGATTCAACACCGAAAAAAAAGTGGCTGGTTGGAAATGGTACTACAAATTTTTGAAAAGCCATCCTGAAATCTCTTTGAGAACGCCAGAACCGACATCCGTTGCACGGTGCAAAGGCTTTAATAAGAAGACAGTCATGGAGTTCTTTGACAAGTACGAATCAGTTCTTGATGAAGGCAAATTTGCAGCTCATCAAATATATAACGTAGATGAGACTGGCTTAAGTACCGTGCACAAGCCGTCAAAGGTTTTGGCTCTAAAAGGGAAGCACCAAATCGGGGCTGTTACTAGTGGGGAGCGGGGTGTTAACACTACATGTGTCTGTTGCATGAACGCAGCTGGTGAGTATATTCCACCAATGTTAATATTCAAGCGCAAAAGAATGACAGACGACTTAAAAAGAGGTGGCCCGCCTAATTCAAAGTACACTTGTTCTGATAGTGGGTGGATAACTTCGGAGTTATTTTTAGAATGGCTTAATCACTTTATAAAGTGCACAAAGCTAGAAAAAAACAAAAAATATCAAGTTCTGCTCATTTTAGATGGACATTCCACACATACTAAAAACATAGATGCCATAAATCTTGCACGAGACTACGGAATTGTCATGTTCTCCTTGCCGCCTCATACAACGCACAAACTCCAGCCTTTAGATCGTTCCTTTTTCAAACCTCTGAAACAAAATTTCAATTCAGCATCTACTTCTTGGCTAAGAAATCATCCTGACTCTGTCATTAAACAGTCAAACATCTCCGAGATTTTAGGAACGGCATATGTTCGAGCTGTCTGCATGGAAACGGCTGTGCACGGATTTGAGTCTTGTGGTTTGTGGCCCTGCAATCGGTTCAAAATAAAAGATGATGAATACGTTGTAGTTGATGAAGATAATGACGCACCAATAACAGCGGGCTCATCGACTAGCGTTCAAGGACCTGAGCATAATCGGACTGAAGAAGCTAGTGACCCACAACTTCCTGAGATGCCATCAAACTGTTCACCTGAATTAAACGTCGGAGCGAATGTTCCTAATACAAAAACAGTTCGGGAGACCCTTACATTGATATCTCCACTGCGTGCTATTCCTGTAAATTCCAAGAATTTGAAAAGAAAAAGTTCAGGCGCTCATGTTCTTACCGGTAGTCCCTATAAGAAAGACCTTGAGAATAAGATAATGGACTCTAAGAAGAAAAACGTATCGAAGAATTTAGCCAAGAAGGATAGTACAACTGCTAAGAAATCACTAAAGGGATGTAAGAAACAGAAACAAGATGAAAATGAAAGTTGGTACTGTAAAATTTGTGATGAAGACAGAAAGGAAAATATGATCCAATGCACAAATTGTGAAGTATGGGTGCATGAACTTTGTGCAGGAACCAGTGGACGTAACGGTTTCAATTGCGACGACTGTGAAGAATTGTCGAAAACCATACGCCGCATCTGCTAAGATTATGTCCACCTAAGTGTTTACACTTAATAATTAATAATTGTGATTTATAATTACTTACACCAATGATAAGATCTCAAAGTACGATTTAAGAATATTATAGTACGATTTAAGACCATTGATCTTAAATCGTACTTTTTTAGAGTTTTTTAAAAATGTTTCTTACTCTTAAATTTATTACTTTTAGGTGGGAATAAGCAATAATTGTTGTTAAAGAATAACTAAATAAACGATTAAAATATTAAAAACCTGTACTTGTTACTTAATTTCAAAATTATAGCAAATATTCCTTATGTGGTACGAATAAGGCAAGTTTTCCCTATGTCGTGAAGCATTCTCCATATTATACGCTGTGAAAAATAAACATATATTCCGATTGACTCGTCTTATCACCGAAGGTAAACCCCCAGAAGATCAGCGTGGTAAACATCGTAATCGAGGAAATAGCTTACCGAATGAAGCGAATGTTGCGATCGATCAACACATACGATCATTTCCCCTAAAACTATCGCATTACAGCAACAGAGAGCTTTATTATTTAGAGGCTAGCCTTAATGTCAAAATAATGTTTGAACTTTTTTCCAAGGACTACCCCCAATATAAAGATGTTGTGAAATATGATTACTATAGGAATAGGACATATTTTAAACAAAATTTCGACTATAGATTTGGGCGGCCACAAGTCGACGTTTGCTCTGTCTGTGAAGAGCTAGAATCCAAAATAAAAAGTACTTCACTTAATGATAATGCAAAGAGAGTAGCTGTGGCTGAGAAAATGGTACATGTGAAACGAGCGAAAAAATTTTATAATAAACAAAAAGAAATATTGACTTTATGCAATGACAAAGACGATGTAGGCGCTATAGTTTTTGATTATATGCAGAACCTACCTTTGCCAAAGATTCCTGTTCAAGAAATGTTTTACTTAAGAAAACTATGGCTGTACGTGTTTTGCGTTCACGATTTAAAAACAAACGAGGCACATTTTTATACTTATCATGAGGGAGAAGCTAAACGAGGTCCGGATGAAGTTTGTAGTCTATTATGGATGATGATATAAGAAGTACAAGAAGTATAAGAACTACACGTTTTTAGCGATGCTTGCGGTGGGCAAAATAGGAACAACACACTCATAAGGTTTTTTTTGACCCTCGTATCAATCAATCGTTTTGATAAAATATATCAATACTTTCCGGTGCGAGGACATTCCTTTTTGCAATGTGATCGTAATTTTGGAACAGCCAAGAGACTTATTAGAAGAAAATATAGAATATACGTCCCAGCTCAGTACAACAACTTGATTTCAGAAGCTAAAAGTAAGGGATTTTTGGTTGAAGCCATTAATAAAGAGAACATATTGAATTTTAAAACAACATGGCAGCCGTTCTACAAGAAAACCTGCAAGTCAATAGATAAAAGTACAACTTTTAAAATATCAAAATATAAACATTTTGAGTACAATAGTGGTAATAAAGGTTACTTAACCTGTTCCGAATTCATTGACGGATTTGTAAAGACATCTTTTTTGCTCCGAAAATCAAGATTTAACCCTAAAATACCTGAAGAAAAAGCATACCCGTCAAAACTACCCATAAACGAAAAAAAGATGAATGATGTGCGAAAAATCATACCATATATTCCTGAAGAGTATAAGACGTTTTATGATTTGATTTTGACTTGGCCCACAACAACATTGGATGGTGCTGATATAGATGAGGATTAATACAATATCTTTTCTATGTTATTAATATAATAAATGCTAATATTCTTTAATATTTGTGTTTTTATTTTCATAAATTGGAAAAAGGGAATAATTCCAAGAATTTCAAACTACCCTAACTTTTGTTTATATTTACAAAAAATATTTTTTTTTACAGCATATTATCGGCAACAATGTTTACAACATTTCATTTTAAGATATCATGGGCATTTGATCTATACGTTGAGAGCAAATCAGTTTTTTCTAATTATCTCAGTTCGAACTTTTTGTAATTATTCCCTTCTTCCAATTGGTGGTTCAATTAGAACCGTTGGAAAAAATTATAAACAATAAAAAAAAGAAGACTTACACTTTACTAGAACTAGAGAAGATCCTTGCTGAAGATTAGAATTTATTGAAAAGAAGAAAGAGGAAGGAAAAGGCTATTCTTTTTTTTATTTTATTTACTCACTGGTACACTTTCTTATGTGCAATTTTATGTTTCTTAATGGTTGTAGATACCTCATAGTTTATAGTATTGGTCGGCTACCATATTATATATTTAAGTAAAACACTTTCTAGTGAGATTTTCATAAGTCTAAAGTCTTAAGATAACTTTATTAATGTTAAACTTTGTCAATTTTATAAAAGTATTATTAGATTATAAGTGATTGTTTTGTATTACAGGGTACCTACCTACAAATTATATATATAAAAAAAAAAAAAGATTTTAATTATGAAAAACATTTTTTTTAATGCAACTCCTAACAGTGATAGTATTGTGCTGATAATTGGCTCGCTCTATGCTATTAATTGGGGGCGATGGTGCCAGTAAATGGTGAGGGTCATTTTTTATTTTTACTTGTCTAAAAAATCTTGGATAGAGTTTAACCATGTTTTTCTTTTAATATCGTCTTCCTTATTAAATATTAAAATTAGAAAAATCGCCTTAACGGGTAAAAAACTATTTTCCGCAATAATAAATAGGCTTAAGTTACGACTAACTCTTAAAGTGCTGATAATTGGGTACTTCATCCTACCTTACGAATTTTTCGATTTTCAAAACTTTAGAAGTAATAAAGTTACTCGTTTTTTCATTTGTGTTTTATTTGAGGTGCCTAACTATTATAATCCATTCTATTCTAGAGGCTAGACGCTAGCTACGCAATATACGTGCGTGTGCATTGGGTGAGCACCCTCTAAAAATGAATAAAAATGTATCGACCATTTAGTAAAAGTTCTAAAACAATTATAAATACAATCTTGCAATTTGTAAAACAATAGAACCTGTGTGTGCTTACCCAGTTCTCACAAAGGGTAAGCCTAAGTGTTCCAAAATCATTTTCAGAAGAATATTTTGAAGTGCTTTAGCCCCAGGGAAAACCAATTCCTCAGGCAAAGCTCGATCTAAAATCTATGTTCGATTTGATATCTGAAGACTGTCATGGATTCTATAATAACCTGAAGAGAAACAGCAATATCTACGAGGATATTGATGGATACGGGCCAACTCTTAATGAAAAGATGGTAACAGAACGGAAGATAATTTAGGAGCCAAGGTGGTTACAAAGTTGACGAAAAATTAAGCGGAATGGAGGCAGTTCATGTCACATTTGATAATTTTTTTTGTGGATTTGAGGTAATGAACTACCTGCATGCCAATGGCATATATGCAACTGGTACAGTACGCAGACAAAGGGCAGACTTGCCTAAGATTATAAAAAGCAAACGGAAACTAAAATTAAAAAAGGGGATTATAAATGGAGGGTATTGGCTTTGTAATCTGGCAAGATACGAAGGAGGTTTTGTTTTGGACAAATGCGTTCCATCCCACGGTTAATAACACATTTGTAGCGCGAACACAAAAAGATGGAACTAAAGTTGAAGTTCCATGTCCATGTTGTTAGTTGTAAAGGAGTATACGCAAAGAATGGGTGGGGTTGATCATTTTGATCATGTCAAAGGTACTTATTCGGTGGCAAGCAGAAGTCGGAGGTGGTGGCTTCGAATATTTTATTTCCTTTTGGACTCCTGCATCACAAATTCGTTTTTACTTTATAGTAAAAATGCAAATGCTACGCAACTTACTAACCTAGAATTTCGTGTCAGCTTAGCCAGAGGTTTTATTCAAGGTTATTCGTCTCGAAAACGTAGTTCTGTCCAAATATTATCAAAAGTCAGTACATATTACTGCTCTGGAAACTCGATTTTGTAATGTTGAAGAACATATGCCGGCTGAACTACTGTCTTATCAAAGGTAGTAATTGCCAGTATTGCAGCACAAAAATCAAGGATAAGCGGTCCAAGATCAAGTGTAGCAAATGTGAAGTACCACTGTGCGTCACACCTTGCTTTTCAAAATTTTATACAGAAGTTTGAATATTTTTTCTATACACTTGATCTTTGACTGCTTTCCCTTTTCCTATTTCAATCCACCAAATATTGTATAAGTACCAAATAATATGTAACTTCCAGTTTTTATAGTAAAAAATTAATCTTAAGGTTTACAGACCTGTTGTTTTATTGTTTTCAACTTCCAAAGTCCTGCTAATATAGATGCTATGCATCTGGCATATTATTTTCATCATAGTCTTCAGTATACGCAGCAGAATACTTTTTGTTAGCAATATAAGTAAGTACAATACATATTATGGCAGGCAAAGGGGAATATTTTTACCACCAATAAAAAAAGCTACTTTTTATTTTTTTATTGTTTTTATTTTATTGTTTTAAGGAGTATTAATAACCCCAAGTCGAAATCAGATTGAATTTATCTCTTCTGGATCCTTATGTCCGTTAAGGGGTTAAAACCGGGCCGCAGGAGGTTAACTTAATTTTGGTCAATGTGTGGTTCGAGTCCTTTCTGCTTAACTATATCCAATTATCATTAATATGTACGAATATGTCATGTTAATTTTGTATTGTAGCTCGGTTTTTTAATTTTTTATAATGTATAAGTCTAATTTTATTTTCTTTATGACCTAAGAGCAAAAATGATTTTTTTTATACTGTGATTTAAAAAAAAAGTTAATATGTTATTACATTAAGAGATAACTCCTTTATTCCCACATTGTTTCGTTAAAGATATAACAAAATATAATAGAAAATTTTGTTTTAATAAAATACCTTTACCAATATGACATGTGTTTGTTGTTTGTTTACCTTTAACAAAAAAATGTATCCATTGTGGTATTTTTTACCCGGTAGCGACAGCCTGTGTTGCATTATGTGGCGCGCCTCCCGCCGAGTTAAGTAAACAGTTACCTGATCTCCAAATATGTTTTAGGTATTTAGCAATAATTTCTTCGAGTCATTAAAATAATGGATAAAAGATAGTTAGAAAAATATACCTAGTGATGATCTGTCAAAGTTACCCCAATTGACTGTACCATAATAAAAATTAAACTTTACCTTTTGAAATACTGTTGATATTGACGCCTCCGTCAGCTTTTTAGAAGACTGTAACTTTATACAGAAGGAAAGATGTTCATAAAAAATCGTTAGGCAAAAAACAAACCATGTTGGTGATGTACTGTAAAACAAACCATAGACAGACCGTAAAAAAAATCCAAAGAGAATTAAAATAAATTATGATTAATTCATTCATAGACCACCTGTTTTTTTTTTAACAAAATATCCTAAGCGGACGGAACACATAGTTGAGATTTTGATATTATTTTATTTATTTATTTATACACCATTTGAAACAGTTTTTAATGTAGCCCTGACTCGCAAGATAGTAATTACATAACTGTGATTCGGGAGCAGCTTTAATGTATTGATTACGGAGAAAAGAAAAGAATACAAATTTCAATCAATGTTTTGAATGGACCTACGCAGATTACCGTACAATGTTTTCACTGTGTATAAAATGGCTTTGTAACCTTTATATAAAAAGTTTTTGTTTTAGTAAGCTATGTTAATTTTGAATGAGGTATCTATCCTTAACTATCCTAGTACATAATTTAAAAGGAACTCTTTGATCAGAGAATCGCTTTATTAATTTCAGTTGGAACTTGGGGTCGCTAACATTTATCAAATCAACAAAAAATATAGATATTAACTAAAATTAGTTTATTAACTATCTAATCCAAATTGAGGTATATTATTATTAGTTTTAACTTGGGTTCTGAATTAATCTCAAAAGGCCTAACATTTATTAAGATTTATGCCATTTCCATTACTTATAGTGCACATAGACAAGTTTAGTTAAAAAACTCCGAGTACTGGAGATGGCCTAACTACGAAAAAGTGAAGCCAATTTAAATGAGAAACAAATATGGCGCCTTTGCGTAGTGTCATTCCATTTTACTTATTTACATAATCTAAGTCTCTGAACAATTTATTTATGATGATGTTTCTGAATGTTACAAGATAGATTAAGTTATAATCACAAATTTCATCAATATTGGCACATTACACTGCAAATTCCACTGACATTGACAACTTCAAGCAAGAAACCAAAATGATAAGCCGGCTTCACTTAGGTATTTCTCTGACGTCACTTGACAATGTTATTACGTCGTCTCCATATGTTTCAGTACTCAGAGTACGTACTCAGAGCTCTGAGTACTGAAACACATGGAGACGACATAATGTTCTTTACGAACAATCTGCTGTACAAATATGATTAATATCGCTATTGTATCATTTATTAACCTCTATCTATCTCTTTTTAACAAGTCTACACTACTGCACGTAAAAAGAGACAACAACATAATTGACTTAACTATATTTGGTAACATCATCAAGTGACATCATAGAAATACCTAAGTGAAGCCGGCATACCATTTTGGTTTCTCGTTTTAAGATGTCAATGTCAGTGGAATTTGTGGCATATTGTGCCAATATTGATAAAATTTGTGATTATAACATAATCTAACTTGTAACATTCAAAAACATCGTCATAAATAAATTGTTCAGAGGCTTAAAGTATGTAAATAAGTAAAGTGGAATGACACTACACAAAGGCGCCATATTTGTTTCTCACTCAAAATTGGGCTTTACTTTTTCGTTGCTATGTCATCTCCATTAGTTCAGTACTCAAGAGTAAAAAAAAATAAAAAAGCAACCAAGAACTGTCATACGGATCGTGGATCTTGTGCATCTGTCAGTCAAACGACGGTTGAAGAAAGAAATTGCTGAATAAAAACGTGTTTACCACATTTTAGCTTTTAAATATTGGCGTGAAATAATTGCATTAGAATTTTAACAAAAAAATGGAGGTTACTGACGAGAATTTGGCAACGTTAGCTAACTATTTGCAGCAAACATTGAATCCGGATCCTAATGTTCGAAGACCCGGTAAGTGCGTGCTAGTTGTGTTGTGAAACATGTTGAAAAATATACCGATTTTTCTAAGACTATAGTTTTCGTCACATTTGGTGGAATGGCTATAGTTTAAAAATTACACATCTATTAATAGTAAAAATCTGAACTGTATTCAGGCTTCTTTTTTTAATAATGTTGCAATATCATTACATATTGCAATTTTCATCTTTTGAGGGCCAATATTCTTACAAATATATTAAATTTTTAGCCCTATCAATGCATTTTATTAGTCCTAGTAGTACCAAATATGAGGTGATGTGATGCCATGCATCTTTATTAAGTCTATTTGAGAACACTTAATCACAATCCAACTGTGAAGTTTGTTAAACCCGGTATTAGTATAACTGCCATTGGCTTCCAAGATCTTTTAAGTGTGGTTTTGCAGATTCAAGTCATGTGTAAAAGTCTTTTCTTGGTTTATAGACCTACCTATTTAGAATCTCACTTTAAAATTTGTTTATTGTTTGTAGACTACTTACAAATCTAAATAATCTAAAAAGTATAGTCTAACTTGACTTTGCCTTTCCAGCCGAGAAGTTTCTAGAAGGAGTAGAAGTGAATCAGAACTATGCAATACTTTTATTGCACCTCATTGATAAAGATGGAGTTGATATGACAATTAGGGTGGCTGCGGCTATTGCGTTCAAGAACTACATCAAAAGAAATTGGGCTGTGGTAAATAGTTTGCAGTATTTTTTCTTAATCTTTAGTAATATGTTATTTTTTTATATGTTTTCATGTTGAAGGTTAGGAAAGTAACATTTCATGGGGCTAAACTCAAATTATTAATTACAACTTAATTAAATATTTGAACCAGGTTGTTTCTAACTGTAAGGTATTGTTTATCAACCATTTCTTTTTATATTTACCTAATTCAAATATTCACACCACTCCTCTAGCGGGGTAGGCAGAGAACCAAACGCCAAATGGCACAATCCTTACACACCTTACTTGCTTCTTCAATATTCATGATCATTTTTATACAAGCTCTATGGTTATTACCATCGGAACAAGAAATTGGCCCAACCTGGCAAACAACCGAGATGAGTGGCAATCTCTGGAGGAGGCCTTCACCCGAAAAGGGGTCCAGATAGCAGGCATACCAGATTAAAATACATATATATATATCTACTATGATTAATGCTAATGGAATAATAAAGGCTTTTTTATTTTATTTATTTATTATCTATGGTTATTATAATTTAAAATTTGTATGTACATTTGCATTTCACCTTGGCATTCATGTTGATAATATCTTTTATAGGATGAAGATGGTGTCGACAGGATACATATGTCGGACCGAGCAACAATTAAAACCCTTATAGTGTCTCTTATGCTGAAGTCCCCGGAAGCAATACAAAGGCAGTTCAGCGATGCTGTCTCCATAATAGGCAAATCTGATTTCCCCGAGAAGTGGCCTAGTCTAATACCTGAAATGGTTGAGAAATTTGCTACTGGTAAGATGAAAGAAATCTTAACACTGTATATTATGAAATCTTATGCTTATGAACAAAATTATAGGTATTATAGGAGTTACTTTGTACTGTATTTGTTATCTTATAAGAATCATACATTGAGATATTTTTTAAGAGCTGTCAAAACGAAATCACTTCAAAGATTTTTTATGGGCTTGTCAATGTGTGACGTCACAAGTTTGTACAGTCAACTGACTTAATATTAAGCAGTTTTTGTAAAATTCAAAATCTTAGACTCAATATAATTCAAAATCAATAACAGCATACTATGATACTTTCTTATTCAGAATTGATATTTCAAAATTAAATATAAATGGTGTCAACATTCCAATTCCTTTCTAGGAGAAATGTGAGAAGTTTACTGATTTATTTCACAGGATTTGATCTAAACAATATTGTCTGGACTTAACTAACATATTGGTTAATAGTCTGCTTACATTGTGTCTGTAATTCATGACTCCCTTTTAATTTAACTTATACCTTCACAGGTGATTTCCATGTGATAAATGGTATACTCCGGACAGCACACTCCTTATTCAAAAGATACAGATATGAGTTTAAGTCTCAGAATCTGTGGATGGAGATTAAACATGTGTTGGAGACATTTGCTAAGCCCCTTACGGATCTGTTTGTGGTAGGTAAACAAATTGCATTATTAAACATTCTGCCCTAGCTGTGCATAAATATCTCTAACCCTAATTAATAAATTAGAGAATCATATTTCAATTAGAATTACATAGTTGTAAATTGCATTCTTAGGATTTTGCCATTATTACCATTTCCATATTTTTAGTAATGCAAGGAATGCAAGGTATTTTATTTCGTTTTATGTTATAATTATGTTTTCTGTTTTAAAGAAGAAAAGTAAATATAGATATTATAGTTTAATAAGGCTAATTGCTTTATAATTGTCCCATGTTGTTCTGGGACATAAAAAAAAGAATGTGCCAACTGTGATTCTTGCCTAGCATGTCGTAAAAGGCGACTAATGGTTTACGGGCTTTTGGGTATGTGACTGAGTAGGCGACGAGCTAGCCCCTTTGTCACTCCTTTTTCACAGCTTTTCATCCAACCCAGCCCACTGTCCCATGTTGGTCTGGGACTTAAAAAGAATGTGCCAACTGTGGTTTTTGCCTGGCATGTCGTAAAAGGCGACTAATGGTGTATCGGGTTTTGGGTGTGTCATTGTGTTGGCGACAAGTTGGCCGCTTGTCGCTACTTTTTCGCAATTTTGCATCTAACCCCGCCCGGCTTTATTTTTGGCTGAATGTGGTTGAAGGGGCATGCTGCCCCTTTGACTCTGCCTACCCCTTCGGGGATTATGGGCGTGATGTTATATATGTAAAACTAATTCTTCATCTCCGACACAGCTTGTTTGTCACTGTTTTTTCACAATTTTCCATCTAACCCAGCCCAAATTTATTTTTGGCTAAATGTCATTGAAGGGACATGCTGCCCCTTTGACTCTGCATACCCCTTTGGCTTTTGATTATGGGCGTGTTATGTTTGTATGTTAGATAAGATTCAAATGTTTTGTAAGATTAAACAGGCTTAAACAGCAATAAAATCTTATTTTATTTTACTTATTTAATTTTATGTTTGCTTAACTACAGGCCACAATTGAATTGACAAGCAAACACGCGGACAACCCTCAAGCACTGCGAGTCATCTATGGCTCCCTGGTGCTAATCTGCAAGGTGTTCTATTCGCTCAACTACCAGGACCTGCCGGAGTTCTTCGAGGACAATATGCCCATATGGATGCCTAACCTGCTCAATTTGCTGCAAGTTAAAGTGCCTTGTTTGGAGACTGATGTGCGTATCATTTTTGTTAATAGGATTTGCTTTATAACTATTAGTAATAACATAAGTTTTTTTTTATATATGATACTCTTCATATTCGAATGTGAACATTTGGTTCATTAGGTGACGAGTATTTCCAATAGTGAATAAGTTTAAGCCGATGATGAATGATTATGATGATGAGACATGATTTAAAACTTCCGCATTGCATTATCTCAACAAATTATATTAATGGGACTTAATTCAGTATCCATTCTGTAGTACCACGGACTAGTAAAAAAGAAGGACTCCACGCTGTTATACGCGCGTGAAGCCACGTTTATGCATGTGTAAGTGAGATACTTATGGATACCAGATATTGGATATCTGTCATTTGGAGCACTTATTATGTCAATGTGTGACGTAAGTTGCGTGTCAAGTTGGAGTTCCTGAGAATCTTAAAAAATATTTATATATATATTATATACTAGCTGTGCCAGCGGTGTCACCCGCGTTTATGGTTAATATTATAAAGACTATTTCCGTCATACATGATTTCTATGTAACTTTAACCATTAAGGCTGCACACGCAACGGAAGCTTAAAAAATGGAGTAACTTCTCCCGTTTTCCCAACATTTCTCTTAACTACTCTGCTCCTATTGATTGTAGCGTGATGAAAAGTATACTATAACCTGCCCAGGAGTATAAAGAATAATTGTACCAAGTTTCGTTAAAATCCGTCGAGTAGTTTTTGTTTCTATAAGGAACATACAGACAGACAGACAGACAAAAATTTTACTGATTGCATTTTTGGCATCAGTATCGATAACTAATCACCCCCTGATAATTATTTTGAAAATATATTTCATGTACAGAATTGACCTCTCTACAGATTTATTATAAGTATAGATATAAACCTCTTCCATTCTAGAAATACATGAATGAACAACAATTTCTCCTAAATCACCTAACCATCAAACCATGTCAAAACTAGATAAACATTTTTTTCAAATTAATGGCATGAAGTGGTAGAAGTTTTTGAAAATGTGACAATGTATACATATTATTGCCCGTGATTGTATATGAGCTTACAGCTTGACGTTTCGGCCTAACGTTGCAACGACCTTTATCACAACTGTACTTGTGAATTAATGTCAAGCTCGTATTATTTCTGATGGTGAAGATGATGATGATGATTTATTTCAAGGACGACGACGACAAGCCAGGCGTGATGGAGCAGCTGCGCACGGAGGTGTGCGAGTGCGCGTCGCTGTACGCGCTCAAGTACGAGGAGGAGTTCGCGGCGCACGCGCCCGGCTTCGTCACCGCCGTGTGGACCGTGCTGCTGGCCACCACCGCGCACCCCAAGTACGACGCGGTGAGTGAGAACCATGGACATTAAGAGATTTTGGGGTCCCGTAGACCTACTGTAAAGAAGACACTATCTCTCCGAGGTAGTAACGGGCGACTAGCCCAGCCATCTCTCTAAATGTAGCTGCAACATCAACTTTCCGCAGGTTTTTTTATTTTTCTGAGCACGGCGTGACCTAAGGACGATGCGGTGTCTAAGAGTCATAGAGATTTAGGGTGCAGCGAGATCAGGTGTTAGGGTAGAAGACATCAACTACAAATATCACTCCCCCCTCTTTGAGGTCGCCGGTGTTTCCTTAGTATGGGTTAGTAGACCCTGTCGTCTCTGCACATGGTACTGGTCAGCAGCGAACTTATAGCTAAAATATTAACTTTGCGATATTTCTGGTTAGATAAAAAATTAAAACTATAAATCTATAAATCATAGAGCGTAGTGGCGTACAATGGTCTAATCTAAAACTAGGCGCCGCACTGAAGTAATTTTTATTAAGGCATGGGCCCTTTTTTTTTTGGAATATTGGAATATATGATGCTAAATCTGTAAAATGCTACATACTGTAGTGTCTATAATAATATATTTGTTTTTATATACCTAAATAATGTGATACTCTTTTTAATTTTTTTATATATGATTTTTTACTGGTCAGAAACCTTGGCCACGAAGCCAAGAGTCGCGGGTTCGAATCCCGCTAGGAGCAAATGTTTCTTGTCATGAACATGGACATTTGTACTCGAGTCATGGATGTTTATATACGTATTTAAGTATGTCTAGCCATTCACCTAGTATCCATAGTACAAGCATCAGCTTTCTTTGGAACTAGGGTATTGGTGTGTCAGTCTGGAGAATTTATTACTATTTTATTTATTTATATAAGCCATTTTTATTGATAGTTGGTGTCCAACGCGTTAACATTCCTCGCCAAGATAGCTGAGAAGAACAACTACAAGAGCCTATTTGAGGACCCGGCTACGCTGAGCAGCATCTGTGAAAAGGTCGTCATACCTAATATGGAGTTTAGAGGTGAGCGTCATTACTCTGTTTTATTCTTGACTAGCAGCATCCCGCGGTTTCACCCGCGTAGTTTTAGTTCCCATCGGAATTCGGAAATAAAATATAGCTGATGTTACTTACTGATAAAGTAGCTTTCCTTAGGTGAAAGATTATTTCAAAATGCATGCAATAAAATTATATCTAATGTAAATAAACCGTGTAGGTAGCCCCTTGTCACTCCTTTTCATCCAACCCAGCTCACTGTCCCATGTCGGTCTGGAACTTAAAAAGAATATGCCAACTGTGTTCTTGCCTAGCATGTCGTAAAATGCGACTAATGGTATATCAGATTTTGGGTGTGTGTTTGTGTAGGCGACAGGTTAGCCGTTTGTCACTGCTTTTTCACAATTTTCCATCTGGCCCAGGCCGGCTTTGTTTAATAAATAAATGTGGTTGAAGGGGCATGCTGCCCCCTTGACTCTGCCTACCCCTTCGGGGTTTATGGGCGTGATGTTATGTGTGTAGGTCCCATGATGGCCTGGGAATCCAAAATAATGTTCCAACTGTGTTCCTTGCCTAGCATGTTGTAAACGGCGAGTAAGGGTGTATTGATGTTAGGTGTGTGATTTCGAACGAACGGGGATCGAACCCACAACTCTTGGCGCTTGTGGCACTACTGAATGCGCCATCGAGCCAGTCAAATATAATTAAATGTTAAGTCCCCATATCTTTTCATTAATCTTGTTCAGTGGTCTAAATATGTTAATGAAATTTCAGAATCCGACATGGAACTGTTCGAGGACAATCCGGAAGAGTACGTGCGCAGGGACATCGAGGGCTCCGACGTGGACACGCGCCGGCGCGCCGCCTGCGACCTCGTCAAGACCTTAGCGCAGCACTACGAGGACAAGATGATGAACATCTTCGGGCAGTACGTACAGGTGCGTGGGCCAACTTTTTTTCTAGACTCAGTTTAACGAATGTTATGTTATGAACCATTCCGGTGAAAGAAGGATGGTTTTAGTACTGACAAAACTCTTGTGTGATTTATATGGCTTTGCCTATGTAAGATTGGACTGGCTCGATGGCGCATTTAGTGACCCTGCCGAATGCACCAAGAGTTGTGGGTTCGATCCCCGTCCAGGACAAACATTCGTGTGATGAATACTTGTGGTTGTTCTGTGTCTGGGTGTTCAAATCTAATATAGCAGTATATATTTGTAATACCACTGTGGTTTCTAATATACGTAACACAAGTGCTTAAGCTACTTAGCTTGAAGTCAATTCAATTAATGTGATATTGTGGGATATTTTTAATTTTTTTTTAAGATGCTTACGGCATTGTGAAATGCTAAATCCCGCAATAGGTCCACAGCCTCTGAGCTGTAATTGCTAGGCTTGTAGTGTAAAATAGTAAAATAAATATTTGTAAGTTAGATAATCATACTTATTGCATTCTTGTTAGTGTGACACCAATCCATTTCAAATCAATTATTGATTACAGTTGCTCAATGCCACCTTAAAATCTTGAAAAGTCAACGATAAACGTCTCATCGTTTATAGCTTTAACATTATGTATGTTGGTGAACAGCTGATGCTGACGAAGTACTCGGAGTGCGGCGCGTCGGCGTGGCGCGGCAAGGACGCGGCCATGTACCTGGTGACGTCGCTGGCGTCGCGCGGCAGCACGCAGGCGGCGGGCGTGACGCGCGCCTCGCCGCTCGTCGACCTCGCGCAGTTCGCCGCCAACCACGCGCTGCCCGAGCTGCAGCGGCCGGACGGTGAGTGAAGTGACAAATGACGTCACGCGCATCTAGGTTTTATCTTCGCCAATGTGAAACTTCGCCAGACAGGCTGTCAGCCAGTTTAGGATGGGATGGGATGGGAACAATAAAATTTTTTTTTTTTCATTAAAACCAAAATTTCAAATTAATTTTATTATTATAAATATTATTTAAAATTTTTGGTTTTAATGAAAAAAAAAATATTTAATTGTTTTTTTTTTCAAAAATACGGGGGAGGTGTAGTGTGTGACTCACCTCTCCACACACACATAAATAGGATAAGTTGTATATAAGCGTAGTGTTAAGTAATTATAGGGGTATAATTACTTAACACTACGCTTATATACAACATATATATATACAACATATATATATAGTAATAAACCATAGTCGATCGCAACAAGTCTTTTCAATCCAACGTCGCCTGGTCCCATCATTGCACTTGGATGCAAAGATGAAACAAAATGATGTATAAAGATTGCATGTATGTTAATATAATCTTACACAATCAAGTGTTGTATTACCAGTGAACGAGTTGCCGGTGCTGAAGGCGGACGCGCTGAAGTACCTGATGACGTTCCGTTCGCTGCTGCCCAAAGATCTGCTCGTCAGCGCTCTGCCGCTTATGGTAAGCGCTTTCAATTTTTTTTAATTAACCGATAAGATGTAATAGTGAGTAAAGATTTTATCCGTGCATACGGATTTGAGCATATCGAGCAGCGTTTGTCTCGATTTGGATAAATACCACAAGTCCGGAAGTAAGGAAAACATCATGCACCATTTACCAAAAGTGTTGAACTATTTTTCCAATTTGCCTTTTATTGTCTAAAGGTTGAGGCCTTAGGTCGGTTAAAGGGTTTAACGTTTGGCAGGTCTCCCACGTAGCCGGCCGAGGCGTGGTATGCACATATGCAGCGTGCGCTATAGAGAAGCTGATCGCGGGCGGCATGGTGCCGGCCGCGGCGCTGCTGCCGCACGCGCCGGCGCTACTCGCGGCGCTGTTCGGCGCGCTGGGCGACGGCAGCGACCCGCTCAAGCACAACGAGTACGTCATGAAGGGTGAGTGTGCCGTGCGCGGCGTGCGGCGCGAGCAGCTGATCGCGGCGCTGTTCGGCGCGCTGGGCGACGGCAGCGACCCGCTCAAGCACAACGAGTACGTCATGAAGGGTGAGTGTGCCGTGCGCGGCGTGCGGCGCGAGCAGCTGATCGCGGCGCTGTTCGGCGCGCTGGGCGACGGCAGCGACCCGCTCAAGCACAACGAGTACGTCATGAAGGGTGAGTGTGCCGTGCGCGGCGTGCGGCGCGAGCAGCTGATCGCGGCGCTGTTCGGCGCGCTGGGCGACGGCAGCGACCCGCTCAAGCACAACGAGTACGTCATGAAGGGTGAGTGTGCCGTGCGCGGCGTGCGGCGCGAGCAGCTGATCGCGGCGCTGTTCGGCGCGCTGGGCGACGGCAGCGACCCGCTCAAGCACAACGAGTACGTCATGAAGGGTGAGTGTGCCGTGCGCGGCGTGCGGCGCGAGCAGCTGATCGCGGCGCTGTTCGGCGCGCTGGGCGACGGCAGCGACCCGCTCAAGCACAACGAGTACGTCATGAAGGGTGAGTGTGCCGTGCGCGGCGTGCGGCGCGAGCAGCTGATCGCGGCGCTGTTCGGCGCGCTGGGCGACGGCAGCGACCCGCTCAAGCACAACGAGTACGTCATGAAGGGTGAGTGTGCCGTGCGCGGCGTGCGGCGCGAGCAGCTGATCGCGGCGCTGTTCGGCGCGCTGGGCGACGGCAGCGACCCGCTCAAGCACAACGAGTACGTCATGAAGGGTGAGTGTGCCGTGCGCGGCGTGCGGCGCGAGCAGCTGATCGCGGCGCTGTTCGGCGCGCTGGGCGACGGCAGCGACCCGCTCAAGCACAACGAGTACGTCATGAAGGGTGAGTGTGCCGTGCGCGGCGTGCGGCGCGAGCAGCTGATCGCGGCGCTGTTCGGCGCGCTGGGCGACGGCAGCGACCCGCTCAAGCACAACGAGTACGTCATGAAGGGTGAGTGTGCCGTGCGCGGCGTGCGGCGCGAGCAGCTGATCGCGGCGCTGTTCGGCGCGCTGGGCGACGGCAGCGACCCGCTCAAGCACAACGAGTACGTCATGAAGGGTGAGTGTGCCGTGCGCGGCGTGCGGCGCGAGCAGCTGATCGCGGCGCTGTTCGGCGCGCTGGGCGACGGCAGCGACCCGCTCAAGCACAACGAGTACGTCATGAAGGGTGAGTGTGCCGTGCGCGGCGTGCGGCGCGAGCAGCTGATCGCGGCGCTGTTCGGCGCGCTGGGCGACGGCAGCGACCCGCTCAAGCACAACGAGTACGTCATGAAGGGTGAGTGTGCCGTGCGCGGCGTGCGGCGCGAGCAGCTGATCGCGGCGCTGTTCGGCGCGCTGGGCGACGGCAGCGACCCGCTCAAGCACAACGAGTACGTCATGAAGGGTGAGTGTGCCGTGCGCGGCACTGTGGCATAAACAACAATAAGGTGTTTCATGGAGATACCCTGAAGAAGATAATTTGAGGGGTTGATAATATCAGTGGCGCTATTCTGGTATTCTCTATGTTCGTTAAAACAATGATTCCACGGGCTAGTAGTCAAACAAAAATATAATAAAATTTCTTATTCACAGCTATCCTGCGCACGCTGTCGTGTCTCCAGGAGGCGGCGCTGCCGTACCTCGGCTCGGCTCTGCCCAAGCTCGCTCACATGCTGTCCGTGGTCGCAAAGAACCCGAGCAAGCCGCACTTCAACCACTACCTGTTCGAGACGCTGTCGCTCGCCGTTTCGTGAGTATTGTGTGTGGGTTGTGGTAGGGCGGGGAATGTGTGAGAGTTTGGGGGATGTGTGGAAGTTTGAAGGATGTGTTGGAGAGATTGTGAAAGTATGAGGGGATGTGTGAAAGTAATTGTGGAAGTATTAGGGATGTGTGGCAGTGATTTTGGAAGTATGAGGGATATATGAGAGTGATTGTGAGGGATCTGTGGGAGTGATTGTGGAATTATGAGGGATGTGTGGAGATGATTGAGGAAGTATGGGAGTGATTGTGGAAGTATGAAGGATGTTCGGAAGTGATTGTAGAAGTATGAGGGATGTGTGGGAGTGATTATGGAAGTATGAAGGACATGTGGAGATGATTGTGGAAGTATGAGGGATGTGTGGGAGTAATTGTGGAAGTATGAGGGATGTGTGACTCTGTCAGAAACTTATCAAATTTGGATTTACCTCTACTGAGCTACCAATGATGTTCATGTATATTTTATTTTAGATTGGTGACAAAATCGAATCCCAATGCTATATCTGCATTTGAAGATGCTCTCTTCCCGATTTTCCAAGAAATATTGCAGAATGATGTACAAGGTTTGTGTCACATTTCAAATTATTCAGATTTTTAATATATTGTAGTGTTTTATAATGTAGCCCTTTAACATTGATTTTAAGTTTAGTTATTTTTATCTGCTAAAGAGTCAAAGCGGCTATGAAATATAGCGCTAGAAAAGAGCAATAACAATATGATTTGCAATCTTTCCAGAGTTCATGCCCTACGTGTTCCAAATACTATCTCTGCTGCTGGAGCTGCGCGGCGCGAACCCGGCGTCGGCGAGCGGCGACAGCGACGCGTACGGCGCGCTGCTGCCGTGCCTCGTCGCGCCCGCGCTGTGGGAGCGCGCGGCCAACGTGCGCCCGCTGGTGCGGCTGCTGTGCGCGTTCGTGGGGGTGCGCGGGCAGCTCGTGCTGCAGTCGGGCAGGCTGGTGAGTGTCGCGGGGCGCTGCTGCCGCCCTCGTCGCGCCCGCGCTGTGGGAGCGCGCGGCCAACGTGCGCCCGCTGGTGCGGCTGCTGTGCGCGTTCGTGGGGGGTGCGCGGGCAGCTCGTGCTGCAGTCGGGCAGGCTGGTGAGTGTCGCGGGGCGCTGCTGCCGCCCTCGTCGCGCCCGCGCTGTGGGAGCGCGCGGCCAACGTGCGCCCGCTGGTGCGGCTGCTGTGCGCGTTCGTGGGGGTGCGCGGGCAGCTCGTGCTGCAGTCGGGCAGGCTGGTGAGTGTCGCGGGGCGCTGCTGCCGCCCTCGTCGCGCCCGCGCTGTGGGAGCGCGCGGCCAACGTGCGCCCGCTGGTGCGGCTGCTGTGCGCGTTCGTGGGGGTGCGCGGGCAGCTCGTGCTGCAGTCGGGCAGGCTGGTGAGTGTCGCGGGGCGCTGCTGCCGCCCTCGTCGCGCCCGCGGCCTACGTTGTTTCTATTTCTTTCTATTTCTGTTTGTCACCTTTGCCTTACTAGCGCCTGTGTTACTCCACACGGGACTGTTCTGAATGATAAACCGAGCCGTATTTTGCGATGTCTGTAATTAATTAAGTTTTTTGTTTACAGAATGCAATGCTAGGCGTTTTCCAAAAATTAATTGCGTCCAAGACTAATGACCACGAGGGATTCTATCTCATACAGACGATGCTTTATAAGTTTGGCGAGTGAGTATTATAACTTTTACGAATGGTATGAATATAACAGATCTATTTTTTGCCGACTGAATGCATTTGTTTTCGGTCGCATCGGTCAGCTACAAACACTGTTAAAACGGCAACATGCGTAGTTTGCCTCTGTCACATCAGTAACAAGCACTATTTTAGTCGGTAACAAACACTGTTTCACCGGCAA
This sequence comes from Glyphodes perspectalis, assembly GCA_951394215.1. NCBI lineage: Eukaryota > Metazoa > Arthropoda > Insecta > Lepidoptera > Crambidae > Glyphodes > Glyphodes perspectalis. The sequence goes on from OX596221.1 coordinate 4,365,014, forward strand.
CAAGCGTTGTCCGCCTTTTTCCTATCGGTAACAAGCACTGTCTGTGTATCAGGTCAGTGATGTCGACGTACGCAAAGCAGATAATGACGCTGCTGTTCCAGCGGCTGTCGTCCTCGAAGACGACCAAGTACGTGCGCGGGCTGATCGCGTTCCTCGGCTTCTACGCCGCGCACTTCGGCGCGGACAACCTGATTGACCTGGTCAACTCCGTGCAGAACAAGTGAGTATGCCTTTGCCTGCTTTTGACTGCCTACATAACATAATAAAAAAATACCCTTTATAATTCTAGCGGAACTATGCCTAATTGTTAAGGTTTTTCTAAACTTAGGGTCGATTTTCTAATGGCCAGATAAGAATTAACTGACTGATAAAGTCAGTCTTGGTAACTTTATACTTATAAAGTCACCAATTTGCGGATGTCATACGGCATTTTACTTAGGAATCAGGCAATGACATTTTACAATCATGTGGATTGTGATTTATTTGATTGTTATCTTTTATCTGAAAAATCAGCTCTTAGTATAATAACATCAATATGACAATTGGATTACAAAATATATACCAGATTGAAGTGTGACGTAGGATCCTATTAACGTAATTAAAGGTTTATTTTTGAAGAAATTTATACTTAAAATGGAGAGCTTCTTCTGCCTGCCCCTTGGGGATTGCGTGACAGCGTGTTGTTGTTTAATGAGGGTTTTAAAATAACAAAAACCGCCAGGTGGCGCGAGGGAGTCTTGTGGTCTTATCACTGTCATTATTGGCTCCTTGTTGACAGCATGTCAGTTTGATCTGACAACTAACCAATGAGGAGGGTGACAAGAGCGCAAGTCACAGTTACGCCATCTTTTGGATGTTTTAATTCAAAAAACCCCTAATGGAAGTTAACATCGATGTCGTTGCAGCATGTTCGCGATGTACCTGGAGCGCGTGCTGCTGTCGGAGCTGCAGAAGGTGGGCGGGTCGCTGGAGCGCAAGGCGGCGGCGGTGGGCTGCGTCAAGCTGCTGACCGACTCGGCGCACGTCACGCGCGGCGCCTTGCGCCACTACTGGCCGCGCCTCATGCAGGTGCGCGCGACCACTGCCTGCGGCCCACTGCGCTATTTGTGACTGTGTATTCCAATATTGAAAGTACTTATAATACACAGCCACAAGACGCAGCCAAATGCGCATTGGAATACACAGCTGGTTCGAAGGAAACCAGTCCGGGGTTAGGGAGATGGCGGTTTATCACCCTTGTGCCTCGGAAAGCACGTTAAGCCGTTGGTCCTGTGCTGATCTTTCCGTTCATGTCGGGTTGCTGTCTCGCCGGACTATGCGAGTGAAGGAACAGAGAGTGCACCTGTGTTTGCGCACACACTTGTGCACTATAATATTTCCTGCGCAGTTGGCTAATCCTCGTTGAGATTGGCCCCCGTGACCGAAGTCAGTTAAGAGGAAATTATTATTATTAAACTATATTCTAGCTGGTGCTGATCGCGGAATAAAATCCAAAATTGTTGTATACATTTAAGAACGAATTATAGTATACATTTGTCCGCAGGCCTTGATACTGCTGTTCGAGCTGCCGACGGACGAGTCGACGCTGCCCGACGACCACTTCATCGAGGTGGACGACGCGCCCGGCTACCAGGCGCAGTACGTGCAGCTGGCGTGCGCGAAGGGCGTCGCCAACGACCCGCTAGCCAGTGAGTACTGAGCGTCGCACCCGGCGGACACTCCGCCGAGGTGACCGACATGTCGGACACTACGTCGAGATTGTGTGTTATAAAGGTCACATCCGCAGTCGCTTCAACGTCAGGCGGCTTGGATCATGGTCAAAGCGGACCCCGACTTGACACGAATATGATGATGAACGTGCCTAGGCCACGCATAACCTATGATGTTTTCTGTTCGACAGGCATCGACGACCCGAAGCGCTACCTAGCGGAGAGTCTAGGCGCGCTGTCGCGGGCGCAGGCCGGCGTCCTGCCGCCTCTAGTAGCCGCCTTAGAGGAGCCGCACCGCGCCGCCCTCACCGGCTACCTGGCCGCCTACAGCGTGCACATCTGCTGACCCGCCTCGCGCGCCCTGCCCGCCCGCCGCGACCTCTCGCTCTACACCGGCCTCAACTGACTGCACCTGGCCGCCTACAGCGTGCACATCTGCTGACCCGCCTCGCGCGCCCTGCCCGCCCGCCGCGACCTCTCGCTCTACACCGGCCTCAACTGACTGCACCTGGCCGCCTACAGCGTGCACATCTGCTGACCCGCCTCGCGCGCCCTGCCCGCCCGACGCGACCTCTCGCTCTACACCGGCCTCAACTGACTGTACCTGGCCGCCTGCAGCGTGCACATCTGCTGACCCGCCTCGCGCGCCCTGCCCGCCCGCCGCGACCTCTCGCTCTACACCGGCCTCAACTGACTGTACCTGGCCGCCTGCAGCGTGCACATCTGCTGACCCGCCTCGCGCGCCCTGCCCGCCCGCCGCGACCTCTCGCTCTACACCGGCCTCAACTGACTGTACCTGGCCGCCTGCAGCGTGCACATCTGCTGACCCGCCTCGCGCGCCCTGCCCGCCCGACGCGACCTCTCGCTCTACACCGGCCTCAACTGACTGTACATGGCCGCCTGCAGCGTGCACATCTGCTGACCCGCCTCGCGCGCCCTGCCCGCCCGCCGCGACCTCTCGCTCTACACCGGCCTCAACTGACTGTACCTGGCCGCCTGCAGCGTGCACATCTGCTGACCCGCCTCGCGCGCCCTGCCCGCCCGCCGCGACCTCTCGCTCTACACCGGCCTCAACTGACTGTACCTGGCCGCCTGCAGCGTGCACATCTGCTGACCCGCCTCGCGCGCCCTGCCCGCCCGCCGCGACCTCTCGCTCTACACCGGCCTCAACTGACTGTACCTGGCCGCCTGCAGCGTGCACATCTGCTGACCCGCCTCGCGCGCCCTGCCCGCCCGCCGCGACCTCTCGCTCTACACCGGCCTCAACTGAGGGTGGCTGGGTCGCCTATATTACTTCGTAAACTCCCTAGAACAGTTGATGTGTTAAGTTAAGAATAGAGCTAACTTAATTGGTGTGTAACGAAGTATATAAAACTAGTTTCACGATATTTCTATAGTAAGGTTAGGCAGAGAGAACAAAGGAATTCTACTTATTTTAAATTTAGCAGCCTAACTAACTAGCGTGTTTAAAGTGAAGAATACAACTTATTATATGTCTGGTGGGCTAAAAAATTTTCGCACAATTGGTTTTAAAGTGAAATACAGATTTTTTTATATTTGAAAGATTCCTTACATTCTAACAGTTGGAGTGTAAAGTTATGAAGGGCAAATATTTTCTGTGAAAAGCGAGAAATGGAACACATTTTATACTTGAGAGGCTCCTTAGATTTAGATGAGGTCTTAACTATGTTAGACTTGATATGTGAAGCGAGGAATAAATAAATAAATTTTAGATCACATCACATACATTGACTCTGAGGCAAGAAGCTTAAGCACTTGTGCTACGGATATCAGAATCAACAGTATTATTATAAATATATACTTAAATATTCTTAACTTATTTTGACTGACTCCATGGCACATTCGGTAGTGACCCTGCTCCATGCGTCAAGAGTTGTGGGTTCGATCCCCACCTAGGTCAAACATTTGTATGATGAATACTTGTGTTTGTTCTGTGTCTGGGTGTTAATATCCAATATTTAAGTATATATTTGTAATACCACTGTTGATTCTGATATCCGTAACACAAGTGCTTAAGCTACTTATCTCGGAGTCAGATCAATGTATGTGATGTCGTCGGATAGTTATTAGTTATTATAGTTATTCAATATTAACAGCCAGACACAGAACAAACACAAGTTTTCATCATACGAATGTTTGTCCTGGTTGGGGATCGAACCTACAACTCTTGGCGCATGGGGCAGGGTCACTAGCGAATGAGCCATCGAGCCAGTCAAAGGAAGGAAGAATGAGATCTCGAAATTTTAACAATCGGTCGGTGATTGGAGTGTAGACTACCGAGGTTTTGGAATAGTTGGTGTATGTAATGTAGGGTGTGGCTTATTTTGTACTCTGTGACTTAGATAATTGGTGTATTGCGAAAAAATTCTCTTTTCGTGCTCGGTAGGTTCGTTCGTAACATTTTGAAAGGTAAATATACGTCTTATTTCGTGTACTCTGTAACTTTTTGAAGTTTAAGTTATTGTAGCGATAAATGCGACTAATTCTATAACCAACTGCTAGCAATTTGCACTTATTTACTTTATTGGAAACTACCGCTGGCGGCTTAGTTTAAAATGATTCTGTGCATATGATTTTATTTTTGTTTTTTTTTTTCTATTAACAAAGCGAAATTTTTCATTTAAATTTTCATTGTTATTATTTATTTCAAAAGATTTTTGGGTATTTGACTCAATTGTTGATAAAACAACACTAATTACAAATTAAAAGTACTAAAATATTGTATATTAACTATTTTGTAAATATCGTTAACAGACTTCACTTAGTTCCTTTTATATAAAATTAGATTAAAGAAAATTGATTTAAAGTCATTAAAACTGAGACTGCCGAATGCGCTCTAAGTAATAAAGACTTTAAAAAAATATTTTAGGATTGACATTGAAATTGGCAGGATTTTTTAGTAGAGGTAGTGGCAAAACACCAGTGAATAAAATTAATTATAAGCTTGAGAAACAGTTAGATGCATTAGTGTCTAGCGAAATAAGAATGCTGAAAGGACTGAACTAGTAACTAGTACATAGTCTATTGTTTAGTCCCTTCAGCGGTCAGTTCGCTAGACACTAATTGAGGGATTAATGTTGTGTACAAGGTACTAGTTTAATCCCTTACTCATGCTGATATACGTAAGTTTATAAGGGTATGTTCCTATAGCTATTATAGTGATAAACTTATATAAACTTATGCTATGTCTCTGCCAGTCATTGCTTAGTTGGCTGTACTACTGTTGGCTGCTTATCAGCTCATGTTTTAACGAACATTTATTAGAATTGGCCATCATTCTCTAGGTGTAGTATTTTGGCGTCAGGATTCATGGAAGTTATTGCGAGAGAAGTCGAAATGTAAACAATTACATGAACTAGGCTTGTTGATCGTCTGCGTATATTATGAATACGAGCTGTTATAATGACAAGTATCTGGTAGTGTAGTGTGTCATTTAATATTCAATTCAGGGCTTGAGAATTAGTTCAATGTTTGTTTTTTAATTTTTGCGTTGTATTATCACTAGACAAAACACTAACGGGATTAAACCGATATGCATTATGTACATGATTACTATGTAATGCATATCGCGTATACTCATAAACAGTGGTCACAAGCGGACAGCTTGTCACCTCAAGCTGTAAGTACTCATTTACTATATATCTAACTAAACTTCCGTAGCGGGGTAGGCAGAGAACCGAATTATTTACTACATAATGCATATCGCGTTGAATTCCGTTAGTATTTTGTCTAGTTCGATGTTGTAACCGTACCGTCTTCATGTGAAGGTAAACATGCAACTTTATTATTGCATATTATGATTTATTGAATTTAAAGATTTATATCATGTATTCCACGAACACTCTTTTATACTATTTAAAGTTACTACTGATAAGGCGAAGCATTTTATGAAAATTAATTAATTATAAACAAATATTTGTCTGCTTGGATTCCAAAAGCATTTAGATTTTGTAATAAAAAAAATACATTTCCGAATAATTAGCGCAATACTTATGTAACCGATTTCAAGCCCTGATTGAATAAGCGTATCGCGGACGGCAAATGATATTTTACTAATATTTACTTATAGTTAATCATAGTATAGTAATACCTAATAGTGGTACTATCGTGAAATAAAATTATGAATTTTTCATATTGATTATTTCTTGATGTCATCATTACCATTTTATGAGAGTATACATAAAACAACCCTTTTTATAATGAGTAATTAAAAGATATGTTTGATTATTGAATATGGACAATATGTTGATAAGTGGATGTATGAGAGAGATGTTATGTAGTATGATTTATTTACATTTATTTTAGGGTAGGATTAATCTTAACACAGTACTCTCAAAATATGTATAAATTACCTTCCATCAATCCACGATCATATTTATTTAAAACTCTTAAAAAATAACTTTTTAAAAAGATCATATTATGTTGAGACTTATAGATCCATCAATTTTGGAATTATGCATGATGCAAAATACCCTAGGGAAGGTTATTGTGTAGGTCAGTTTATGTTAATTAAAATTACTAAATTTTGTAAATATCTGAATGATAAGATGTATGTATGTACAAGTAGACAATGTTTTCTTCAAGATCCTACTAGGAAATTTCAAAAACTTGTTAATTATTGTTAGATACAGTACTGTAGATACAAAGGAAAGTAGATTTGAAATGATTGTAAAGTGTATCTACCAGCCATGTTGAATTAAATTTGTAAGGGAATAATAAATGTGATACTATGTTATGGGTACCTATTCCAATTTGGTAGTTTTTGTATGATGCCGAGCGTCTTATCTCATGAATGTGATTTCTGTGACATAAGTAATATATCTGTACAATTCTTATGTTGATAAATATTAAGTTGTAAAATCAATTAATTTATGGTACGATCGTTTTGACTGAAGAGTAATTGGGACCATTTGTAATGAAAATAAAACGTAATCTAAGTATTTAAAATATGAAGAAAACCTACTGATGTTATGTATACCAGTGCATAGCTCAGACTATGGGGATTTGAAATAATATTTTGAACAGGGATACATTTAGGTCTATCTGAAAATTTAATATCTAAACTAAAGGGATGAAGGGGGACAAGATTTATAGTACATGTTTCTGTGCAAGTAAAGTGGCAGCGATTTTTTTTGTAGTTTATACATTAAGTAGGACGGCTTAGACTCTGTGCAGATATATTAATTATGTGGTTTAGTATGTAATTGATCTATGTGTAGTGAAAATATAAAATCCCTGTTGTAAGCATTTGAAATATCCTCCATTTTATTTAATGTTCTTTTGTGTAATTAATAACTAATTGAACATAGTCTCGAACCGACTCATCATTGTATTAATTAAATAGGTTTATTAATGATATCATACTTTATACATTAATAACAACAATGCTTTTTTATGGTTTACCGGCTGATCTGATCGTACCTCAGTTACATACACAAATTTGTACTTGCTTTATAATTTATGCGAAACCACTTACTTGCTTTATTTAACTTATTATTATAAGGAACTAATTTAAAGGATTTTAGACAATGAGCAATTTTTTTTATTCTTATACAAAAGTTGATCAGCTGATTGCCTATTTTGTATGAGAAGTTAATTTTTTTTTTTATTATATTCAAAAATGCTTTAAATTGGTTATTTAAAATAATGAGTTAAATAAGAAGGTGAGAGGTTTCGCATATACTAAAAGTAACCTTGTATAATGCAACTTGCATTTGGAGAAATTTAATCTGCTACGTACGCTCCGATTTCAACACTGAACATTCTGTATCTACAATGAATACTCTTCTAAAGTTAACTTTATTATGTACTGTTTTAAATATAAACTGCATTTGCTGAAATTGTATATGTAATAGTTTGTAAAAAGTGCATTATTTTTCCTTATTTTTTGAAACATTAGAGACTGATAAATATTTCTACTAAAATATTGGTTTTTAGTTGATTGTTTTTCCGAGCGGAATTTTTCAGCTATTGTTTGTATTATACTTCTGTTTAATAAATGCTTGTTTCGTCATATGCGATTTTTTTTAATATTATATCTATCCAAAACGCTTACTAATAGACTACTGGCCCATGTCCAAAATGGATGGGTCATATGAACCACCAGGTGACGTATATAGGACTATATAAGAGCATAAAATAATAAGATTCAGCACTATGCCGTCACTTGTAAGCTGTCCAACTGGGTGCTGGTGAGAATTCAAAAGTGCCTGTAGAGTGAGTACATTTTGGTCATTTATTTTTATACGACATTTTGACCATCGATAGATCCATGAAAAATAATATAAAAGCGCGCAGTGCCGTACAAAAATGGTGCGCCACAAAGTCGGTGAATTTTTTTGATTTTCTGACAATTTCCAGGGTAAATTTGGTCATTTGATTCTGTACGGCATCAGTTTCATACTGTTTCAATACAGCTTCTAATCCATTATTCCGCAACGCCGTACAAAAATCATGCGACAAGGGGAAAAAATCGAGGGTTCCAACCCCCTCTTTTTCCGTGGTCCGGGGGGTGATTTGACATAACATAAAATTAATTTATTTTGAAAGTATTTTATGCATAGATAATATTTTTTTACCTGCCGTACATTTTCATTGGTCCAAAGGTTTGTAGGGAAAAAAACTCAAGGAAAAATCCATAGAACGAAATGTAAGAAAAATCCATATACTTAACGAAATGTAAGTTGAAATTCATGACGATATGCGCGGTATGCGACGATATCGCAACAAGGATAGATATCTTTTGAGGAAATGTCGCATCTTAGCTACTAGCAATGCACAGCAGTAGTAGTGTAACTATAGTTAACTTCACACTCTGAATTATAAGTGCCTTTCTCATTCGTTTTGTTGATACTTTTGAAAACACCCCTGGCGTGTTCGAGTCGTAGTGACGAACACGCTAGGCGTGTCCTCGTTATTAAAACTGTATAGATCATTATTAAGGGTGGAAGTCGTAAGGGAAGAATAAAACCAAGTTTACATTCAGAAATGTATATTCAAAAAGCGTTTTGCTACAAACATTTGCGAAACCCACCTAATGACGAAACATTAAAATGGCAACATTTAAATCCATTACATATTCAGAACGATACATTACGCAAGGAGCGCCCCTAGGCTATGTGATGATGACTGGAGCACAGTACAATAACATAATACGTTTAAATACAATTTAGGCAGTTATAAAGCTATTTCATAAACATTATGTTTGAAAAAAAAGTTAATAAAGCAACAAAACAATGAATTATGTTCACGATTACACTAAGGTCAAAAGGCAAATTGAAAAATATTGATCTACACATTTAAATCTACCACCACATATATAAAAGTTTTAATATTGCATATAGTCAACAATTAGATCGATTTTACAATTGAAATGTCAAAATAAACATCACAAGTAACAAGAATAAGAAGATTTATGTAAAATTGTTTTATAATTTACTAGAATAAAAAATAAATTTGTAAATAAAACAAGATTGTAAAAGAAACAACGCAATCAGAGTGAAGTTACAATCGATAGGATAGACATTTGAAACCGCAACAGGTATACATCGTAAGGAAATATTTGATTATCTTTTGATTACTAATAATATTTGATTACTGCTGACCCGATCTGTGATGTCAAAAAAATTGTCCTCGCACATATTGTATTTAAGAAGTTTTTCTAGTGCTGACACGTAGACTACGGAGTGGGATATTGGTTGTTTGGGATAAAGTTTGGAAAGGTTTTACGAGAACATTCAAAATCAATGTAGTACGCACGCGAGCTTCACACGGTATCATTTATACAATTCTAGTTAATTTACAAATCTTACACGACATGTCGTTATCACAATTTTTTCTATACACAACAAACTTCATTACTTATTCGATTAATCGTCCAGTTTTTACCCTGCAATCACAAATGTCCAGTTCACATTTTATGTAAATTTAGCTTCGACGATTAAACTTGGCCGTAGTCCGTCCCAACTCAATTTCAGCACAGTGATGATTGGTGCAAATGAGGTATTTTACGTTATCTTCTATAAAAATTGAATTGGGTCGGCGGAATAAGCGGCTACAATACGCAAGATTTCGCTGCATGAGGGTTCACGAATGCTTGTTAATAAGATATACGAACTCGGTCTTCCGACAGTAAGTGCCATCATTGCCAGGACATCAATAACACCGATGATTGGAAAATTCACCTGAGTGCGGATCGATACACAGATAATATTATGCACTTATTGCACACGGTAGATTCCGGTGTCTCCGGACAGCACTCCCGACGATCTCGCAGCGAGATCTTGCGTCGTCTCTATCATCACCTAGCTCGGCACAAATTGATTAGATTTGTATAAATGATACGAGGAGCGCGCGGGGCTTAAGCGGCGGCGGCGGGTCACTTGAGCGCGCACTCCACGAACTGCGGCGACACGCGCGCGGCCGGCGCCGCCGCCTGCGGACCCGACATGCGCGACCCCACCACGAAGTGCGCCTCCGTCAGCGGCCACATGTCCTTCAGCACGGACCTGGGGATGACGAACAAGTTTCATTATTATTACTGGTCTCTTGTATGGCGCAATAGGGTTAACCACTGTGAAAAGATTGCACTACGAGATGTACCCGATTAGTCTTATCCAAGATTATTTTGCGATACTGAAGATCCCGAGAAGTAAAAAATTAACCCGACTGTCTAGCGGTAGATTAACCAGGGGATCCCGCAACGTCTCAGAAGGCGGAGACAATGCATATCGAAATTTTAGTGGGTACATACGCTGGCCACTATCATCTTGGCTATCTGGGCCCGATGGAGAAGTTCCCTAGACTTACATATCAACCTCGCTCCCCCGAGGTAAATGAGATGTGTAAAGCCAATCTCCGAGTTAAGAAGTAATAGTGAGGTGGTCACCAGAGGCGCTTGTCGACGACGGCGCGCACGCGCGGCACGGGGAAGCCGTTGAAGGCGGAGGCGACGGGCAGCGTGTAGGCGCCCATGTCGCGGAAGGCGAGCCAGGCGCCCACGCGCAGCGGCGGCAGCGCCGCGCGCGCCTGCACGCAGTCCAGCCCGTCGCACGTGGGGCCCCACACCGAGCACGGCTGCGGCTTCTCCGGCTGCGGCTGAGGGGACGTGCGCCAGATCAGTTGTCGCCTATCAACGTACTAGTCCGCGGAACTTAACGTTTGGCGGTTAAATATTTAAGTTTTTATTACTTTCGACCGTGTAATCCAATCCCTGCTAACGATTTTTAAGTACAAGTAGTCTTCAGTCCCGTCGAGAACCTTTCTCAGTCTTTTCATGACCACGACAGGCGTGGACGAAGCATTATTTGCGACAGTTACACGAATTAACTTGATTGTAGTTTTTGTCTTCCAGTTATTATTTAGGCGATTGCCCACATCCTAATTATATGCTGCGTTACTGGAATTGTTTGCACAAAGGTCAGCCACATGGTGTTGGTTAGTGCTTACCAAGCAATTTTTTGGAAAATTTATTTTGCTGACGGTAATACGGATAATCACGCCAAGCGTGTTCTTCTACCAGTGAAACACGCCTGGCGTGTTCTTCTATACAAGGTGCAGGTATTAGTATACAGTGGACCCCCGATAATCCGGCCCCTGGCTTATCCGGCACCCCCTGTAATCCGACATGGTCTATTATTTATTATGTATTGAATATATTATTTTAAATCTTCGCTAATGCATGGTTGAACAAGTTATAACTTGTACGCACCAGCACTATTGTGCTCGACGCGTAGAGTATTGTTTTGATTCTGATTGCTTAGTTTGAATTTGACTACATGTGATGAAGATAGCGGTGCGGACTAGCGTGTGTTCATCGTTAAGTGTTTATTCATTGTGTATTACGTAATCGTACCTAGTAATGTCGTCACAAGCTCAGAAGCGAATGCACAAAACAGGACTAAGACCTCCTATAGGTCTTAGGCTGTACTCTATAATCCGACAAATTCGTTAATCCGACACTGCCCTGCAAACTGTTTGTCGGATTACCGGGGGTCCACTGTAGTTTGTTGAGAGCGGGTAAGAATGTGTGTGCTCACCATAAGCGGCTGCGCGACGACCTGCTGGTGGTCGTAGAGCACGCAGTTGAAGGAGCCGTACACCCCGTCGTTCATGAAGTACATCGTGTGCCCCTCCTCGCCCTCCTCGCCCTCCTTCAGCGGCAGCTACAAAGAGTATAGCAATTTTAATATATGTAATTTTTGTTTTTGACTGTAAGATGGAAAGTCGGTCTATTGAATATTTACACACGAATTTTATAGTCTCTTGTGGGGGGATCCTTAATATTTCAAGTACAAAAAAGTAGCTTTTTCCTTTTTTAGGGTTCAAACCTCTGGCTTGCCATATTTCATCACAATCAATTAAGTGGTTAAAAAATATAATTGCGCTACAAAATCGAAAACTAAGCAATAATATGGTTGAAGCCGGCCCCTGAAATACGTTTAGCGAGCGTGAGTGAGAGTGGTAGTACCTCTCGCTTGGCGTGTATGAGCGCGGCCAGCGTGTAGGCGGCGGCCGCGAAGTAGCGGCCCGGCTCGGCGATGACGCGCACCGAGCGGTCGCTGAAGTACGTCTCCAGCGCAGAGTTGATCACCGCCGACACCTGCGCAACGAACAAGTGTAACAATGAAACTGTTTTAATATGACTATTGAGACAATTGACAGAGCGTACACTTTTAGTTCTAGCAACTAAAAGTGGGAGTGTACGGATACACACATATCCGTGGGCTTCGA